>JAVJAQ010002957.1:0-600000 GCA_032362365.1 Zygogramma bicolorata
AACGGAGTTTTCCATATTTCTTTATTGCATTTGGTAAGCCGTTATACAAAATAATTCCTGTGTGTTAAATCGACTGTCATCTTATGTTAGATTCGAATTTCTTCATTGATAAATTTTGGAATATCTGGTTGAATGATTGTGCTCATCACTATCAATTTTGAAGATGAGATTCGAGTGTTTCAGTTTTTTTCAAACCAGATTTATTGATCCAAATACTATTCATATGACCATTGCATTATTGGATCAAAAACATATAATCGATATTTTTACAGGTAACACCTCAATCAATTCTATTACATATGATCAGGCATGTAAATGAGCCTCAGTTAAAAAGAAAGTTTGTCATTGTACTCATCATTACATCTTAAAAAATGGATTCAACTCATCAAACTCTGTGATCTTAGATTTTCAGCCTTTTTCATCGAAAATGATAGTTTCATTACCAGAATCAAAAATCAATTTTCAACAATGAAAACTTGTTTAATTATCATTGGATCTTCTGAAGATCACTTTGTTGTGATATGGATAAGGAAGTAGTGCATTGGTTTAGTGCTCGTTTTGCGATCGAAATTTCCCAGGGAACAGATTTTTCTCATTTAGCGTATTGAAAAGTGCCTATACCGGGTTTTATTATTTACAAAATCTCGAATATCAAAGATGTGGGGGGTTTGTTATAAGGTCCTCAAAAGTTTGAGGCAGACATCTGGGAGTTATTCCTAGTGAAGCAGCTGATCTACAATGAACGAGAATTATGGAAATTACATAGATTGTCAATTTAATCTTTCTCTCAAATATATTCATACATATTGGGCGGTACGAATTTGATCACGATTCTATTGGCCCTTTGCCAATATACTAATTAATAATAGTTATGAAAAAAATCATATTTTCATTTGTTTAGCACGCTACGTAACTACATTCCCATCATCAACCTTCCACCATATAAGCTACTCTCAGAAGTTTTTATGCGACTCGTGCGAGCTAGTGTCTTCAGGAGCAGCATAATTAATCGCAGTGTCGTTGAACATGAAAGATAGCAAAGTAATATTTTAGCACCAGACAAATTCTCGGGAGAGAATCTCTGCTCATTTAAAGAATAGGTCTCAGACTTTCTCCATCTTGAAACGAGCAATGAACGACTGCATAAACTCTGTGCCATAGTATCGATTCCGTAGATAACTCACCTTAACCGCAGCTGTCAGTTTTCCAGGTCCAACTTTATTCATGTTGATCCCAACAACAGCAGGCCTATGACAAACAGCGTCCGGTACATTAATGATATCAATTTTGGTCGTATCAAAAACATGCAGAGTCCTCGTAGCCACAACTTCGTTGTCCCTGAGAATATCAACCCGATAAGTCCCAGTCTGCGTCAAATTGAACTCTCCTTTGTAATTATTAACGATGTACTTGACATGATGATTGTTGGGGTCGCTGATTTCAATCCTATGGTTCTCGCTGGGCAAGTCGATGTAAGCCGTAGCTCCGATTTGGAAGTACTGGGTCGATTCTATGACGCTGCAGTGGAACGGGCTTCCAGCAACAGTCATATCGTTGAACGTTATGTTGACGTAGTGGTCTTCAGCAGTCAAGGGAACGAAAGTGACGTCATACAACCCCCTGGCGCAGGCCACCACTTCCGCTTTTATCGTTGTATGTTGGGTGGAGACCACCAGCTCCAAGGTGCCCTCACCGGCTTGCGCAGCATCCACGCTGAAGGTGACGGGCTTACCAACTTCAGCAGGACCGATGTCCTTCAAGCTGATCTCGTTGATGGACCTTGTTATATCTGTCTTACGGCCGGGTAGGCCTGTTACGATGACTTTGCTCACGTCGTAGACGTTGCAGCTGAAGGGAGAGCCGATGACATGTTGGTCGTTTATCAAGATGGCCACGGAATGGCGGCCGACTGTTTCGGGGACGAATCTTGCTATGTAGGTGTCTCCGTTCACGATAAGTTTGGTTGGGAGGTTTTTTCCGCTTGGGGCTGTGGCTATGACTTGTGGTTCTCCGCCTGAAAAAGTACGAGTAGAAATACATAGATTGCAGTTATGCGAAGCGTTGCTAAAAAATTGATGGTTCGAATGAAAAAATACATTACTTGTCACTCCTTCGATTTTTATTTCAGCTGGGTGTCCAACTGCGGATAATTCGATGCCGTTACCGGAGACTGGAACTCTGGGTTGAGTATTTCCTGGACTTACTTTGCAATTGAATGGTGATCCTGGTACAGGTTGTCCATTAAATCTGATGGAGATTGAAATTATTATTGAAGTAGCAGAGACATTTTTCATTGCTTTACTCGGGACCAGAGTATATGTAAGAAAGAAATATGCAGCAATTCATCTGTATAGCAGAAATGGTAACGTATTGCGAGACGAGGGATAAGCGAGTATTTGGAACTCGGAGAAATCTTCAACAGAAGTGGAACGAATTTCATTATCACGTAGGATTGGAAGTGATGTACTTGCGATGTGACAAATGAAGTCAAAATTAAGGCGAATAACGTCAAAAATCCTGAAACATTCGAGTAGGAACATTTTTTTGATTTCACTACCTTCATAGAAGTTGTTTTTTCAATTTTTTGATTCGAAGAGAAAGAAAGCTAACAAATTATTCCTTAAACTTCATTCTGTGCACAAAAATACCCTAATCCTACCATTAGAAGAGTCAGTTCTGCCTCATTTTTACTTCTAATGATGTTACAAACCATTTTCACGAAATACAACAAAAAAAGATATATTTCTTAACATTGTAGGTCGGAAACTTCACTGTAGGAATAGGGATTTTTGAGTTGTAAAAAATTACGTGAGTTTGTTTCCTTTTTGAAATAATCAGGGATTGCCTCCTTGATGTAAATTTTTAATTAGCGACTGAAAAATGAAAACGAATTATTTGATAACATGATTTCTCATTTTTGGGAGCTACTTATTTTTCCTCATACAATCAATCGTTTTCTATTTGAAATTGGAACATTTCGAATTATCTCTGTTGGAAACGATTATGCATGGAATTCATTCATGATCAGTTTTTTGCCTGGTTTATACGTTGCCATAAGTCAAGGTCCATCTGATTCACGAAAAAAATTATGTCGAAGAAAAATAGGAATTTACTCGTTTCATATATGTTTGTTCTTCAGAATAAAGTTGCTGCCACATGTTATAAAATAATTTATGAATATATATCGAAATTGAGAGAAAAATAGTTACTTTCAATTTTGATCCGAACTCAATCCCAAAACATCTATTGTATGAGAAAAAAGATCAAAACCAAAGGATTTGTTATTTTGTCAATCACAAAATATAAAAATTATATATTATAATCGGTGAAATATCATTCCTTCATTTCCCGACTGCGATGCTTGTTTATAAGTTATTGGAAAACGTATTTCCCAAAATGGCGGCGTTACTCAACTCCTTCAGCCGCGACATTCAGAATTCAGGCTCGAGAGGAAATTCCCAATCATTCCCAAAGAAGAAGGAACTCATGTTGATTTTTGCAAAACCCACTCCTCTTTTGAGAACTATTCCCTTGGCAGCCCAGGTTAAGTGGAATAACGTCACTCTTGTAATCAGACAACTATTTACAATAGAGAGAACTTTGTCATTTGCTCTGCAGGTTGTGGGTTCAAATGTTTTTTATTATTGCTCATTCACATACTTTCAGAGAAAGAAATAATGGTAATACTTCGGTCGCTATGAGCACCTTTTTTTCGAAATTTTTTTTTGTGGAACTTACGTAACTTGGTCTCCTCTACAATAAATGTAAATGAAATAATCGGCGGTCTCTTATATTTTCGGAGATACAGGGCCTTTTTGGTGTAAAACTTCACAATTTTCCACATCAAATTTCTGGTTTTTGAACACACAAAATTCCTCCTTCTTCTGATCAGACGTTAGTCACTCTCTTATTCACTCGTTTTCAACATTTTTAAGCAGAAAAAAACATTATTTTCTCAAAAAATCCAACTTTCTCCAAAAGTCAACATTAATGCATTCAGTTCTCAACAATAACAATGAGAGCGGCAACACTGCAAATACATCACCTTCGACTGTCATTGCACTATGACATCACAACAAATGGTTTGAAATTAATTGCATTTTTTGGAAAACTAATGGTTTTTATGCTTGAAAATGTTAAAAACGAGTAAATAAGAGAGTGTGTGGTGTTTGATCAGAAGAAGGAGGAATTTTGTGTGTTCAAACAACAGAAATTTGATGCGCAAAATTGTGACGTTTTACACCAAAAAGGCCCTGTATCTCCGAAAATATAAGAGACCGCCGATTATTTCATTTACATTTATTGTAGAGGAGACCGAGTTACGTAAGTTCCACAAAAAAAAAATTTCGAAAAAAAGGTGCTCATAGCGACCGAAGTATTACCGAAATAATTTCTGGGGTACCACAAGGGTCAGTCATCGGTCCAGTCTTTTTTTTTTTTCATATATATCAACTCGATATCTAGCTCGGATATTAATGGTGAGTCAAATTTTATGCAGATGACACTTCTCTTGTATATTCTTCGGAAAGCGTTGATGAAATTAAATCAAAATTCGAAGATGATTTTGAAAAAATACGCTTTGGTTGGAGGCTCATAAATTAACGCCTAATTTTCATAACTGCTCCTGTATTTTTATTGACAGAAGATTGATATCAACTGAACAACTGACAAAAATAATGTTTGGAAATAATATAATAAATTATGCCAAATCCATCAATTTGTTGGGGTTATGTATTGGTCCAGTTCTCTCATGGACCACTCACACATCACAGTTAAGGAAACAAATATCACCAATCATTGGAATGAATATGGAACCATGTACCAAGAAAATATCTCAGAATTATTTACTTCAGTTCAATATTCTCGAAATTGCAATTCTTAATCTCACTGTGGGCAACGGCAATCAACTCTTTATTGCGACCTCTGAAAACATTGCAGAACAGATCAATGATGTTCATTTTCAGGCAAGAATATTCAGAACGCACTATAAATTCATACGAATCACGAAGGAATTTGGATCAACAGTTAAGAGTTCGCACATTTATACATTTTGTCTCTACAAACTAGAATTCGTGATCATAGCAAAAATCAGTCACAACATTTTGATACGGTGAAGATAAAAAGTATAATGGAATACATATTTACAATAATTTACCTAAAAACTCGAAAAATTCAAAACTAATGTTGAAATTAAAACGTAACTCGAAGCAATATTTCATGAATAAATGAATACATTTTGGTCATTTCAGTTGTAATTTCGACTTATCTGTTATTCATTTCTGTATTTGTTCCTTTCCATATATTTTTATATCCTCATACTTAGATCCCTTTAGAAGCACATGTGTTTCCTTGGATTGAAAAAAAAAACACATTGTTTGTATTGTAATGTATTTTTCGTCTGCATCGAATAAAATCGATATTATTATTATTACTCTTATTATTATCTCTCACCTGACGCTGAGCGTATGGGTAGCAGCCTCGGTCGGCTTGAAGTTGACCTTGAACCTGGCGTTCCCCTCGCTCTGCACGAAGTTCGGCACGTTCCTGCCCCCCACGGCGACGATGATCTCCAGGTTTCCTGCCCCGGCCTGCGAGGCGTTGATGCTGAACGACACCGGCTTGCCGACTATGCCGTCGGTGATGTCCGTGACGGTCACCCTGTTGGCGTCGTAGGCTTTTATCAGGAAGGGGCTGCCCTCGACGTGGCCAGAGTGCAGGCGGACCTCCACGCTGTGGTCGCCCACGTCGATGGGCGTGAAGGTGACCTCGAACTTGCCTACGGTGTTGTCTTGGGGTTGGACCTATAGGAGTGTGAAGAAATCGAAGATCGTATTATCAGTATCAAATACTACTCACTCTATTCAATTTCAATTCGCCGAAGTGATACCTATGTATGATATGAATAAGTACTTTTTGGGAGTGATTTATTATTTCTGCTTTTTGAAGCTGAAATACACTAATAAGCGGAGTCAACTCAATAGTAATTATTTAAAAAAGTTTCACATTACAGAATATTTAGTTGCTCTTCTTATTGTGAAAATTTTGAAGGAATCAGTATCATTTCAATATAAATGTTCACCGGTCGATTCTAATCGGTTTTCTTGAATATTATTGATATTGAACAAAAACGAGAGGCCACAAAGTTTGCGGCTTTGCCGTACGATAGCCCCGCTGTAAGAGGTCTCCTCTGCTTAGTGCAGCAGTAGGAATTTGAGACTTAGGTCTTCACCCAGCAGATGGCGTTGCTCCTTGGAGGTTTCAGAGATTTACTTCGTAAGGAGTAGATAGTTCGAAATGTTTGTGTTTACAGTTCAGCTAAGTGTCACTGATGAGACCTGGTGGGTCGAAACAGCTGTTTGGAATTGGATTTTTGAATGCAATGATCATTTCGAATATGGCAATTCTGATTTCTGTAAAGGGTTCCAGCTTTCTGCAAGTTGACCGAAGTCGATTCTCGATCGCAGCGGATTATTTGTTGCGGCTTTGCCGTACGATGGCCCGCTGTAAGAGGTCTCCTCTGCTTAGTGCAGTAGAAGTTTGAGACTCTGGTCGTCACACAGCAGATGGCATTGCTTCTTGGAGGTTTAAATTATCTGCACCAGTTTCAGAAAAAATTTGTTGAAATTGTTCGACTTTGTTGAAACTTCCAGTGTATCGAAAGTCTATGGATTTCCCAATATACAGGGCGTCCCAGCGAACACCTTTTAGCAACGTACATGTGATGGCAAATTTTGAATAACACGTCAATTTTTATATCTTTATAATTTAATTCTTCTATTACCTCTGTAAATATTTCAGAAATTGGTTCGAACATTATTCAAGAAAAAACAGAAAATGCGCTGAGATTACTTTAATTGAGAAAAGTTCCAACAGCGTATTGTCTGTTTTTAATTAAATCACATTTTCAACATTCAATTTCTCGAAAATTGATGAAGCAATTTTGGAAATACTCACAGAGGTAATAGAGGGATAAAAGACCTGCCAAATGATGTATTACCAGACTCCTCAGGCATTTGAAAGAAAAATGGGGAAGGCTGGCCGCATGAGGGTGAAGTTTCTGGTATGGTTACCATAAAAATGAGTCGCACTAAAAATGAAAATTGATGTGATTTTTCGAAATTGTCACACGTCCGTTTATGACTTACAGAGTGGGTCAAGTTTTCGGTGAAACGCCCTGTATGATAAGGTTCAATAAAATTCCAACCAATTACTCAGTCGGAATTGTTCATGTTGGATGATTTGAAAAAGTGATACTTCTTTATATTACGGCAGGAGAGAAGAAAACAAAAAATTGAATATTTTGAGTTTGAATATGCAATCCAATGGAATTTCGAAATCTACAAGTCTTAGGATGGAATTCCATAATCTTTTCACAAAAATTCATGGGGATGCTTGAAGACTGGCTTTAAATCAAATATTCAAAAAATGAACAATTTGTTCAGGCCAGCCTCAACTCACCTACACTGTAGGTTGACGGACTAACACCTATTAGAAAACAACTACTCCCCTGGCTAATACCACGAAGGGCATTGAATTACATCCAACAGGTGTCAGTGCGGAATTCTTCACAGAAGAAATTCCACATATGCTCGTGGCGATACAACTACCAGAATTGATTTTCAATTACTGGGACGGGACACACTTGCAGACCGGTTTCGGGCTATTTGGCCCCTCATCAGTGCAAGGCAGTGCCATCATCAACATTAAGTCGATGACTTCCCGGTCTGCAAGTGTGTCCCGTCCCAGTAATTGAAAATCAATTCTGGTAGTTGTATCGCCACGAGCATATGTGGAATTTCTTCTGTGAAGAATTCCGCACTGACACCTGTTGGATGTAATTCAATGCCCTTCGTGGTATTAGCCAGGGGAGTAGTTGTTTTCTAATAGGTGTTAGTCCGTCAACCTACAGTGTAGGTGAGTTGAGGCTGGCCTGAAAAAATTGTTCATTTTTTGAATATTTGATTTAAAGCCAGTCTTCAAGCATCCCCATGAATTTTTGTGAAATTCGTATTTTCCTTGTACAAGGAATTGGGGCCATGCGGATATGCTCTTGGTTAGTACCTAGTCTACAGGCAGATGGCGCAGCAACGGCTATTTTGCTAGTTGTTTGTATCAGCCTAGGTCTAGGGAAGATACTCTGCTCGAGTATGATTTTCAATTATGGGAAGTCATCGACTTAATGTTGATGATGGCACTGCCTTGCATTGATGAGGGGCCAAATAGCCCGAAACCGGTCTGCAAGTGTGTCCCGTCCCAGTAATTGAAAATCAATTCTGGTAGTTGTATCGCCACGAGCATATGTGGAATTTCTTCTGTGAAGAATTCCGCACTGACACCTGTTGGATGTAATTCAATGCCCTTCGTGGTATTAGCCAGGGAAGTAGTTGTTTTCTAATAGGTGTTAGTCCGTCAACCTACAGTGTAGGTGAGTTGAGGCTGGCCTGAACAAATCGTTCATTTTTTGAATATTTAATTCCATAATCTTCCACAGTTTCGGATGACGGAATTTTATGCTTTTCTGAGTATCAGTGTGCGATTCACTAATAATAATATGAGTTCGGAATTGATTCAATTTTCTAGTTCCACCTTCAGTGAAAATTCGAATCAAAATTCAACATTCAATGAATTCCAATACTTTATAATCGAAATGCTATTAAGTCACAAGTTTGAAGTCGAAAGTCAATGGAATTTTTCGTTCAAAGTTGAAAGGCAGTATAATATATAAAGGAAAATATTAAAAGTCGGAGCCAATTAATTCGATTTTTTTTGAAAACCCAGTGAACCTGCGGTTTTCAATGTCAATCAGCACGAAAACTCAATATCGAAATAAGAATCTGACACTGGCACCATGTCTGAATTTGCGCAAAATTCAATAAACTCTCTATTCTCAGCTCAGAAATGAAAAATTTACAAATTTGAATTCGAAATACAATGCTGATTTGAAGTTGGATTCCAATGAACATTCAAATAACCATCTAAAATTCTGGGAAGTGTTATGTTTTCTATGATTTTTCAAATTAAGTATTTCTTGTTCGCAGGTGGAAGTTAAACTAATATATATAGTTGTCTATTCGAATTTAGCAAAATAAAAAATAACTTTTTTTTAATTCTTTTCGAAAGATTGTCGATTCTGAATGAAACTCTATCATGTTTGTAAAATAGCAGTATTCTTAGATAGAAAAATGTCTATATAAATTTGTTATCACTAATCAAACAACTATCTCCCGCTCGGAAACCTAGTAAGTTTGCAGTCGTGGAAAAAAAATAGTGTCCTATTTCGGCACGAATAAAACATCGTTAAAGAAACGAAATCGTCGAAAATCAAACAACCATTCAAATATCTGTGACTCGGTAATACCCCACCTGTGTCACTAAAGGCCTCCTAGCGGGACCAAGGATTTCGACGGTAGGCGGGTTCGGACTCTCGACCACAAACGTGCACGGCCTGCCGACCGACACCTTGTCCAGAGTTTCCGGAACCAGGATCCTGGCTGCCGGCGACACGTTGCACTTGAACGGGCTCCCGGGGACGTCTTGGCCGTTGAACCTCAAATCCACCGAGTGCACGGTCGCTTCCCTGGGCGTGAACGAGATGGCGTAGGTGTGCGGGCCCTGGGCTTGGGCCGATGTCGGAACGAGACCGCCGTTTACCGTCACTTCTAGGTTCCCGGGACCTGCTTGGCTTGTTTCAACTGGAAAATAAAAGCAATTTCTATAAGGCGAGCGTTTAGCTACATTTCGATTGGAATATCGAACATTAGCACCTCTTCTGCTTTGAATGTAGGCCCTCTTCGTTTTCAGCCCCTCCCGCAGGTCAACTCAGTACAATTTCGTACTTCGAACCTGAACCACAGAAATCAGAACAATACCATTTAATATGAATGATACTTGTTACTGTCACTGGTGAAATTTAGATCGTGTTGATTACTTCAAGGGTATTTTATTTATTGATGATGATTGGATAACTTGTGGTGAATTATGGAATGCCTCGTCAAATTATTCACCAATACATTCAACCGTTTATACCTTCATGAAGTTCTGATGTTGTTTTGAATTAGTTTCCTGTGTGTAGCAAGTTTTATATTTTAGTGATGAACATAGTAACTTTTTTCAGTGTTCGAAACATGATTTCACTCAAAATATGATTTCAATGTTACTAAAATTAGCCCCCTCAACATCAAAGGTGCCGATTTCACTTTCGCCTTCGTGTAGTTCTGATATTCTGTGCCTGAACTGAATCTGCCTCACTTTGAATGCTTTGGACGCGTTGTCATGTCAAACAAACCAAAAAAACAACATAATGATGTAATCTTTCATACATTTTGGACTCAAAATGAAACTCGAGTTTCAATAGGCATTTTCCAAGACATTCAATTACTATTTGATTTTTTTATGTAAAGGTTTCACACGAAAGGAAAACCCTGCAATGTTCAAAGGACAGGAAATACGAATTGACATTCACTTTGAATTTTTGAAGTTTGTATGCCTCAGGAAGAACTTTTTTCCGTAAGAGGTTCCAAGTTCAGCTGTTCTATTGGGAAAAGATCCCTGAGCAAGAGAGGTCTCCAAGCCCAAAACAAAGGGGTGGGAGTCATCCTTGTAGATATTGCCAAGCATGGAACGATTGATAACAATTCAGAAGAGCACCGACCGTGAAAATAGCTATAAAAGAGAGACAAGTCTCCTACCACTCTACGATGTTTCAACGGAGTCAGCGAGTCCATGAACGAAGAATCACCAATAATACGGATTTCTGGAAGGCATCTTTAGCGATCGATCTCACATGGTCTTCCCATGATAGATTATTACTAATCGTAATTCCTATCAGCGAGATACTTGACTTTTTAGGAATGGTTACTCCTGAATATTGGAAGAAGATAGATCGACTTTCTTTGAGAAGAGACATGCCCAGGTTTTCCCAGAAATGAATTCCACCAAGTTGATGTTACCCCATTTTATTATTTTTGTTGAATTATCGTTAATTCTATTTACGCTAATGCCTTGCTCCTCGTGCTGATATGGGGACCCTGGAAGAGAAACTAGTATGAAGGGTACTGTCATCCGCAATACTATGTACTGAACAAGATGCTCTCTCCAGCAAATCATTGATCTGAGGTAAAAACAAAGTGGTGCCAGAACTGAACCCTATCTACGGAACACCTGCATTCATTGAGAGAATATCTGACGATACTCTATCAACAACCACGTATCACCTATCAGACAAGAAACTCTTCAACAAAGCACACAATTGTAGAGGTAAACCATAAGATAACAACCTTCAACTGCTTTGAATATTTGAGGTGGATAGAGGAGAACCATGCAATAACTATATTTTCTTTAGTATCTTGTTATTCTGGACTGGAATTTTTGCATTTCCAACACATGACTACGCAGGTGCATAGGAGGCAGTCATAATCTTCGGTTTTGTCACATTCTGGTATAATAATGGACTGTATCCACTGAACGAAAAATATTAAAATAGCGCCTTTGATACATGGGAGAGGCAAAAGACTAATCTCTAGTATAAATTCAGTACCTACCTGTTTATGTAAGATTTTCCTACAGGATTGCAATTTCGATTTAGATTCGATCATAAGTCACTCAACATAAGAAAAATCAAGTTATGAATGAGCTATTACAAAATAAGCATTTTTCAAGAAAGAAGACGACATGACATCTTACTCGTAATTCTCTTCTGAAGAATGTTTAAATGAAACAGTTCAACTTCGTACCTTTCAAAATATGGTAGTTGAAAATTATTGCCATCGATCAACTAAGTAAGAATGAATACGAATAGCCTAAAGTTACTCACCCAAAAACGTTACAGGCTTCCCGACGATCCCACTAGCAGCCTCCTTGATCTTGATGGCCTGCACATCGTACACTTTGGCGGCGTACGGACTACCGGCAGTAGGAATACCGCTGACACTGACGTTGATGCGGTGCTCGCCCACGACTCTTGGCACGAATTCCGCCCTAAACTGTCCGTTCCCTAGGGGCTGTACCTGGGTCGGAACTGATTGTCCGCCGGGTCCTAGTAGTCGGTCAAAAGGGTTGTTATGACTCTTATGGGGTTTGTGATGTTGACGAGGGGTTAGATGTGAAGATAAGGAGTTAGTGGGGGTGAATTGAAGTTCGGTGATTTGTTGTTGTTTTTGAGGTTGGAGATGAAACTGAGCCTTTTTATTGATTTTAGAATGTATCTCAATCATTTGAGATTTATATTTTATAAAAAAGTTTAGAGTGATCGGTGATATTTCTCAGAATAGTGGGCGCAATGTTTTTTCGAATAGTTTCTTCAAGACTGTACGTGAAACGACATTGTAAATTGGGGATTCGATAACAGCATTATCTCTATTTTCGCACAAATTGCTGAATAAATCAATTTTGGGATAACTTCATACAGAAGTGAAAAATAATCATCGACTCATGCAAAATCAATGCAATCCGGATCAGTTATTGAAAATCTGTGAATCGATTTTCGTTTTCCAAATCTGTATAAGTAATCCCATTATATCATTTAAATATTTGTAGGATGTTGGGAATCCAGATTTGTTTGCATGGTTACTGCAGTTTATTATTTTATATTGATATCAAAATTAGAACTATCATAAAATCGCTTTCGTTTTTGCCGATGCTTTTTGCACGGGTAACAAGTGAAATAAGGATTATTTCGAAAGTGTATAAATAACATACCAAACATGAACCGAATCATTCCTGCCCAATCTATTTTATATCTATTCTTGTGGAGTGTAGAGTCATATTTTCTCGGTAAAGTATTTGAACTCATTCAATTTTCAAGTCGAAGTAATTGCATACAATAACGTCCCATCTGTGAAATATTGCAAGTATTTCGAAATCACCTCGGAAGAACGTTTCAATCGAGTGGGGGAGTAGGTCAATTGTCTTTCAATTACAAATTCCAAAGAAATATTCGAAAAAACCATAAGAAAGAATAAATTATGTTATCATTCGCATATTCATGTTACTAGATATTATCACCAAAAATTATCTTTATTTTATTATTATTATGAAAGTATCCATTTTCGTGATGATGAAGAAGATGACGTCTCTAATGAAACGATGTTTTTAAATAACTCGAAATCTTCAACCGCGAAAATATGGCTTAAAATTTCGATGGTTCATATGGTAGTTCTGTTTTGACTGATGCGGGCAAGCTTTGGTTCTTCATTCGACTCAAATTTCAATATTGCACCTAGGAAACTACGATCACTGAAAAAAAATTGCTTTGCTAGATGGTAGTGGTTCGAAATTCGATTGTTTGAATCCTATAAAGAGGTTTCAATAACGACATACCGATTGCTTGCATCCATCTGGTGATGATTTCTTATCACTCAAAAAATCATCATATATGAACTACAATTGTTAAAATATATACATTTGACAGACGTTTCCATGGGCCATGTTGTCAGATTGCACTGACCTTGATTGCCATCATCTCCGAAGTTGAACCGGAATGAGTACTTCTGAATGATTATAAGGACACAATCAGCCATATACAGGTTTCATCCTGCTTTGAACTCATCAGTATAAGCTGGTCGTGTTGTCTTGAACCATTTAGAAGTGCTCATTCGAAGATATTTGCAATCACGGTTAGTGAAATCTCAGATATTTTCGCAAGAATTTTCTTGGGTAAGTATTAGTAACTGATCTGCGTGGCATGAAGCCAGGGCAATAGCTACTATCCAACCCAAACTGTCGCTTGCTTTGGTGGTGATATAACGAGGAAGTATCGCTTGAATATGTCAGTCACATTATTTCTCGCTTCCATTAGATTTTGCCTTACGTACCTTCGCATGGAACAGTTGCTGTGTCTCTCTTTTTCTTCTTGAAACCTGCCACTTTCAACAAACCTAGCACAACTTTCTTCATATTATCTTATAATCGTTCGATCAGAAAATATTCTTCTCATCGTTTAGATCACATCAAATTTGTCACAACTTGATGTTTATCACGCTGAGATTCACATTTTACTTATGAGTAAGGAGAAAATTCTCCAAATCGTTTATGACGATAAACACTGAGTTAGTGTATGTCCTAGACACAATGAAGCATGTCAGTCGAGTGGATGATTCTGTTCGATCTTTTTATGGTAGACCGATACTTTTTTGTTTAGTCGGTTTCTTGATTCATTTTTTCGGAATATGTGCATATACAACTTTTTAATACCATTTCTCCTCAATATTTTTACGATAAACACTTCACCGAGGTGTCAGAGCAAATTACCTCAGATCACATTCTTGTGATGATCTTTTCATCTTACAGACAACTGGCGTAGATAAGGTAGGTTTTGAACAAAAAAACTTGATCTCCTAGAAGAACCAATGGAAAACGCCATTGGGTATCAATTACTGTAGATAATTCAAGGAATCATCATTGTTTATTTATTGAACAGATATATCTACAACGAATATAAGAAAGATACCCCTAGAAGAGCAAGTGTCGTTGAAGAGAAAATTAACTGCAATGAACCATGAAAGAACATGCCTCGGAATATGAAATGATTATGGAATTTGCCTCAAATCTTCAGTTACTTTTTCCTTATTTATTCATTAATTCCAATAAGGAGCTGTAGTGGTTTATCCCCAGGGATATATACACATAATAATCTAGTGATTTACAACTGGTTCGAAAATTCAACAATTGTACTACCGAAAAGAAAAAAAATATAAATCTGAAGAAGAATTTTAAAAAAGATTGAAGAATATAATTAGGCCAGATCTTTTTGAATGTATCTTGAATCAGTTTTCCCAATGTTTTTGAGATATTGGTGAAGAGAATAATGCGCGAATCCCACTATACGTAACGTCACCGTCACGTCTCCGCACCGTCATCGAACCGACAATAGCACCGTATTCAGGTGGACGTGACTGATAGTGTGATTATGTTCATTGCTTGCAATGTAAGAATATTTACCGTGATGGTGACGGTGCGGAGACGTGACGGTGACGTTACGTATAGTGGGATTCGCGCCTAATACGTATTTAAACCATTATCAGAATAAAATGCAGAAATTTTCGAGAATATGGACAGAGAAACGATATGTTTACATACGACTTGAAGTCCAATGAGAGAAATATTTTGAACATTAAAATTCAAATTACTATCTGACATCTTTCAGCTGCAAATACCTTATAAAATACTTGGACTGGGCCTAAAAGAGAGAGAGGGAACATTCACCTTCAGACTAAAAAAAATGCAATGCCTTGGTTTACAATATGACTAATATACCGATAACGTCTCATTTCTAGCTGAAGAATGTTAATTCGAAGAATTTGAAAATGTTTTTGAAGAAGAAACGCTGTACCTATTCGGTTTCGGTCCATCAATCTTTGACTATTGATTTTATGGAATATCGGATTCCAAAATCTTTTTTCGAGTGGTACTGAGTTGAATGCATTTCGACTGGAAAAGTAACGTGAGGTCCAGGTGGTTTATAAGGTCCATGATCAGCGACAGATGCGCATGACATGGGAAATAATTATCGAAAGGCAAATACGAAGTGATTCTGATAAATTGCTTGTATTCAAGGAATTTATTTTTGGGTTCATTCCGAGAGAAAAAATTCGTTACTTTTGGAATACAGGGTACTGAAGATTTGTGCAGATTCTTTCTGAATACTTTGATTTAGCACCATCTCAAAATTTTGTTGATTGAAAATTATTATATACATACTTTGTTTAATCAGTGGTCGATGAATTCAATTTATGTACACCAAAACCGTATCTTGAATGATGAAAAATCAAGATTGATTTGCTCAGAGAGGAATGATGGTGTCAAAAATATATTTCTTTTCGAAAAAAATCAGTGGCGTATCAGTTTCCCCTTCAAAATGATTCAATTTAAATCCTGTAAGGACTCAAGTGACGGGAGTAAAAAATCAGGTAGCACAATAAAAAATGCTTCTTGATGCATAGAATATATGGACTGAGTTCCATAAAAATATCTACCTCAAAAAATTCTTAAAATTTTGATAACCCCTAGTTTCATATGATTTTTTTTTCAAAATTATTTCATGAGTAACCCCCTTTCAATAAATATTAGTATGTTATTTCCGGAACAGCTTGAATTTTCCATTTATATTTTCTATGTGGAGCAATCAAAAACGTTTTGAAATCATATTTGTACATTGAATACTTTCCCATAATTAATTCATGTCTAAACTAATCAAAATGTTACAAAATTTTCATTTGCCGAAGTCATAAGATGGTATTATTCGTTTTGAAGCGATTTTCAAATGAGTTTTCATTTCAACAAGGAAATAATAAAATATGAAAATTCGCAAAATAGTCTGAAATTTCTGGAATTTTTCTGCCCACTCTGTTTTTTTATCTGTGAAGGACAACCAAAGCAGACGTTCGTTGGAGATATGATCATTTCATATCTCATAAAGCAATATATACTCTCTAAAAAAAAGAAAACTCGAAAGAGATCACAAGCCTTAAAAAAATAATTAAATCACGTTATGGCACTTAGGAGTTCTGACCTTTGTCCATCAACTCTCAGTTTCATCATCGAATATTTCGCATTGAAAACATTTTTTTTTCGCACTGATGTGCATAGTTATATGACTCAATGACACATTATGGAAATAATCGAATGTTTCAAATCACCGGAGTTCAATCGTCAATGGCACTACATAGTTTTCAATCCAGGTAAGCATTTGTGAGTATAATTATGTATAGCAGTTGGAAATAGTCGAATAAATAATGAGATACTCGTTTAAAATAATGGAATGTCGTTCCTCGAGCTTGAGATTCTTTCTCATGTGCGTTTACTTAGAAACTCGAGGAATGCAATCTAGAGAGTTGTTGAAAAAACCGCTCTCAATTGCATGAAACAGACGGGTGAGGTTGAAAAAGGTACATTATGCGCTAATTCCAATAGACTCTACCAGAAAGGTATGGTGAAATTGTCTGGAATTAAGGAGTTTGATTTTTTCCAATATTTAAAATGAACTCATAATACGGTTAGGGAATATTGAAGGAAACCGTTTCAAAAAATTTGACAGAAGAATACTGCTATTCAATTTTTCCGGGGAGATGAATGAAATGAGAAAATTATTCATAATATTTATGGATAACTAATATTATTCGAATCGAAAGATTGGATGCTTTGACAATTCAATGTCTTTGCAAAACTTGGATATGTTATAATCATTGAAAAAAGATTATAATACCCGATATACCGAATGATTGAATCAAATCAATTGTTTTGATGATTTTTCCAATCACTATGTTTTATATCCTAGGAGAGAACTGTGAAAATATCTGAAGTAAAGCTTACATAAGTGAATGAATAATATCGTGTATGACAGGGTAATAGAGCTACTTTGAACTTGTATAAGTATTCAAATCTTGGAGCTATTTTTTAGTGACGTGAGCATGCAATTATTATAATTTCCACCACCAAGCTGAAAGGTTTATACATTTCTTCTCTTATCAACTGAATTTTTCAGATAGTGATATTGATCACAACTGATATTCTATGTTAGTCGCAGTGAAAAATATCCCCACGATAAAATTCTGAGTATTTTAGAGAGGTGTTTCAGTATAACAGGGGCACGAGTTAAATAAAAATAATGATAACAATAGTTTTCATCTCAAATATTAAAAGGGGATAAAGACGAACAGGCGACCTGGGGACGGTTTTCCAATCTATTGAAATACGCATGAACTCAAAAACAAAAATTTTCCATTATTTCTATTCATTTTGTTTTTTAACCATTCCATTGGCCATAGCTGCTTTCTTAAACTGATTCTGAGCACTTTAAATTTCAATCGATGGCTTTAAAAAATATTTTACATTATGATTGATTGTGATCGATTTGAATCAGATGCAGAATTCAAAAATATGGAAACAAAATGAAACGAGAATAAAGCCCTGACGGTCTCTTTTTTATGAAAGTATACAGATTTGCACGAAAGGGAAGCCCTGTAATTTTCTGAGAGAAATAAATGTGTGTTTTTGATGGAATTCAGTATTCTCAAACCATTGAATTTTGATATAACGTCGTGTTCATAATCTCCAATATAGGAGATGTTTCTGTGATCCAGAGAGAGAAAATCACCTCATCCTTCCGAAAGTTTCGAAAGATATGTTTTTGTAAGTTACTTCTGGAAGATAGTAGTCATAGTTTTATGCTGAATAAAAGAATCAGTGGAAATTCAGAAAATTTCTCTAGAAAAAAGTGTAGATATTCAATTGATGAAATGAAAAAATATATTCATAGTGATAATGCTTGGAGTATCAAACATATTTTTCTCGAGGTCAACTATAAAATATCTTAGTTTGAATGCATGGATGTGTTTGCCATCACCGAATAAAGACAGTTTTTGGAGAGTAATCGATCATTGATATCAATCAAAAACGTTAAGAATCATAACATTTTCCACCTGGTGTCAGAGATAATAGTGTTATCATTTTCAGTATCCTCAAAATACCTAGATCATTTGATCGATTCACATGAAATTGAAATCCCTCTTGCAGAAGATAGGAGAGTAGAATGAAATAAAAATATAAATCAATTTTCTACATTTTTCAAAAATAATGTTTCAATCAGATTGAAAATAACCGATATGGATCAGACTAAGGAGTAAATGAAAAGATATATATCACTTTAAAGTTCGAGCAAGAATGTGCTAGAGGAAATCATCCTTCTAAAAATATGATGCCAGTTTTACGAGGTATGAAAGGTCTAAGACCTAAGATATAGTCCCAGTCAAATAATGTACAGGCAAACTTGATTTTCCCCAAAATATGATCAGGATTGAAATAAAAGATTCAAGCACTTACAATTTTTTCATTTAAGTTCGATACAAATTTATTTCTTCAATATTCAAGATCAATTGAAGAAAATTGAAATATCTCTCAACATTCTGTATTCTAAAACCTTATTTCTGGAAACATAAAGTCTATGAGCCAATTATTATTCAATTACAATCAACTTCTTTGATTTTCTGATACCAATATCACTGTAATTTTCAGGAATGAAATCTTCTTTCCATATCGTATCTCTGAAAGGTTTAATAGTTCCAACTGAAGATGTATTGCAGGACAACATTTTTTATTGTTTCAAAATTTCCATTCGGTTCCAATTTAGAAAATTGTGATCCTACTTTTGAAATGAATCAGTGGTGACACTGATCTGACCATAATAAATGTATTGATGGTTAATGCGGAGCCGCAGGGAAATTATATCTAACTTAGAAACACAATAAATTTCATCTGACACCTGTGTTGATTCTAAAACTACAACAGTGTTTTCAGAAAGTGGTTAGTTCATAAAAACTGAAGAACTTCAACATGCAGTGCATCTAATAGGGAACTGGAGAATTGAGTAGGAACATTATGCTGAAGGAATGAAAAAAAAAATATTACACAAGAAGGTAAGTATTGTAATGTAACCCAACACCAAAAAATATGTTATTAGGTGGAGAGGAAATGTTGAATGAAAATAATTTAGAGGTCATACTATTAGTGGCATATGATTTTCATGGAATAACAAATACATCGAATTCAATTAACCATATTTGCTCCTAACCCAGTTGGATTGTTCTGAATGTAAACTTAGAAGCTCCGAACGATCAATAAAACACATGATCTTCAGGTTACAATTTTCAAATCCATTTACATCTCATAGACATTAGAATATCTTTTCCTTTTACATTCATTATTCACAATAATACAAACCGGGAAGAATGTCATTCAGAACTATCTCATTGTTCATATGGCTCAATATCTACTAGTATTTCGCAAAAAAAATAATAATAGTAGCAAGTAAAAGAATTCGCGTTTGGTGAACACAATCTACAAAAGTGCAAAAGGATTACACCGTTCATCATGAACATTGGTTCTAATTGCAATTTCCCAAATAATTCTCCATCACTAGAAATACCTAATATACCTTCCTCAACCCAGCTTTCGGATCCGAACAGAAGAAAAACATATTCAAATGAGTCACATTTTCACACTATTAGTTAATTTTTATTCATCATTTTCGATCTTATTGACTACCTGATTCCAATGGTTATTTCACTTTACTGAGGGCAGGTTGTACAATCTTCCATTAATCTTCAGATTAGCGATGAAACTAGATAGACTTTTGACATAATAAGTATGCATTTTCTGTTTGATTTTTCTTCTTTATCACCACTTGGAGATTATTCGTAGATTGTTCAACCGGACCTTAAGAAATCATTGATAGATTCATAAAATTAGTGTCTTCCAAATACTTCAACTTTTGTTATTAGTCGACTATCAATTTGCCATTGTTGTTTTGTTCATTTAGATCAAAAAGCTTTTTGAAAATAATTCCGAAGAATTTTCTGTTATGTTAATTCATTTGATGCGTCGTCATTTTTTCTATTTCATTTGTTCACATTTTGTTCAATTCATGATAGATGATAATGAAAAAGTGATGGATGATAAGGAAATGAAGGAAATTGTTAGTAGAATGATATGTATAATAAGTCAGAACTAGTCTAGTACACGTAACGTCGGTGACCTGAAAATGAAAAGTGGTGCAGATAGTGAACTCGATAGAGGAAAAAACAAAAACATAGAGAGAAAGAAAAAGCATGCTATATTTTGTACAAATATGAATGGTGGGTATACACGTAGCAACTTTACACAAATCATACACAATATTATTTTCACAAACAAAAATATATAACAGCCATTGGGTATCACATATGCTTAACTGAACTGAAAATGATATATACACAACAACACGAAGATATAAATACGGCCAGGTTTGAATAAATGGAGTATGCATGTTCATCTATGAATCAGTCAACTAGGAAACAACAACAATAACAACTGTTGATCCATAAAGCGACACACTTAATATGACCAGGTATCATTAAATCAATGAATTGTTTCATTTCGATGACCACCATCAGTTAAACTCTCTGTTTCGTGTCAAAAAATATGTTCTTGAATAAACTGTGATAACTAACCCTAGTCTTCAGATTTATTATCAATTTTCTTCTCCTGGAGATTCTCAACTTGTTAGCGAAACGACAAATGCTGATTTGGTGTTAAGGTAACAAACAGTTTCAATGAATTTATTGTCAAAAACTGAAAGAAAGTCCTGGAAAAGGGCCCCATACGTAGTGTACAATAGTGAATTATATTTTGTGAAGCTACGTGATATCAAGCTGGGACATATTCTCACATGACAGGGTCTGATTTTTGTAGGGCAGCTTCGAGCAACAATTCATTAGCCCAGTTCAGCGTGCCATGCCAACTAACCTCACTAGGTCACCTTCCTGAGATTCTAGATTGTCAATTGCTTCCTGCAGATAAGTTCACGGTATACCGCACATTCGAGGAGCTGCAGTTTTCAATGTGTACAGCCCCTGAAGAACTTTGGAGGGCTTACAACCAAACACGATGTGTATATCTCTTCTGCAATTCTGATTGAGGATGGTCATTCACTAGCCTCAGGTCATAGAGCCCACACTTACAAATGGAACTGAATTCCACATCAACTAGACAATCATCTTCTGTAATCTGTATGTTATAATCTACAACGAAGTTATATGAATACTCAATTTGAATACTGCGTCTTCTGTGATTGCCTTCTCGAACCCTAAGATTATGATGCAATTTGTAAGTGTAGCCATTGAACTTTTTCCAGCAGAGACCTGAGGTGGTTTATTTTTGTCAGATCAGTGTTCAACTGGAAAAAGCTCTGGGCATATAGTGTTGAGAAAAGTTTATGAATGCTATTCAAAAAAGCGTGAACAACAGCATCAAATTAATCCCCCTGCTCTCTGTCTTTTCCAATATCATAAAATGGTTGGAACTCTCAGAATAATATGTGATTGAGGATAACTATTTTCCCTACCACTGGGCTGCTGGTGATATGATTGCTGAAGCTTTACAGAAAAAGTTGTAATCATGTATCTGAAAATGGGTCACCTCTGATCATAGAAGCATTGTCCGACATTTGGCACAAAAGTTCCTTGAAGTGCCATCAACAAGGCAGAAACAGTATAAAAATAATGTTTCTTGGAAGCGATCAATTACTATATGGTTATCCTTTGCACTTTTACTCTCCACACTACTAGTTCATCCAGATCAGGAAAAATGAGAATTGAGTTCGAAAGACAGATGGGTGAGGCAATAACTTGAATTTGAATGCATTTGTATAAATAGATGGATTTCTGTGCTAGCAAAACTCAAATAATTTATTCCCATATTGAAAATTACAATCGGCAATATTCAATGCCATCCTTTGTGTATGCTTGTGGTGTTTTATCCTTATGTTGGATGTTGAACAGAACTGCTCGACAAAGAAATCCACCCTGATTCAATTATGCGATTCATCGACAGAAAAGTAGCAAAATTAACTAGATTTTCTCTCATTTATTCAAACCTGACACGTAAAGCGACTACACAACCCAAAACCTTCGACCAAACCACAAATTTCTCGTTTCCTCACCCTCAACGTTAACTTCGATATCTTCCAGCCTCCCCGGATGGTTAATCAACAACGTGCTGGCTCTGTGTACGGGTCCTGGTCCCGGCAAAGTCACGCTAGGCCCCGTCCCACTACCTCCCACGCTCACGATAAGCGGGCAACCAACCACCGGTCTCTTGTTGAACGCCACATTCACCACGTGATCACAGGCTTCAGCAGGCACGAAACTCACAGCGAACCTAGCATTGCCTTGCGGATGAACCTGCGTAGGGATGTTCAGTCCTCTGGCAGAGATCGTTATTTCTAAGTTGCCTTCACCAGCTTCGCTAGCGTCAACAGAAAAAGTGACAGGCCTGCCTACGGTGCCTCTCGCAACCGTACCAACAGTCACTTTGTTAGAGTCGAAAGCCTTGGCTATGAATGGAGTGCCTTGCACAGGCCTGCCATTGTAGTCCACGCTGATCTGATGAGCACCTACTTGACTTGGGGTGAACTCGGCCGTGAAGCCTGAATGAATATCTCCTGTCACTTTGACAGGCAGTTCTCCGATTGGTCCCCTCACAGCTACAGCTAGCTCAGCCGCCCCTCCACCTGCCACGCCCATATGGAAGGAGCTAGGCTGATTCACCGGGACGAGTTCCAAGTGGGACAGAGATAGCGTGACTCTGCTCGTATCTGATACTGAGCAGACGAACGGGCATCCTCTAACGGTTTCTCCGTTGAATTTGATGTCGATCAGGTGAGGTTTTGCTTGGTCTGGAGTGAAAGAGACGAGACATCTTCCTCCGCCTACAACTTGGACGTGGTTCGGAACTTCGCCTTCGTTTATCGAAATTTCCAATTGTCCTTCTCCAGCCTGGCTGGCGTCAACTAAAAGAGAGATAAAATGTTAGTGAGGTGTTGGCAAATGTTTTGTACGGTGTTCTGGAAGATATTTTCATGAAGGAATGGTTATATACATTTTTTTCTCGAACACAGAACACAATGTGCCAAAATTTCATCACTCACTGTTAGATAATATTAGCCGAATCGATTTCAATGTATTCACTGTTATCACCCTCATTTGATGTTGGGAGTACTTCTCCGAACTTTATTCATCTAATAGATTATAGCCAAGCCCAACCATTCAGCTTTCTCTTATTATTAGGCATTCAAATACGCCACGATCTTCTGAGCGAAATCTTAGGTCTCTTTCCATATCCACAAATCTGTATTTCGTCTCAGAATCGTAGTTTGTACAACCGTTTTTTCAGTGTATGTGTAAAATTTGTGAAAGTGAATTTTTTGCATGTAGAAATCAAGTTTATGTGCATTTTATGGGATTATTAATTACTCTATAAATCAACTTGTAAACATGTGGACACCTAATAGTTTTCTGCAATAGTGAAAATTCTAGAAAATGAATAGAATGTGTCTGAGAAATTCTCTTCCCAAATATGAGACGTTTCATTTCAGGATCATAAATCGCGTATTTTTTCACAGTATAAAAAAAGGATTCCTTCGATTCGGTATCTGATTCAGCAGAATTGCATTCTTTCAAGTGGTTCGTGAGGATGATTTACTAATCTATTTTCGAGATCCCAGTAATGTTGCAAAATAAAGAAAAACTCATCCAACTTCCTCACATACAACAACACTTTTGAAATGAAGAACCAAGATAAGCAGTATTCAAGTTTATTGAAGGATTTATGAATGATCCGAATTGAATTTGATAGTCAACAAAATTAATGCTGATACAATCAACGCTTAAAAATCTCTTGATCCATGGTAGCCACGTAATGAGATTAGGAACGTATATCCGACATGAATCAACTGTACACTTGGCTAATACTATTCCTTAATATAGTTGTACTACTTGAAGGAATACATTATATCTAGATACTTCTATCTCAATTGGTTAATTGCATGACTGAAGGTTCGCCGCTTTTTACGGGCACCTTCATTAACATGTTTTTTACCGTATGCTTTCTCTACAGTGCATAATTCAAGGTGAGTTTACAATCACTATGACCTTTAACGAAATCAGTTCCATTTGTGTGAAATTATTCTCGTTCGTTAAGACAATTGATAAAATTATTGACAATTACCTTGACAGATGCCCAGAGTTGTGGAATGGTGGTTGAACTAAATTGATACAAACGTGTCAAGAACCGAACTGAATGTGAGCGTTTTTTGCGCTGCTGCTGCTGCCGCTGCAATTATTTCATGAATTTAAGGATGAGTTGAGTGTTCATGCTCAGCGGCCCACAATTAATTAGAAGTTCTGAAATAAATTGCCATGGAGAAAGTTCAACGCAATTATTATCGAACAAATGTTGTCATATCAATGTCATGTTTTATCGTCCCAATAAATGTACGTATAGTATGCACGGGTGAACAAGGAAGAAAGAAAATGGAGAATTGAGAAGAGAATGTCTCTTTGTACAGAAATGAATTCAACTGAATGCGATCATATGAAAATTGGTTCACAGTCATTGTCTCCAGTTTATCAGTGGCTTTGGCCAAAGAATGAACCATCTCGATTGTAGGCTAACTAGCATACTTGAACTTCCTAGTAAAATAATATTTTGCTTTCTTACAACAATTTTCGACTTATCATGCTGAGGTTATGTGAATCAGTGACGTTAGGGAATTATTTTCTCATTTTGGTCTCTTTCATCTGTTCATTACATCGGTGAGTTTTATTTGATTCACTTAATAATTTCAGTTGTTTTGTTGCAATCAAGAGTTACTGCTGTAATTATGTATTTTGTCGTCAAGATTCCTACTCTTTTATCAATTTCTTGCATTGAAAGGAATCATAAAAAAGGTAAAATGTCAGATTGAAATCCGGCGCCCAACGTGGGGCCAAGTCAGAACGGAGATATAAAACCATTTCTTCCTGAATATTCTTTCAGAACGCACTCAAAACTTTGAAACTGAAATAACCTACCTCTGAACTGAACCGGCTGGCCAATAACACCCCCACCAACGTCGGCCACCTGAATCAAACCGGCATCATACACTTTCGCGATCAGCGGTCCCGTGGGAAGTTTCTCCCCGTTCACGGAAACTTCGACGACGTGAGTACCGACTTCGGTGGGTACGAACTCGACGCTCTGCACCCCGGTACGATTCCCGGGCTGCACGCGGGCCGGCACGACCCTTTTGCTCGGAGAAATGACCTGCACCGATAGATCAGCAGGGGCCGTGTTCGTGGTGGTGATTATTTCGAAGACGGTGGGGGTGTTGGCTGGCACCAGCCTGGTGGACTCCCCTAGGACGGACAGGTTGGCATTGTTCGACATGATGTTGACATGCCAAGGGCTACCTGAAAAAAATAATTCTATGAATCAAGAGTATTATAAATTTGCAAATTTGAACTCATTCTGGATCGGAGATTGTGAGAAGAACATCCTACCTAATTCTGAGCAAAAAATCGATTCTGATTTCTTTTTATAAACAGATACCCTTAATTATACTCTGGAAGAATACTAGGTAATGACTCTTATGAATGGCACTGTCAGTATATTATATTATATCTATTACCAGAATAATATTTTTCGGTCATTTTCGAGACAATCTCATCATCATTATGTTTAGCTGAACAGTAAGTAGTCCCTGTCATAAATAAACCAGCAACGCGACAAATTCAATTCAATATCAAGTCTTACAGACTCACAATGGATGGCATGTCGAAAGTGATGGAACTACTCGAGAAGAAACTTGAAGGGAAATTTCAGGTAAATAATTAAGTACATTGGAAAAGTCAATAGAAGAAAGGTGAACAGCTGCCTTGTGTGTTGATTTTGAAGGAAACTATTCTTAATAATTTTTTTGAGATCAAGTAGAATAAAGCAAGGGATTGTCTGTACTTGTATATACTGTGAACATGTTGTGTACATTTAGGACAAGTCAGTCAGAAGTGCAAATTTTTCGGGATGGAGTGATCAAGTTAGTTCACGAGAGGACCTTTTGGGTATGATCCTCTCGAAAATACTTTTCAGATCCTAGAGAAATAACGTGCGGAATTCGGAAAAATTCATATCGGAAGACTGTGGAAATGCATATCGAGAATATATATTGATGAAAATAATATAGTTGAAGAATATATAGATACAGAATGTTGAGAATCCTGAAAAAATGTTTAGGATTCACTTTGAGATAAAGGAGAGTAACTCCGAGAATGGGAATACAAAAGAATAACAAATAATATGAGGGCTCGCATGCGGCACTCAATGTGGATTAGATTTCAATATCAGAATAAATGACAATCAATTACATTACTGGAGAATGAGGTCGATCAAAAAATGCATGAAAAGAAAAACTAGAAATATAAGTGATTTATACGATACCTAATAAACAAAACAATGAAGTTTGGAAGGTGGGGAATGAACAAAGCTAAATTTGTGCAGCAACTTCCATTTTGTTCACATTCTGAATTTCCTGATTTCATTACTACAGATATTCATTGAAATATCTGAGATTTCGTTAGAGATAAAGTTAGTTCCACATCAAACTTCACTGGAATTCGAAATATTATCCACCACTGTCAACCAGTGATTTGAGTGCTTCCTCAGGGAGATCAGAGATGTATTAACGACTACAATATTGAAGATTTTAATGCATTCCTCCAATTCTGAAACAATTTGTATCATTATCTACATCTTTCAGTTATACTCAAAACTCAAACAAACCTTGAGGACATATGAATATTTTCAATCGTATTTATGAATGTGAAGGGTAAATTCGCAAGGGGGCTAAGACAACAGCTCGAGTAATGAAAAACAAAAAACTGCAAGGAAACAGCAATTTCCAAATTTGTCTTATAATCATTGGTGATTGAAGGAAGCTAAAAAATAACAAGTGCCTCAACTGATTTCTGTTATTCTATATGATTGTCTCACACCTCCGTAGAGGTTAAAAATTGTTAACATTTAATCTAGTGGACACTTTGCATGTATAATTATATATTATAACTAAGTATAGTCATGTTTCACGATGATTTTCATGAATTTGAAAACCTCTACGATATTTCTGATTGCCACAATTGTTTCACATTCTTATTCACTGACTCAATACATAAATTCTACGTGGGAGACAAATATGAAAACTCCTATTGTGGGAATCTTCGGTCAGTTCAAGGAACATAATTGCATTGTGTGCATCGATCACAGAAACTCTAATAATGGCAATTGGATGGCATTGTTAGCGATATCGCATGTGGATACAGCTGCAGATTGCAAAATACAGTTATTCGCAACTGAACGTTGCTGCACATTCAAATAAGGGTACTGAGAAACAGTCAGTTGACAGTTATTCCGAGTCACATCACCGCTGATTCTTCCAGATTCGTTTCTGAACGGATTTTAGAAAGCAATGTTTACCAATTCACGTAGGACGTTCTTTACCTTCTCACTGTCTCCAGCCTGCCACTAGATAATGCACACACAAAAATTACCTGGCACAACACTGTTAACACTTATCCGTTGTGTCGCAACTAGATCACTACCTGATACACCGAAATCGACGTTTCACACAATTGAAAGTTGAACATACGGTCACGAGCGAATGGAAGCAACGGATTGTTGTTTTAAAGTCTGCATTCAAGTATACGCACCGGACTGAGTAACTGAGTAGGCGAGGTGAGAGGAGCGCGGCATTCCTACAACGGTGAGCAACAGGTAAAAGTCCATCGAGGTAGGACGGTATGGAGAGCGCTGTCCGGCCAACATCTAGTTAGTTGGATTGCCGAACTGGGAGAGGCCTGAATAATTTCGAGAATGCGGTGGATATGTACGGTGATTTACAGGATGGACCAACGAAAACAAGATTTAAAACTAATCAGCAAGAAAAAAAACCAAGCAAACAACCCCAACCCACCAAAAAAAACAAAAGCAAATAGTAAAAAAAACAATCAACAATAAAAAAAAAATTTCTTTCATCAAAATCAATTATTCCAAAATCAAATGAAGCCCGCCGAGTACAAGTATAACACTTTTCTTCAGAAGCCTCTTCAAATTTCTTCCAAACCAAAAACACCCCAACCCAAAAAAATATAACTAACCCAAAATCAACCTAGAATAAGAATAACCCTCTTTCATTTTAGCCCAACCTCACCATAATAATATCAATAAAACTAATCTAGTCATTCAAAATTATATAGACCATAAATTAGTTTCAGAAATAAGATACCCTGGGATTACACTAATTATAATTTTGACTCAACTTATATATTATAAGTATCAGTTTTTATATTTCTTAGTTTAGTACTTTCAACCATACCACTCTACCAAAACCTAAAAAAAAAAAAAAATTGCGTCCGATCTGTTTCAATATATTTAGAAAATTGTTTCAAGTTAATATAAAAATCTTCATTGAAGATTTCTTCATCAGACCAAGCCTGGTATTGAAAAAATAATAATTGTACTTACTTATTATGATTAGCAGGGCACCAAACTGGAGTCCAAATGCGGTGCTTTCCCTTCATTTCGAGCTATCGTCTTTCAAAGTTGGAGAAAAAATGGCATTATCCGCCCTATATTTTCGACTCAGAACACACATTTTTTATTCGATGGTCCCTTTTACAACTCTTACTCTTACCTTCTTTAACACTTATAACGATTTTCCATTATTAAACTCGTATGTTTTTTTTTGTTTTCTGGATTCATATTCAGCTGTTCGAAATACATGAGTATATGATCAGAAATTATTTCAAGACTAGGTGCGGTCCGATAAACGACCTTTTACCGAAACTTTTATTACAGTAACAAAACAATCCTATCAATATATATAGCTATACCATTCAGGAACAGTCACTTTGCAAAGGATGGAAAGAATGAGAATATCTGAGAAATAATTTCTACCCTGCCTTTGTAGCGCTCCTGCGTTCAATATCACATGGAAGACGCTTTTTATTACTCATTTTTTATGCCGATCACATAAAACTAGTATTATATGGATAGGATGTATCTAGAGAACATGAAGTAAAATAAAGCGTTTGAATTACAATTCCACATCAGTTTAGATGACAAGGTTAGCATCTTCAGGATAGGATACTAAATCTAAAGTTAGGGTTAGCTATTTCTATACTTTCAAGGTAGTGCAAAAACTACCTCCGAAGTGTTTTGGTCTGATATGGACTTCGGCTGTAACCACTATTTTGAACGATGAGAGTGGAACCTTTGCTGTCAGAGTTGAAGCTTTTTGTAGAGACCAATTATCCTAACACCAAAATGATATTATTTGCACTCGACGAACGTTTCGCTAAAAAGGTTTGCATCTTCTGGAGAAGAAAATTCTAAAGATGAAGAGTGTAGATTTAGTATCAATTTTCTTCTCCTGAAAATGCTAATCTTGTTATCGAAACGCGCGTCGGGTGCATACAATATCAGATGATGTTAGGTTTAATTTATCTCTACAAGAAGCTTATTCTGATTGATTTCTCAACAATAAACGAGCACGCGAGCTCAAAAGGATAGGCCCTCTGTCACCATTCATAGTATTTTTACATTTACTCAATGCATTCAAGGACCTAGAAATCTCAAAATGTATAAATGATATAAATGCTGACAAAGGGTCTATTACTTTCAGACCCCTTTTCAGTTAATTATCAAGTGTGTATCGGACGAAGAAACTCTGCAGGCATTTTTTTAACACTGCCTCGAAACGTTCATACAAAGCTAACCCTGGTCTATAGATTTAGTATCAATCTTCTTTTCCTGAAGCTGCTGACCTTGTAAGCGAAACGCGCATCAGTGAAAATAATATCAGTTTGGTGTTAGGATAATTAATGTCAACAAAATGTAACATATCTCAAACTCAAAATTATTGTAAAACATTTTGTGATTCGAGAAATATCTTTTAGGAATTCTCATACGCCCACTGATGAGCTCAAGGCATAAGCTCTTCATTGAACAGAAACGAGCTCGCCTGAGTTGCATAAGTGAACTTATTTATCCTGAGTGGGGGAAATTTGGATGCAAACGTCTGTGCATTTTCTTCCTTTCTGTGTTGAAATATTCTATAAATAATATATTTTGCATGTGTTTGAATGTGAAGGAGTGACTCATATATAATTCAACTCTCAGTCCGTCATGTAGGTGGGTGAGTAGATATTTTGGGTAAACCACTTCTTTCAATTTTTGAATGAGTCAATTCCTTGTGGGTGATATATACAGATCACTATAAGGAGTTTGTTGACAATATGATCTTATTCAAATGGGAATAAATAATGAATGTTTAATGAAAAAGCTAACATAAAATATCTTCAGTGGCAATTTACTAATGTATCCACTTCTTCACACCAGATCTTGTTCTGTTAGAAATCAGGTTCAACAATATATGGAATAATGAATAAAAACGTTTCGTGAATCGTTGCAAGCTGTTTCTGAAAACGATGACAAGTTCATTTTTCCAGTCATATTCTCCAAGATACCCTTCTGAACAAGATCCATATATTCCTGGTGAAATGACTTCTATATCAGTACAATGTTAATGTTTTCGTCAAAAACGCTAGACCTACAGCTCACTTGATGATGACATCCAGGGAAATTCGAATTCTTGAAATTTCTTCACAGATGGCGTTAAGCGGCAACTCTAGACACATGACATCATGAAGTCTGACGAAATTTCTATTAGCGAATTTTCTAGAAGAACTCGTGCAAATTCAGTGTATTAATTTCTTTTTTCAACACTAGACATTATAAAGGCTAAAGATACACGAGTTCTGTCAAAAATTGCAAGAGTTCCTACCTGAGAATTCGCTATATTTTTTATGTTTGTTTCTGTTCAGACGTCAATACAGATATGCATCTAGATACATATATCACAGACAGATGCATTTGCTTAATATTCTCGATATATGTTATGAGAAATTGATATCAAAATTCATAGAAATTCTTACTATTGGATGCAGAAAATTTTCAGAAAATTCGATGAGATTCTTCGTAATATCGTTATCGACTTGAGAGGAGTAGAGTTGGACTGCATGACTGCATGGAAAAAAAGGTGCGTCAATATAGAGTTTATTGAACATTGTAGTGTTTGATTTGAATTGAATTGGACCCTCCAGAGTCCAGATCAACCAGAGTGATTTGAATTCATCAGGAGTGCAAGCTATTGTGGCGATGTACAAGAAGACCGTATTTGAGATCACTCTCCCGAAAGAACTTTTATTCTATGTTTTAAAATATTTGTTATTGCATCTTATCTAGGCATGTAACTACCATTGTCACTAATGCTGGAACTTGGAATAAATATGTTAAACTGGAAAGCAATCAGCAATTAACACAAATATAACCAAATACCAAAGTAATAACTGAACAAGATAAACTTTGTCTTTATCAGCGTCAGGATAATCTCGCTTTATGTTGACCTGTTGAAGTTGGGTACATGTGTATGAAGACCATCAAAGATGAATAGATGATTGATTATTTCGTCCATAATACAACAGCGTTTGATATCCATTGTGAAATACTATTTACAACAACACTTGAATTAATTACTAAACAAATGGAAAGCAACAAAAGCAACGGCAGATAAACGACGAATATCTGAGTAAACTACGGTAGAGAACTGAACTGTAAACGACAAATAGCTGGTTGAAAGGAATAGTAAAATAATGGAAAACTCCGAACGAAATTAAAATTAACTTGATTGCAAATGTCAAAATATGACAGAATTCGATTCTTGCACCATCTACTGGAAATCACAGTAAATTTCGTGGATATGATTGATCGTGTCTAGAGTTTTTGAAAAAACAATATCGAATCGGAGATCGCCTCAGGAATATATGCATCTTGCTTCTGAACAATTTTACAATTCTACTTTGGCACTTCTACTTCTTCACTTCGTAATGAGCCACAGGTTTTTGTATTCGCAGATGAATACAAGAATTACTTGAAATACTACTCATAAAGTTATATTTTACTTGTGAAGTGAATCTGTGTAACAGCCATCAATTTAGATGAAGTCCACCAAAAAATTTCAACGATATATTCTCCAAAAGTCAGACGGATAATGCTATTTGATGAAGTAAATTCTATATACTTTTTTGGAAGACAAATTCAAATATGTGATAGGTTACTAATTCCATGGTTACCGCAGTCAGAAGCTGAAGTCTGCTACTTTACGTAAACTGTTTTCATATTTCAGCACTTTTTTCCAGAGAATGGTAAGGTATTAACTCTGAACACTATCAATGAGTGAATGGCAATTACTTTTTTAGCACAAAACACAGTGAGCATTTGAGCTTCGTTAATTTATTCAACAAATATTTGGTCTAGGTCTAATTATAGATCCACAACTAAACTAATTGGAACGCAAGTTCAATCTGTGTTTGATTGGTATGGATTTACTTTGAGAAAAACAAGTCCTGATAGCTGGTAGAATTGTTCATAGTTTTATTTCATCACATTTAGAACCACACATATACAAAATCTTAAGAAGAAAATATCTCCAATCATTGGAGTTTTATATAGAATACGGTCTTTTCTGTCAATTAAATATCTGAAAAAGATTCTTCTCTTTTTTCAAAATTCTTTTTGTATCTTTTGGGGTACTGCATCAAAATATGATTAAAACCATTAAAATCTTCACAAAATAAAACCATTAAATTTTTTAATTACCTTTCTAGAGCCAACAAGTAAACTATACAAACCGAGGAACCTATTGAATTGTCTTTTTCAGTCGTTTTTTTTCTCCATTCAACTAAGAGAAATTAATTTCTCTTTCCTCTTTTTCTGATGCTATATCATCCAACTAGACAGTTGAATAATTTGAAAACCATACAAATAAAAAGCGATTTTGGAAAAAAGTCGTTTCTTTTCTGGAATGAAAATTCATAACGTCTCCCTACACACATAAAAAATATCAAATCTGTTGCGAAATTCAAAATAGAGATCAAAAGATTTTCACAGCCATCAAATATGCTTTTCCACAAATTTTTTTTTTATCGATATCCTTTCTTTCTTTCTTTTTTCCCCCTCCTTTCTTTTTTTGTTTGCATCTGACTATCTTTTTTTTTTTTTCCTTTTTTCTTTTTTTTTTTTTCCTTTTTTTTTCTCCCTTAAAGTTGCCAGAATAAATATCTCAACAATAAGGTCACAACTCATATGTCGGAAGATACACGTAATATGGAAATTTCCTTTTCAGCGTATTGAGGATCGATATGTACAGCACATCAAACTGACCACTTTGAACTCCATATCATCTTACCTCGATGGAACCATAGCGAAACGCTCTAAAGTATGACCTGAAGTTACTTTGCTGATTGTTACTAGGCCTCGTCACACAATAATCTACTGGGATGGAAAACAAATTCTCTCTGACCAGTGCGGTTCAAGATGCAGTGTCCGCGTGGAGAAATCAATCAATAAATAACTCGGAACGACAGAAAAAAACATATTCTGTGTTAGTAGGGCACGTCAATGTTCGAAGATCAATGAACTGCACATCCAATCTCTCTGTAAAACTGATTTGGCGACTATTTGTACAGCTCAACCGTAATCTTCAATTTTGTCACGTATTCTGTACGCAATCCAAATTTTACTGCTTTCAAATATCCGCATATTTTCTAGTTATCGCCTTTTGTCTATAGCGAGGTCGAATCATTCAATTTGAACCGTGATTGCTGTTTCCCAAAGAGAAAGTGTTCAGTAATAATTAATATTAGGCTAGCCTTTGTCATCACACTTTGATGTTATGAATCGTTAAATAACAGTTCTACGATTAGAAAGTTATCTCTGCATTCTTACAATTTTTGGTTATTCAATTCAATATTGGACCGGTGAGGTAAAATAGTTATTTTAACCCAAATAGAAGCAGATTATGTAATGAATGAGATATTTGTATCGTGGCATTTGATGTTATCAAAATATTTCTCAGAATAGCAAAACGGATTTGAAAATTCAATGACTGCTGTGGGAAAATTGTTGAATACATACACTCTTCAAAAAAGTCTAAGGAACAACAATTAAAATTCATGCAATTCTTCAGGAACACCTGATATATTAACAGAAATGTTCACAGATATTCTTTACAACCATTATCTCGATATACGGTAGTTGTTGCTCGCGAGAAAAAATCTACATAAAAAACACACAAAAATTGTAGTGTTGTGTAGAGTAAAATACACATTCTTGAAATTCCTGAAGCTGGCTATTTTCAAAGAGTTGGGGAGGTCTTTTTGCAGTGTGATCAATCGATTGTGAAGAAGATACCAAGAAACTGGAGATGTGAGAGAGCGACATACAGATTACAGACTGCACTAGAACCACAGAGCCCGTTCAGTTTTCTGCAATCGCAGGTTAGCTCATACCCTAGACCAGGGTTTCCCAGACTATGTCTCACGACTCACTGTTGGGTTGAGAGTGAATTTTATGGGGGTCCTGCGAGTACCGAAATAAATTGGACATATCAAACTCACTGAGAACAAAAGTAATTCGAGTTGAAGTTGGTGTCAAAACTGTGATGGGAAAACATAGGAAAAAATTTCATCCTTCCCAATGAAATAACTGTGATGTACTTATTCGATTGAGTATAGAAAATTATATTTGAACTTTTTTTTTCATTTAAAAAATCCCTTTATTCGTATTGGTAACGGTTGAATTTCCTAGAGGTGGGTCCCGAGTTTTGTAACGTGGGTCCAGATAACTCTGGGAACCGCTGCCCTAGACTATTTTGATGTTTGTATAATCCAGGCACCCGTTAATGACGGATTGAATAAAATTCGTTACTATATCTTCCTATCTCCATTTTCTTTAACTACATTATCTTATATGCCCATTCGAGGGGCAGCGATCAAACCTCTGATGTTTCTACAATATAATAAATGGAAAAAATAATTCAATGCATTCAAAGTCACCCTATTTAAATCAACATCAAACTCATGAAGGCAAAAAAAATCTTATTTTCATATATATGTCTGAATCTTTTCATAAACCGAATATAAGCGTATTCATTATTCCTTTGAAAATAATACAGAGAAATGGCATTTACTGTAATTATTGGTCTTATAAATAGCTACAAAAAGTTACGCCACAAGATGAATAGAAATATTCACAAAAAATAAAATGAGATTTTATCAGATTCACATGAGTTAGGAACATACAATGGAATCAAAGGATAATTGAAACTTGCTTTGTTGCTGATAGATCAGTCATATAACTGAAAGGTGGAATTATTATTACTGACCTTTCAATAAATAAAGTTTGAAAGGATTCCAAAACTGAGAAAAAGCATTAACTGATTATAAGAGAGTATTATAGTTCTCAATATTCATGAAGTGAAACGTTTTCCGGGTCATAACTGTTTTCAGTAATTCATGTGGGTAATATATTTTCAATGTCGCACGGGACGAAGAGTGAGTGTGATTGCATTTTTCCATTAAGAATTTTTGAATTTTAGATGTAGATATACTTGACGTGTTTTAAATTCTGCCTAACTTGAAAGTATGGAATATGGTCGTGAGATGATGATTCCACTTACGTGAGCTAGTTCAAATCGTCCTATTTTAACTTTGAAATCAATTTTCAATCACAAGGCAGAGATCAAATGAATATGAGGAGCTAGTATATACTCCACCGAAACAAGTACATCCAAGCAATAAGTAAATTAAGTAGTGCAGATGATCATTCGAGATATTCATTATAGTAGCTATTATTAGTGAGAATCATATAACAGATGTAGAAAACAAATATGGGTCCATTGAAATTTCAATTCAAAGATGAGCTAGCCTGCAATCACAGTCGACCAGCTCAAAATTATAGATTTGGTCTCGACGGACTATTGAAAATGCAATTGAATTACTTTATTTTCAATCATTCGAACCGTCTTCCTACGTATCAGTTTTCACAGAAAGAAGAAGTGTAGGGGGTACGAACTGGATTTATTCAAATGTTCAAGTAAATTTTTATGAAAACGAACTCCGTAACAGTTGAACACTTTGAAACAGATTTGGATGAACATGAAACGCAATCACGGTTTCAAATGAAGTTTGCGATACGAAGCAAGTTGTGTTTTGAACTCCTAGTTCCTGTGGTGATTAATTTCACTCTTCACCTATAAATAGTCAATATCGACTGAACAGTCACTGAAATCTTTCCATGGAAAATATTTCTTGATACATCATAACATATTCTAGTATGAGTGTATCTTCATTTTCAAAAACGGTGAATTTTCAATTGTTCTAATGATACAAATACATACTGTATTCCCAGTTAACATGAACTTATCACATAGAGGTTCAAATGATTGGTATAAACTTCTCAGGTAAGAATAGTACAGATTGATGTAACTTTCATCTTAACTTCATGATCAACCATTTGTGGCGATTCGAGTCATTCACATTCTGAGGTCAAATAGGACTTTGCGGGTACTCAGTGTGTTGTAGGAAAATAATGTGAATCAAAATTCTGTTTCTCTCCTAGACCTCGGAAACATGGCATCCAAATAATTTTTTCATTAAGCATCTATTAGAAGTAACATTGTAGTAGATACTCATCTCCTTTTGTGACTTTAATGGGATGTTAATAGAACCTTGTGTTGACTGGGTTGCAAGCATGTATCGAAATTGAAAACTCACTTCGATCGGCCTCCTATGGTTTGATCCGCTCAACAAGGACCATTTTCGATCTACTCAATTCGACCACCACCAAAGTGTCACTTACCTGGAACCGTTTCTCCATTGAACTTGATATCGACTCTATGAGGCAGAGCCTGGTGTGGTGTGAAAGCAGCTTTGAACCTCTGACCACCAAGGCTTTTGACACTCGAGGTAACTCTTCCTCCCTCCACTAGGATTTCTAGGTCCCCAGACCCGGCTCCACTACCATCAACTGGGCAAAATTATGATATTGTATGAATACCCAGTTCTGATACTCTTGAACCATTAGGGAGATTGATACGGGTGGCCAAGCACTAGGCATTAGGGTATAGTTGTGGATATGCAAAGATACCACACTGGGACACGAGCTCATGATATTTAAAATTGACTTCGAGGTTGTATTGGAGATCTTTGTAGACATAGATGGCAATGATGGCCCTTTCCACCGTATCTAATTTATGGTTTTCGGATAGGTTGTACCCGAAAAAAATATGTTACTCAATGCATTAAATAAAGAGGAAGGTGCACTAAGTCGTCGTGGTTATATTTCTGCTATAGCCTCCGAGTAGATGATTTACCAAAATAAACTTCAGAGAAATTGTGATATTTAGTTATTTTTATAGATAGGAGATAACGGTAAAACATTGCTCTACCATTATTTCCCACTCGAAACCATGTATTTTGCAGACAATAAAACAGGGGAATTTCTCATAGTCGAAATGGAGTTGTTATTTAACATAAACATATATCTTTTTCAACGGAATTCAAAGTCTTCATTGTTTCATGAAAATAATTTGTTCACCAGATTGAAATTTGAATTTTGAATATTGCTGAAATTATTTCTCAAACATAATTATAGTACCTATTTCATTTCTTTCATTCATCATAACTTCCAGTATATAAAATGGTTGTGTTTATCTTGATATTCAACACTACTCTCTGGGCAGTTAGAATAATAATGATCATTCCTACATTTCATTCAAAATGAAATTTGGACAGTCTACAGAATAAATAATCAAAAACCATGGCAACTATGTATAAAAGTAGTTTCAAGACCTAGGGCTGTATTTTTGTGGTGAATACCCCTAACTCAAGAATTACGCCACTGTTCGAGATATTTACTTGACAAATCCGGATTGATAAGCATTCCTTGAGAACAGTTATATTAAATTCCTTAATAGATCATCTCACCAAAAAGTAATCAAGTTCAGATTGTTTTCAAATATCAAGCTGTTGAGTTATTCATATATGAATAGCGACTACCTTTTTCATCAATCCCAATATGCATCTGGGTTTCAAGATATGATTTTGAATTGTTGTTGAGGTCAAAAGGTGAACTGTATGATTACCTGAAAAGTAGTGATGAGATGATAATATTTTTTTATTCAACCAAACATTTCGTCGCTGAAAAATGAAAACAAATACCTACCAGGTAATATTGAGATAAATGATTCAATAAAGGCATCAGCCGAGGCAGCCGCCCAGCCAAACAAGGGCGCACGAAAAAGATTTGAATGAGCTCTGATGCTTCTTGATATTTTGTCATATATTTTTCATGGTTGTGAATATTTAGGTGTTATAAACGATGAAACAACATTTCCAACTCTCAGTTCTACTTACTCTCGAACTCAACCGGCTGCCCTAAAACCCCATCAGGCACCGGTTGCACTCTCACAGAAGTTGCTCCACCACCTTTAACAGCTCTGGTATATATCGGAGAACTTCTACCGTACCCTTTTACCCCATATTCATCAACGTTCGTTGTGTACTTTTGAGAAGAGAAGTTCTGGCTGTGATTCGTCTTGAAAGATTGTTCGTTCCTGTTGTAGCTCTGCTCCGTTGAAATGAACCTGGATCGGAGATATTATAAACAAATTGTTTGTCAAGAAATAGAAAGTCTCGAAAGTAGTCCGGATGCAAATTAAATTTAATGTCAATAAAATGTGTTTTATATTCCTCGTTGTATAATGTGCAAACTATCATCCAAACAAAAACTCTGCTTAGACGCAACGTAACAGAAGAGATACGGAAGGGTAGGAAATTCCATTCTGAGACAGATTAAACATGTGCATAACACAAGGCCACTCGATTCATTCGAGAATCTAGAAATAGCAAAATTTAAAAATAGTATGAATGTTGAGAAAGGGGTTATCCCTTTCAGACCGCATTTTAGTTTATTGTTGAGAATTTAATTAGAAAGATCAGTAGTTAACAGACGAAGCCCACATCGTACCAATAAAAACTTTGCAAGTAATTCTTGGACTACTTTAAATTGTAAAGTATGTATAGTGAATACAATTCAAAAACTGATGCACGATGACGACATGAAATCAACAAAGTGGCACCAATCCATTGATGGAAATGCATGGGATTGTTTGCATTCAAATTCAAATTTTCCGCCTGTTGTTCTTAGGAATTTAGTTGGCAGCACTTGCGATGTTGCCGCACTTCATTTAAAATTTGAGACTAATCAATTGACAATTGTTATTTAAAAGTCACAGTTCTATGTTGTCTTTTTGACATTTCGAATTGGATATTGTGATCGAAAACTGTGCATTTCGATCATCATATAGCAACTATCAGTTCGGGCATGGCCCAGCTCTTCAGGCTGACTGACAGTCATTCGATATCTTCACTACCAGTGATCGATACACTCCTCTGAGAGAACTGCTGGAAACGGCTCGCATAGAGACGATTACAGATTACATAAGACGTATCTCGTATGAGTATATGAAGTTAAGCAACGCCGAGCGCGGTTAGTACTCGGATGGGTGACCTTGCAGGGAAATACCATGTCGAAAGCCCGTACAGCTGCAGCGAAATAGCATATCATAGCTCGCAGACAATATATCAATGAGCACAAGATATATCGAGGATATGCCGTCCTTCGGAGGGGAAGTAAAGCCGTCGGTCCCGAGTCCATGGATGTTGGGCTCGTTAAAGATCCCTACCTCTGGTTGGAATAGCAGAGGGTTCGGCAAAATTTCCGGCGTCGGTGATTGGCCTTGGTAACGGAAATAGGCCGACGTTAAATAAAGAAATAGAAGAAGAAGAACTATCAGTCCCAAGCTATACGTAGAAATGCCGAAGCATGTAAATGAGCTCTGCGAAGAGTTGGTGGCATCTTTCATTGGTCATTTAGACAGAGACCAAGAAAATAGTGACCCCATTTCCTAGATGTCCACCTCATGTGCTCGATGTGATGTATAGAAAAAAAGTGTTCCAGAATTCATTTCTGGTATATTCAAAAGATTCACATACAAGATAATGAAATTCGTGCATCTGTTAAGACTAGCATTGAGATCAATATCGAATTTTTAATGCAACTTGAATGAGATCCCAATAGAACAATTCAGGGAGATGGGTAAGTGTTGATAACTGAATTTTGTCATTGGTTTTATTTTTCTTGTAAAAGTGAAATATTCTATATTTTACCAGAATGTATGTTTTTGTCTGGCACCCATTCAAAATACATGGGAAAAGTTAATCGGACCAACTAGTTGATAATGCAGTGGATTATGGCCGGAGTGATTTTTGATCACGAATTCAGTGAATACTATTCCATCGCCAACTTGAATTCGTCTGAACAATTCATTAAAATATCTAAATGAACCAAACCTTGATTGCTCTTCAGCTCTTCTCCTCCTCAGTTCAGAGTCTAGTTGCGATTCGGTCAGATTTGCCAACGATTCCAGGCTTCTGTCAGATAATATGTTCTTCGTTTTTGCGATGGCGTCCCAAGAATCTCTCCTAGCAGCTGAATTGTCGTTCATAGATGACACTTTTATTATGGGGCTCGTATCAACCCCGTTTGCAGTGCTGGTGTTGTTGTAAGTTCGAGTTTCAGTTACTCGTTTGTCGTATCTGGACGTGGAACTGTAATTGCCAACGTCAGGGCTGGACCTGGAATTTTAGAAAAACATGTGTTCTGAAGAACTACCTTGCGCACAGTATTCTATTATCATCATCTATCTATTCACCAGACATAAATGCAGAATGTTCATTAGTTCCCATAGGTCTTTCAGCAGCAGGGGTTTATCGCATACCGTGCACCTGTGGGAAGGTATACATCGGTACCAACAAAAGATCTATGGGAACTAGGCTTAAAGAGCATGAAAGAAACGGCAGACTAGGACAAACTGACAAGTCAGCTGTGGCGGAACACGCACTCAGTTAGGGAAACCACAGGATTCTGTTTGAAAACGCGAAACTCATTGCTTCCAACCAGGGATACCGAAGTCGACTGATACGGGAGGCAATAGAGATCCACAAACAAACGGATAATTTCAACAGAAAAGAAGAATCTGTGAACCTCAACTGAATATGGAATCCCATTTTAAGAAGATCAATAATAACAAATAATATGCTTGCAGGTAGTGCGGCAATTAATGCTGATGATACTTCTCCGAATCCAGTAATTACGGCAATCAATATTAATGGAAATTCTCCGAATCCAGAAAAAGTAATCATCAATCCAGACTACCTGAATCCATATATGAATACGCTTTACGAATTACGAAGTCGTGATATGCAGTCATCGGAGTCTAACTCAAGATTTATGAACCTCTGAAGAAGCTAGCCACTCGCGCGAAACTCAACGAAACGTCAGGAAAAAATTCCAAAAAAAGACGTCCTTCAAACCCGAACCAAAGTAGTGATACTGAAAACCTCGTCCGCGAAAGCATTACCAGAGAGTCCTCCCTATTTTGAACCCTGGAACTTTTCAATTTCATGGCCCTGTTGATCTCGGATGCACTGAATCCATTTGACTTCGAGGTCACTTGAAGATGTTCCAGTTTTGTCTCTTGATGCTCTGGTTCACATATTCTTCGAGCACGTTCCGTTAGAGTAGATATACTCTTGTACGGGAAGTCTCACCCAAGGAGGACCACAACGCAATGAAATTCGAACAATAATACTAACCTTTGAAACTCCCATTGACAACTATGATATTTTAATGCCTGCTTGTGTATCGAATAAAATATAATTTCTTGACAATTATTAACGGCACAAGCTTCCTTTTCAGAAATCATTCGCAATCTAAGATGTTTCCGCTTCTACCAAGGAGAGAAACTAAGAACGGAAAGGATACAATAACACACAAAAAACTCTGGCTGGGATGGTGGTTCTATAGTGCGTGCAGGTACCTATTCGTGTGCGTGGGTTTTCGGTATACTTTGTGACTAAGATAGTTGCGAATGCATATCTGTCATATATTCCGAGGGTCACTGACAGAATTGGGTCTCTCTTGGGGAAATATAACATAAAAACGGTTTTCAAACCGACCAAAAAGATCCAACAAAGCCTCAGGTCGGCTAAAGACAAAAGAGACCCACTGTCAGCAGCAGGAGTTTATCGCATACCGTGCACCTGTGGGAAGGTAAACATCGGTACCACAAAAAGATCCATGGGAACAAGGCCCAAGGAGCATGAAAGAAACTGCAGGCTAGGGCAAACTCACAAGTCGGCTGTGGCGGAACACGCACTCAGTGAGGGTAACCACAGGATTCTGTTTAAAAATGTGAAACTGATTGCCCCCAACCAGGATTATTATAGCCGACTGGTACGGGAGGCGATAGAGATCCACAAACACACGGACAATTTCAACAGAAAAGAAGGAGCGTTGAGTCTCAACAAAATTTGGAATTCCATTCTGAGAAAATCAAGAATAACTAATAAGATCACGGCAGGTCGTGCGGCAACTGATACTGATGATTATTCTCCGAATCCGACAGAAGTAATTAACACTCCAGAATACCTGCATCAATATAAATACGCCTTACGAATTCGAAATTTCTAGTCATCGGAATAATAGTCAAGATGAGTGAGCCTCTGAAGAAGCTGGCCACTCGCGCAAGCGAAACGTCAGGAAGAAATTCCAGAGAACGACGGTCTTCAAACCCAAAGAAAACTAGTAATACATAAGATATTTATCTTTCTAGGAATTTATTTTCGACGCATATCTTTAATTTTTAACTCTGATAAGTATCCCTAGCTAAGGTTACTTTGTGAATTTCTTCTTTCTACTTTGTCAATTTCTTCTCCTGAAAATACTGACTCAGTCAATTAGCAGAGTGATTAATTTTCGGTGAAAATGATTGATGATCAGTTCGAAGAATACGAAATCAATCTCCAAATATACAGACCTCTCCAAGAAATTGGGACTCCTAGAATCTGCCATTCTCATCGACGACATTTTAGACGTGAAATCGAACTCGGTTTTCTTGGCGAAACTAGGACTAGAAGTGTCGTATCTCTTCTCGTTCAGTCTTTTACTCGTTATACGATCGGGACTGTCCCGACCGTGGGAGGGACTAGGGGGCTGGTAGCTGGGACTTGGGGGCTGGTAGCTGGGACTGGCAGTTCTTTGCATGTAACTCGGACTCGCAGTTCTCTGCATGTAACTCGGACTCGCAGTTCTATGCATGTAGCTCGGACTGTTCCTTTCTGCAAAGCTGGGCGAGTTCGAGGTCATGCGTTTTTCCGTGACAGACTTCATGTGGTGCTCCTGTGCGAATTTCTGGGTTTCTTCTAGAAGAGGGCTCGCGTTTTGTCTATAACTAAAAATACACGAAAAATAAATATTGTTGCCCTGAAATTCTTTGACTTCATTCAAGGTTAGTGATCTAGGCAAGCTGGTTTGAATCCTGGAAGTAGGTATCAGAATTTTCCAAATTCGGTAATTGGTTGTCGTCAGCTACAGGACTCAGATTCCGCATTAAGTGATAAACAAGACGGATATTTAATGAAGGGATTCATATAATTAGCAAATGTTCGAGAGAACTTGTCAAAAAAAATCCAGTCAAGATTTATGAAGATGAAAAAGATAAATGTTCATCAACAATGTATTTAGAATTAACGAATAAGATGGAAATTGAAGAAATCATTGATAATCTGAGCCAAAAATAAACAGCTTACGAGGAAGGAATTGAGGCTATTAAGGGGGCCTTGGGGGGGGGGGTTGGCTGGTGTGAGGGGGGGGGGGGGGGGGGTACGGGTGTTTTTTTTTTTTTGCGTGGTTTTTTTTTTTTTTTTTGGTTTTTTTTTTTTTTTTTTTTTTTTTTTTTTTTTTTTTTTTTTTTTTTTTTTTTTTTGTTTTTTTTTTTTTTTTTTTTTTTTTGGGGGGGGGGGGGGGGGTGGGGGGGGGGGGGGGGGGGGGGGGGGGGGGGGGGGGGGGGGGGGGGGGGGGGGGGGGGGGGGGGGGGATAGTCTAGTTAGAAAAAACGCCAATTTTGCTTCATAGTTTTCTAAATCTTTTGAGAGTGTTTTTTTTTTACCTGACTAAATTAAAATGGCGAAAGTCTCGCCAACTTTCAAAAGTGGCAAGACAAGCAATATGAACAATAAAGGTCCATTTCTATTTCATCAGTGTTTTCAAGAGTTTTAGAAATAAACGTGAATTTCAAATTGACCAATTTCTTTGAGAAAAAAATGTTATTGTTCCATGAACAGTTTGCGTTTCGAAGATGAGGTAGCCGCTTTGGATATCATCTAAGACATTCAACAAAAAATTGATATCAAATTTGAACTTGAGAGGACATACTTATTAAACTTCATGCTGACGATACCACATTATCTTCTTACGGAAAAACATTTCACTCGAGTTACTTGGAACCAATGAGTGCAATAGATCTATTTCACTTTCTCGTAGAAAAAGGATTTTTGGATCGGTGTTCGATAGGAGTACCAAGAACTTTCAAGTATTACTGTGAAAATTCTTAGTGGATTTTCCATCGAGGAGTGCAGTCTTTGAAAAGGATTGACAACCCTTAGTCTAGCCTATCTTGACATGTGACCGTTGCAAAGAATAGTTATTCAAGGAATAGTAAGAGGGACGATAAACAAATAGTTTGAATCGTGCCTATCAGCAAAACATGGAGATTATTGGAAACATACACTAAGGATGGGTACTTCACGACCTGATTGAGTGCCCGAGAATGGACACCACATCTTGTCATTTGCTAGAGTGAAAGCACATCCTTAGCACCGTTTATTTTAACGGACGGTTAAACAGGTCGTAAAGTACCCGCCCTAACCATCACAAGAATGATTTTGCGAAAGAACCATCGGAAAAAAACAAAATTCCAAATACTACAGGAACAGAGTAAGACCTATAAGGGGCTGTTGACAGAAAAACAGCTTGCTATACAATGCGACTGTGGGGCTTTGGTCCCAGAATGTTTATCTCACTTGTTGGTATCCACATGATGAGTAAATACTCATTTTATTTGATGCATCAAGCCACCAAGGAAGTGTTTCACTGTTTCACATCTGAACAGTATCAGCTCATTATATTCTGAGTTATAATCATTGTAATATATTTTGGAATCATTTGAATAAATTATATTTCTCACCCTATTTAGGTGTCACTATAGGTAATTCTAACAATTCATTCAAAAACCTCGACTCACCTGTTGTAAATAGTATTTTTCATAGTGTTCGGACTAGGGACAGTTGGACTTGGAGTATTGAAGCGATTAGTTGGACTCGCCCTATAAGTTGAACTCGGACTACTATTTGATGATTTTGACCTCCTCTGGGTGCCAACACGCATCATAAATGGCGACCCTTTAACATCGTAGCCATTGAAGTACACGTAAACCTGAAAAAAAATGGAATAGTTAAATTTATAAAAATGATATTAATAATTATAATCAATAATAATAAAACTTTCTTTCACAGTAATTCCCAATATCACGATTGCGAAAATAAATAACAAGTAGGAACATTCTCAAACATTATGCAATTGTTGCATTTATTGTGGGGGTAAGAGATATGAATTAAATAGTTATGACGAACAAATAATCTAATGATATAATAACATTGAAACAAAAGAAAGTATCCGCACATTCATTAATCGACTTTGTGAATTTCATTTTCAAAAATAATTTTATTATAATTATACCAGCAGCATTTTCTTAGAGAGAATATGCAAATTACCATAAAAGAAAAATTGACTAATATCAATTTTTTTACTGTTACAAAATAATTTATTGGAATAACAAGTATTTCTACCACACATAATTTTTAAGAATAATTTTTGTACAATTTAGTATCTTTCCGAATAAGCTTGATTCATTTCTTTTCATTACAATAAGTAAACCATATTATATGAACCAAAAAAATTAATCATCTCCATATGTTTTTCAGTAAAAAAATGTGTAGTAATTTAAATTTTGGTAATACATAATGTCGGATTTTTCACATCTGAGTAGTTTATTTTGATGGTTATCAGTTTCAAAGTCATTTTGAATGATAATTTTGAGAGATTCCCATGTATTTGATTTGTTATTTATGGCAGTATTATCAGAAAATCAGTGCATAGAAGTTCTGTTCTCACACAAAGAATATTATTAAGAACTTTTCAGGATGAAAATGGGCTGGAACTGTTCCTCGAGGAATTCTATGATTCAATTATTTATGAACTAATGTAACGTAAATGTATTCAGTATAATGCATGACTAATCAATATTTTTATATTTGATAATCATGCATACAAGTTCATAAACTAGCTTCAATTCCTATTTTTGCCTTCGACCCGAAAAACAAAACATTTGCAGCTCACCCTATGTTTTCCAGCTTCCTTGGGTGTGAAGTGTATCCTGTAGTGAAAGCTATCCAATTTCTCCACATGGCAATGTACTGACCGCTTGTCATGGACAATGTCCGCAAAAACATCTCCAGGTACGCCAACGGCTCGGCAATCCAACTCGATGGCATGGGGAACCAGGGGAAGAGCACCCTCCAAACCAGAGACATGTACCCCGTTAGGGTCGAATACTGAACATGTGAATGGGCCACCCTGTGAAACATGACGAGTGAAGATTTCAAGCAACTCCCATTACACTGGTCTGCAACAAAATCCTCCTTCGAATGAAAATATGATGAATGGGAGGAGTTGAACATCTTGTTTATTTGCTGTAATTATGCATTTTTTGTCCGTCGTTATTGCTTTAACGATGTTTCATTCATTTGAGGTCATATTTACTTCCACAAAAATGGTTTGTATTATCAAAAAGATAGAGAATGATATCAGCTGACGGTGTTTTAACGCCAATGCTTGAGTCACAGCAGTTGTCCCTGAGATTTCGTAGCGTGCAGAACGTTTTATACTGAATATTTTTACTCCTGATATTTTGGTAAGTTTTGAATTATATTAACAAATATTTGTTTTTTCAACTATAGAGGAGAATAAAATCAGATAATTGGAATATAATTCTGATTCTACAAGCAAATATCATTTGTAGGTTATCAAATTTGTTCCTTAAAATTCATTTTATAGACTCTCACTTAGATTTCTTCCCCGAAATTTATGCCGCAGTATCAGAAGAACATGGTGAATGGTTTCACCAAGATATATTGCACATAGAGAGCGCTACAACGGAAAATGAGCAGAAGCAATGGTTGTCGATTTTTGATGGACGATTTGTCGTGAAACCCAGAAAATATGAAAAAAAAGAAATCTACAACGTGAATACTACTAAGAAAAAGTATTTACATTTATATAATGGTTTTTCATGATTTTTATTAGATTTCATTCAATATAGTATTATTTTTTTGAATAATTAACTCAAAATCGAAGCAAAATGAGAGTTTTTTTTCTAAATGCCATTAAAAAAATTACGTGTTTCGTGATTTTTCATACTATATTTCAGAAATATGAAAATTATCATAAAACGGATAAAATCTAAAGGAGAGATTTTTTGTGCAGGCGAGTGTTATTATCTGTCTTATAATCCAATCAAATTAACTGTTCAAGAGCACAAAATGACGATTTTCGCCTACCCGGAAAGTATCTGTCGATTCCGGCAGACACATGTGTCCTTATTATCCCCTAGAGTTTGCGCCAGATTCTGTCCGTGCGTTTAGCAACAATTAGCGGTTGAATGCCGGAAATCATATTTTTTTTGTTTTTTGCACATATAATGAAAACTATTGGTCGGATCGAAAAAAAGTTGAATTGAAAGTTGTAGATAATTGAAAAATCTATCGATTTGTCTTGGCCCGATGTCGATATTCTTATTTGTTGCTTAACTGTTGCGCTCGGAATTTAAAAAAAGGCGTTTTTTCCATTACTCTATTAAAAAATGTTGAAATGCATTTGGGGGTTGCAACTGTGAATTTGGGAAGCTTTCAACTAGTAGAAACCACAGTTTCAATTTGGTTGAAAAACAATTGATAAGTTAGCAACAATCTAATTTGTAACTAAAAAAAATGTCCCACTAGATTGTTATTTCTTGCCCTACGGATAATCGTAGAGCATTCAACGAAGCGGTGTTGGATAGTGAAAGAGTTGAACTACAAATTGTTTTTTTTTTTTGGAAAATCGATCCTAATTATCGTGGAACAAAAGTCAGGTTGGCAAAATTCGTAGGAAAATCACAGCTTTCCAATGCCTTTTGTCGCATTTTGATACGACCATTTTTTCCCCATTGTTTTTTTAGTATGAATAACGTTGTTTTTTGACGACATTTTTGAAGGTATCACATTGCAAAAATCGATTTTCCAAAGATGGTAGTTTATAATTCAACTCTTCGACTATCCAAAACCGTTTCGTTGATTGCTCTACGATTATCCGTAGGGCAAGAAATAACAGTGGGACACTTTTTTCAGTAACAAATTAGATTGTTGCTTACCTATCGATTGTTATTCCAACCAAATCGAAACTGTGGTTTCTGATGGTTGAAAGCTTCCCAAAATCACAGTTGCAACCCCCAAATGCATTTCAACATTTTTTAATAGAATAATGGAAAAACCCCTTTTTTTTTCAATTCCGAGCGCAATAGTTAAGCAACAAATCAGAATATCGACATCGGGCCAACGCTAATCGATAGATTTTTCAATTATCTACAAGTTTCAATTCAAATTCTTTTCAATCCGACCAATAGTTTTCATTATATAAGCAAAAAACAAAAAAAAAAATCCGGCATTTACCCACTAATTGTTGCTAAACGCACTAACAGAATCTGGCGCAAACTTTAGAGGATAATAAGGGCACCTGTGTCTGCCGGAATCCACAGCTACTTTTCGGGTATGCGAAAATCGTCATTTTGGGTTCTTGAACAGTTTATCTCGTAGCACTGTATCTTTCCCTTCTGCTTCCCTCTCCACTCAGCGCGTCGAACGGTTCCGGAAGAACCTCCAATGCTTCCATCAATAAATACGATAAATAATTGTGGAAAACAAATTCTGCTGGTTTCTATGGATTATATGGATCTTTCTTTGTGCAGTCGTCAAGGTCTCGTTGCTTTATATAAATAAACAAAGGGAGGGGGAGTTAAATGGAAAAAAGTGTTATCTCGGCTCCTAATTATCGTGTTACAAAAGTCATATGGGCAAAATTGGTAGAAAAATCGTAGCTTTCCAATGCATTTTGTGGCATTTTGATACAACCATTTTCCCCCATTGTTTTTTAGTTTGAATAACGTTGTTTTTTTGACGCCACTTTTGAAGGTATCACATTGCAAAAATCGATTTTCCAAAACTGGTAGTTTGTAGTTCAACTCTTTGACTATCCAATACCGTTTCGTTGATTGCTCTACGATTATCCGTAGGGCAAGAAATAACAATCTAGTAGGACAATTTTTTCAGTAACAAATTAGATTGTTGCTAACCTATCAATTGTTTTTCAACCAAATCGAAACTGTAGTTTCTAATAGTTGAAAGCTTCCCAAATTCACAGTTGCAACCCCCAAATGCATTTCAACATTTTTTAATAGAATAATGGAAAAAACCCTTTTTTTTTCAATTTCGAGCGCAGTAGTTGAGCAACAAACTAGAATATTGACATCGAGCCAAAGGTAATCGATAGATTTTTCAATTATCTACAACTTTCAATTTAACTTTTATTCGATCCGACCAGTAGTTTTCATTATATAAGCAAAACACAAAAAAAAAATTATGATTTCCGAGATTCAACCGCTAATTGTTGCTAAACGCATGGACAGAATCTGGCGCAAACTTTAGGGGATAATAAGGACACCTGTGTCTGCCGGAATCCACAGCTACTTTTCGGGTAGGCGAAAATTTTACGAAAAAAGTTTATTTGATTGGACTGTTATGAACTGATCTGATTCCAGAGAGTCATAATGAATGTATATGTCTTCGAAATAACAAAAATTTAACAGTCAGAATCGCTCAAAATAGACTCATTCCAAAATATGTGGTGTTATGATATGTTTCATGAACTATTTCAACATAATCACTTATTTTTTCAACCTCGTTCGAGTTTGAGAAAAAGACTGATATGTCCTGGATGAGTAGTATTTTGATACAAATGACTCTGATAATTTCCTTTTTGTGTTTCATTTTGAAAAGAGACAAAATATTATGTAATTTCAAACTTCCTCAGAATGGACTGAAAAACGGAATTGCAACAAAAAAGAAATCCATTCAGATGTCAGGAGTAAATATGTCTACAAAATCAAGATGCTAGGAATTGAGAACAGTAATATAATCTCTCATATAAAAACCAGAAGCTTCGATTTCTAATTCGTGCCAAGAAATACTTCAGCTCTCTTTAGCTCCTAACAATCAACAAAGAACAGGTCTGTCTTGGAATATACTTATCATGTGTGGGTCTCGGCACCAAAACATTCATTGAAACTTCTCGATTCTATTCAGAGAAAAGCAATCCGTCTTGTTGATGATTCTTTGCTCACAGACTCGCTCACTTCAGTGGAGCATCACAGAAGGGTCGGAGACTTGTCTCTCTTCTATAGATATTTTCACGATCGGTGCTCTTCTGTTGTTGTGAGCTTGGAGACCTGTCGAACCTCTCTCTTGCGCAGAGATATTTTTTCAGTAGAAAGCTGAACTTCAGAACTCCTTGCCGGGGGAGGTTTAAAGTTTATAATCAAGTCGCCCCTTGATTCACACGGTGTTCTTTGAACATTACATGACTTCCTTTTTGCATGTATGAAAAAATATGTACCTGAATTTGTTTTCCTTGGTAAGTTATTTCTATTCTCCACTCTCCTGCCTCATCGGGTTTGAAAGTGGCACTATTGGTCCCATCTACCACTGTCAGCGGACAATTCAACGGACGACCAGTGGGGCTGTACGCTGTTACCAGAATATCTTCTCTCCTTGGAGTGCCTACATCAAAAATATGAACCATTGGAATATCTCGAAACATTTTGCGAAATAACTGGGTGTTAATTATGTAATAATATCAGGGGTAAATATAAAAAATTGGTATTTCAACCCGAAAAATCAAAAGGATCACCAAGTATGTTGGTTATTCTGAGAGTATATCAGTTGATTTGTTGTAATTGGGTTTCGACGTTTCGCCAACATCTCTACCAAGTTCTGTAACCCGAAATAACTACCTCCCTACCCATATGTAGGTAGCAACAGACGTTGAACCATATAGAATTAACATTTTGTTGACTTCTTAAGCAAACACATGTTACTTAAACCAATTAGATAGTATTTATACGATATTTCTTCACAACTAAAAGGAAGATAAATGATTGAATTCCGCGCTCCGAATGAAAACATTTCATTCTCAAACCCAGATAGTATAGGTTTGCTCAGAGAAGATTTGAGCTCCTGGATAACCGCGATCTCTAATTATACCTTTACGTCGTGTAGAAATATTCCATATATATGTCTGTTTCCTTTTTGATTCGAATTTCGTGTGCATGGAATGCACATTGAGCAATATAAAATCAATTCCACGATATAACGACTTCGCACCATATAAGCAAGAGAGTAGGTACTTTCAACAGACCCTTCTATCCTTTATGTGAGCCAGTCAAACTTCCATGAATAAGATTACATATATCAACCGAAAGTGTTTTCTTATCTTTTTATATAACTTTTCGAGAGACTTTTTTTTGGATCATAATCATGAGAAGAAAAAGCCATCACTTAAATTGCCGTGTGCATTAATAAGTAATCCCAGATTAAATTATACTCTCGTATTAAAATATATTCGTGTGCAACGTGTATCTAACATAAGAGATCAACTGACTCGTGAATTCACGTGGCAACGTTGTGAAATTAAGTTTTTTTTTGCCAAAACTAGGGTATTTCAGTTCAGTCTGAGGTTCCATTTCCATCACATTTGTAATTTTTTGTTGTTCGATGTTGTGTTATTTGAAATTCAAAAATATGGCAGCCGAAGCAGCTGTAGATTATAAGAAAAAGATATCAACAAAAGTCGCACTAGTGAAAAGGTAGTGGTAGTTCTGAAAGAATGTAGGCTTTCACGGCCGGTGTTGTAATATCGCAAGGTTTTCGGGCTTGAGGGCCGTGTATTGGAATTTTTAATTCCGGAGCTTTCGGCTACATCTGCGGCAGCCATCTTCAGCGGCGTAGTCGTAGGTCAACTCTCCTGTGCGAGTCTACTATGACTGGTGTTACATCTGGAGGTGGCGACTTGTTCTTATGAGGTTGGATCGTGTTCTGTCGGACGTCGGATTCTCTGGATATGTCGGACCGTGGCGTTAATTTATTCAGAACCGGATGCCAAATTTTGTTTAGACTTAATCCTTCTTCCTTCCTATTGAAATTATCTTTGTGTTTATATATTTCAATTGCTTCCCGGTATAAGCGAGTGGAGTAATGTTTGGTCGTTGAGAGAATTGAAGTCTTATCGAACTGGATGTTGTGGTTTTCTATAAGGGCATGTTCCGCTACAGCTGATTTTTCAGTTTGCCCTAATCGACAATTTCGTCTATGTTCACTGATTCGTGTCTTGAAGCTGCGTTTGGTGGTTCCTACATATACTTTTCCACACGAGCACGGAATCCTGTACCCCCCAGCATTAGATAGTGGTTTTCTATTTTTTTTAGCACTTCTCTTTTTTTTTTTTTTTTTTTTTTTTTTTTTTTTTTTTTTTTTTTTTTTTTTTTTTTTCCCCCGCCCGGGGGAGCGGGGTTTGGGGGTGTTGTGTTTTTTTTTTTTTGGGTTGTTTTGGGGTGTTGTGTGTGTTGTATATGTGTGTGGGGGTATGGGTGAGGGGGGAGAGGGTGTGGGGGGGGGGTGAGGTGGTGAGAGAGAAAGTGGGGGGGAGAGGTGTGGTTCGGTGTGTCACAGCGGGTTTGTGGGGTGGCGTGTTTGTGGGGGGGGGGGGGGGGGGGGGGGGTGGGGGGGTGTGGGGGGGGGTGGGGGGGGGGGGGGGAGTGTGTGGGGGGGTTTTTTGTCATTCCGCCGCGTGGGCGATAGATGGGAGAGAGAGAGGGGGGGGTGGTGTTGGGTTTGGGTGGGGGGGGGAGTTGGTGGGGGGGGAGTGTGGGGGTGAGTGGGGGGTGATGTGTGCTCTTCTTCGCCGTGGGTGGGGGTGGGGGGTGTGTGTGCCAGACACCGGGGGGGGGGTGTGGGGGGGGGGGGGGGGGGGGGGTGTGGGGTTTGTTTGGGTGTCTGGGTGGGGGGAGGTGGGGGGGGGGGGGGGGGGGGGGGGCCCTGCGCGCCCCCCCCCTTTTGTTGTGGGGGTGGGGGGGGGGTGGGGGGGGGGGGGGGGGGGGGGGGGGGGGGGGGGGGGGGGTTGTTTTTTTGGGGGGGTGGGTCCTGGGGGGGGGGGGGGGGGGGTGGGGGGGGGGGGTGGGGGGGGGGGGTGGCCACTGGGGGGGGGCGGGGGGGGGCCCCCGGGGGGGGGGGGGGGGTGGTGTGTGTCTTGTGGGGGTGTTGTGGGTGTGTGTGGTGTGTGTGTGTGGGGGGTGTGTTTGTTTGCTGCTGTGCTGTGGGGTGGTTCGGGGGGGGGGGGGGGGGGGGGGGGGGGGGTGTGTGTGGGGGGGGGGGGGGGGGGTGGGGTGTGGGGGTGTGGGGGGGGGGGGGGGGGGGGGGGGGGGGGGCGGGGGGGGGGGGGGGGGGGGTGTGTGTGGGGGGGGGGGGGGGGGGGTGGTGTGTGTGTGGGTTGTTGGGGGGGGGGGGTGGGGGGGGGGGGGGGGGGGGGGGGGGGGTGTGTGTGGGTGGGGGGGGTGGGGGGGTGTGGGTTGTGTGTGGGTTGGGGGGGGGGGGGGGGGGGGGGGGGGTGCGTTGGTGGGGGGGGGGGGGGTTTTTGTTTGTTGGTTGGTGGGGGGGGGTGGTTTTTTGTTTTTGTTTGGTTGGGTGGGTGGGGGTTGGTTGTGTGGGGGGGGGGTGGTGGCTGTGTGTTTTTTTTTTTCTTTCTCCCTGTCGGTGGGTGGGGGGGTGGGGGGGGGGGGCTGGTGCGGGGGGGGGGGGGGGCGGGGGGGGGGGGGGGGGGGGGGGGCCCCCCCCCCGCTGGGTGTGTGCGTCTGTGTGGGGGGTGGGGTGGGGGGGGGGGGGGGGGGGGGGGGGGGGGGGGGGGGGGGGGGGGGGTTGGGTGGTTGTTGGTTGTTGGTGGGGGGGGGGGGGGGGGGGGGGGGGGGGGGGGGCGGGGGGCGCGCCGGCTGGGGGGGGGGGGGGGGGGGGGGGGGGGTTGGGGTGTGGGGGGGGGGGGGGGGGGGGGGGGGGTGGGTGTTTTTGTGTGTGTTTGTGTGTGTGTGCATTTGTTTCTTGCTGGTGGGGGGGGGGGGGGAGGGGGTGGCTCTCTTGTTTGGGTGGGGGGGGGGGGGGGGGGGGGGGTGGGTGGTTTGGTTTGTGGGTTTTTGGGTTGGGGTGTTTTCCGGCCGGTCTTTTGCCCCAAGCCCCCCCCCCCCCCCCCCCCCCGGGCGGGGGGGGAGGCCGGGGCCGGGACCGGGCCCCGCTCTACGAGCTAATGGATACCAGGACAGAGATATAGAACGGGCAATACAACCTAAAACAACCGGAAAATCAAATGACGTGATTCCAACGGGAACCGCTTTCCTGCCTTACCTGAGGGGTACCACGGATCGCATTGGCAAAATATTGAAGAAACACAATATCAAAACAATATACAAACCCACGAGGAAAATACAGGAACACCTGAGATCTGCTAAAGATCCTAGAGACCCACTATCTAATGCTGGGGTGTACAGGATTCCGTGCTCGTGTGGAAAAGTATATGTAGGAACCACCAAACGCAGCTTCAAGACACGAATCAGTGAACATAGACGAAATTGTCGATTAGGGCAAACTGAAAAATCAGCTGTAGCGGAACATGCCCTTATAGAAAACCACAACATCCAGTTCGATAAGACTTCAATTCTCTCAACGACCAAACATTACTCCACTCGCTTATACCGGGAAGCAATTGAAATATATAAACACAAAGATAATTTCAATAGGAAGGAAGAAGGATTAAGTCTAAACAAAATTTGGCATCCGGTTCTGAATAAATTAACGCCACGGTCCGACATATCCAGAGAATCCGACGTCCGACAGAACACGATCCAACCTCATAAGAACAAGTCGCCACCTCCAGATGTAACACCAGTCATAGTAGACTCGCACAGGAGAGTTGACCTACGACTACGCCGCTGAAGATGGCTGCCGCAGATGTAGCCGAAAGCTCCGGAATTAAAAATTCCAATACACGGCCCTCAAGCCCGAAAACCTTGCGATATTGTAGTGGTAGTTCGTTTATACTACATCACCTAGTTTTGAAAAAAAAACTTGGAACAACTCAGGTATATGGAGCTGCCGAATACGAATTCGAATTAAAAACACGGCGCTCTCCCTTCGTTTCGAAGATATGGGCCTCCAAAGCTCAGAAGAAAGATTCCTTCTTTCTAGTACAATATTACGATCGGAAACACACATTTTTATTGTTCATGTGCCAGGTACTATAACATTCTTCTTTTTCATCACTTTTACCTTTTTTTTTTCCGAGGTAAAACTCGAGAGAAAATTATCGATATGATCTGCAGGTTAGGTACCTATGTCGCGATGAACGTTCTATTTTTTTTTTATATAATTACCAAATCTCATAAGGAAATCTTTTCTCGAGTTCAATATTGGAAAACGGTAAAAAGTGATGAGGAAAGTGTAATGATATGTACCTGGCACATGACAAACAAAACTGTACCTTATCTTTTTTTTTGGTAAAAATAGAACCGAACTTTGAGGGCCATAACTTCGGAACGAAGGAAGATGGTCGCGTTTTGACTTCGGATTCGTGTTCGACGGCTCAAAATACGTGACTTGATCCAAAGATTTTTTCAAAACTAGGTGATGTAGTATAAATGCACTTTTACCGTGATATTCGTTATTATGAAAGAAGATAGGCTTTCATGGCCAGTGTAAATATATTGCAAGTTTTTCGGGCTTAAGGGCCAGAACTCAAAATTCCAGGACAAGGCCCTCAACCCCGAAAAACTTGCGATGTATTCTTTATCATCCTGGATACTGTAGACTCCATTCCAGAAGAATCCTTCATTGCTAATTGATAATTTCCTATTGCATGAAACCGACTACAAAATAATAATTGATTGCTGGCAGAAACACTGTTGTTTCAAAAACAGTACAATTTCGTGGATTGAATTGAAAATACCGCTAAAAAACTTACATATTTCGGAATTCTAGGTTTTCTTTCAATATTGGGAGTAAGTGCAACACAGTTCTTTCATACATCCTGGATCGTTGGAAGAATGAAAATTCTTCTATAGATTCAAGTTTGATCTTTGGTGTACTGTATTTAGAAATCCAAAATTAATTCATTCCAAACTATCGTTGTCGATATGTCTTCGTTCTTCAAATGGAATTGATTGGTGGCAAAAACCTGTTGTTGTTAAAAAAACAACAATTTCAATAGTGCAATTTCTCGAATCGAAAATACTGCTAACAAAACTCACACATTTCGAAATTCTAGGCCTTCTTCCAATAATGAACGTGAGTGCAATACAGTTCTTATATACATCCCGAATAATTAGAAGAATTAATATTCGTCCATAGATTCAAAATAGTTTGATCCTTGGTGTACTGTATTAGGAAATCCAAATTCAATCAATTCCAAAATATCGTTGTCGATATCTTCATCTTTCGATTTCTTGAATTGAATATACCGCTAAAAAACTTTTCGAAATTCTAGGCCTTCTTTCAATGATAAAAGTGAGTGCAACACAGTTCTTATATACATCCCGATTTGTTGAAAGAATGCGTCCATTGATTCAAAATAGTTTGGTCTTTAGTGTACTCAATTTGGAAATCCAGAATTAATTCATTCCAAAATATCGTTATCGTCATAATCGAAAATGTTTTCGTCTTCAAATAGAACATCTACCTCCATAAGAGACTTCAATGATAGTGAGATTCTAGTATCTGAAGTGATTTTGAATCCGCCAAATCTGACTGATTGATTTAATCTGGTAGTAGTGTAATTTCCCACTAGACCAAAAAGCGGTGCAATATAAAAACAAACTTTAATAAGGATTAAAGTTTAATCCTGAATTAAAATTTTCGGTGCACACGGCTATAATAGTTAGTTAACTTCAGTTTTAATACATTTTTAACTTCGCAGCAGATTGTTTCGATGTCAATATAAACGAATGTAAATATCTAAAGCGATAAATCTCACCAGTGGCATTAACCAGCACTTGCACCAAAGACCCCAAAGCACACGGAGCCATTCCTGGAGGTGCAACTTCCACTAGCGGTGGTAGGACTCTGAAATAGTGGCCTGTAAGAATTTCTTCGCCCTCGTATTTGACTATCAATTCGTGCATTCCCACTTTGGAAGGAACGAAAGAACCTCTGCCGTGATTGAGATTTTTTCCGTGGTAGATCTTGTTGTCTGGACCTCTTATTTCAGTTGTTACTTGCGAATATGATAGGGAAGAATCCAGAAGAGTGACTTGATAATGTGTCTGAAAATAAACGTATTGATATCTTCAGGAAACAATTCAATCATTTTCATGTCATGTAGATTATCACAGTTGGCAAAAATAGTCCTCGTATGTTTCTCACAACAAAGGGAACGTATTTTGTCTACGACTGTTGTATGAAATAAATGCATGTGTTTCTTCAATAATTACGATATCCATGAATCACTAGTGAATAATGATTTCAATATTCACTAGTAATAATTGGATATCGAAATTCTTGAAGAAACACATGCATTCTAAATATTTTTTATATTTTTGTAAAAATTTTCGATGTAGATAGATAGATAGTTTATTGATCCATATGCGAGCTTTATAAAGCTATTGGACAAGTCAATATGAAGTACATGTGTAAATAAAATGATACAGAGAATAATTATGATAGTACAAGTCACAGTTATCATAAAAAATATCTTTCGTCTTCAGGTACATGTCTGCTATAATAATAATAATAATAAATTAAAAAAGAGCACATTGAAAATAATCAAAGTATTCCTTAAGATTATATGGAGTTATGCCCAGTAGAAAAACTTTGGCTTTTTTTCTGGAAATATGCAGTTGTTTTGTTTCTTTCAGCTCATTTGGGGGTACATTATACAATCTCAGTCCTATCACGTTTTGATATCATTGATATTCCTTAGGTATTCGAACAGACTATTATAAATTTTGATTTTGGTGAAGTATAACGATTTTTTTCCCTATATTGCTTTTGAGATGTATTGTTCATACAAAAGTTGTGGACAAAGTACAGTATCCTACTGGCATATAATGGCTATTATCCCTTCGGTGGTTTAGGTAAACTTTACCTCGTGAATATTAGTCATCATTATACGCTCGTTGAATAATATACTTTTATTAATCGCTGTAAAACTCTGTAAAATCAGTCTAGCCTTCAACTTTTTCATCGTTCAATCACATTGAGGGAAATAATCATTGACATCATTATTACGCAGAAAAAATATTCAAATTATTTTTCAAAGTGAAATTTCAAACATTAACTGTTTGCATTAGCATTTGCTATCGATATTATTTGCACTCTATACTATCAGATTCCTCCTTCGCTAGTAGAATGTTAGGGTGGAAGATCTCTACAAAAAGTAACACCAGAGGTTTCAATTGCACCCTTTATACTTGAAAACACTCACTTCGGGAATATCCTGTTTGGCCACCGATCAACCGTTCCACTTGCTCTCACCAAAACACCAATTAGATCAATGTTTATGTTCGTTCTTCCAAACGCACTCGGTTCAATAACAATAAGACACATAAGGTGTAGGAAACAAGATTGATCACAACGGCGTGACGATATTTAATCCCCCTTTCAACAGGAAATGGACGTGTCTGGATTACTAATGGTCTGGTATTGTCTCTCAATTAGTTACCATTGTTCGTGGTATAAAATGAACAAGTGAACTCCTACACGTAGAACTGGGAAGTACGAAACGATATCGGTTTGAAGGATGAACAGGACTTTGCTTTTAGTTCTATGCAAATATTTCATGATGAGAAGTGCATCTGACTATGATTTCTCCTCGACTTTTCTGCTCAATAGTCTGAGGGCCAATGGTGTCGTCTACAATGAATGTTGCTTTGGAATAGAAAATGAAAGAAGGTTCCATATTTTGAGAACTATTAGGAAGGGTTTGATGAATGAAATCACAAAGTGAAGTGGAGTGGCTTTGAAAGTAGGATTGATAGTATTATGAATTCTATGTATGAAAAGTCATCACAGATGAAGGACTATTCCATCAATGAAAATGAAGAGTATATCCAATACCTAGAAGCCCTGCTTCAGGTCTGATATATTATTTTAGAGCTGGTGGAATGATGACAGACATTGTCAGTCAAATCAGGGGACCAACTTTCAGATCAAAAATACATGAATCGACAAGATTTTTTTGTAACAAACCTGTGAATGCATTCTTGTTTATGTTGTAGGAGAGCATCACTGTAGATAAGGGCGCTACGGGGAGGCACTACCCCCGGACACAATAAAAATAGGGAAAAAAAGTAGGAACAATTCACAAACCACTAACCTTCATCAATGAAATTTTATTCGATATTATTATTCAAGTTTTCAAATTTCAACTATAACGCCATTTCTACAATTTGTAGAAAACTTATTATCAATCTACCTATTTTGAATCAAATCAAATCATTTATTGTTCATCAGACCTGTGTTAACAAGTATTGAATTTGTCAATAAATATAAAACTATAACAACTAATCTAAAATGAATGTATATAGTAAGGTGTATATAAATAGGTGATATGAACTATGAAGTAATTTAAACCTACATCACAAATAAAATTATACATTTTGACCCTTTATTGGAATTTGTCTTCAAAGTATTCTGCGAGGGAGTAGTAGCATTTACCAGTTAGAAATTTCTTGCAATGTATTTTGAAGATTGGATTTTTGAGCAACTTCAGTGAGTCAGGCAAGTGGTTATATAATCTCAATGAGGTTATTAGAGGTCCTTTCTTGATTTGTTTCAGTGAGGCAGTAGGAACATACAACTTATTCGAATTCCTTGTGACGTATTTATTGATCTCTCCAACAGTTTTGAATCTATCCAAATTATCTTGAATGAAAGTCACAGCACTTAAGATATAGATGTCAAACAGGGTTTGTATTTTATTGACAATGAAAAATTGACGACAAGAATCTGTTGCACGTAAGCCAAATATTGTCCTGATGATGCGTTTCTGTCTGACAAATATCAGATCGGCTCCGAAGCTGTTGCCCCAACACAGTATTCCATATACAAGCGATGAATGCACACAGCTGTAATAATGAGCCATCACAGCGTCCCTGTTTGTGTTTTTTTTGAGTTGAAGAATAGCAACATTTTTTGAACATAACGACTTCGACAACTTTTGAGTATGAATTTCCCAAGAGAGATTCTGATCCACATATACGCCCAAGAACTTGAAGCACTCACTCTGTTCAATAGATTCATTTCGTGCACCAGACCTAACTGGGATACTAACATCAGATTTAGATGTTATGGGTGCAAATAAAACAACATTCGTTTTAGATACGTTCAGGACTATACCGTTAGTATTACACCATTTTTCCATTGTATTGATACATTTCGTGGATTCGTTTGACAGATCTTGATAACTTTCACTACTCATTACCACTGACGTATCGTCAGCGATAATAATTATATAAATAGGTAGATTGATAATTAGAGTTGGGATTTTTCGACTTGCTTACCATTTCTGGTGAATTTGATGTCAGAAATGAAATAATTGACTGCTTTTGCATTGTATAAAAAATGTCCAGTATTCAGAAGCACATGATTGCACTCCAAAGTTGTTAGGTTGACTATGAGAAGTTTTTTCTCTCGATTTGATCACCGTTTCTGATGATTTTGCCATCAGAAATGATCTAATTGGGTACTTTTTCATTGAATAAAGGATGCCCTGTATTTTGTGGCCCATGATTTCACTCTAGAAACGGTATGTTTAGGGTGGAAAATTCGATTTTTCTGATCAGTAACTCTTTTTGATAGATGTCTGAAATGATGATAATGAGTACTGTTCCATCATTCACACTTTTCACCTATTTTGTAGGATGTAAAGTTTGTTATTTTCGATTCGCCTAATGTTTCTGTTTTCTGTTTTATCTAAAAGAAATTATCGAATTGGGTGTTTTAACGTTATGTTAAAGTTGTTCCGTGTTCTTTATCTCATGATTTTACTCCATAATAGGTATGTTGGTGTTGGAAAATAAGTGTTTTTCGATTCTCTTTCTGGTGTTTTCAATTTGGTAAATGAAGAAATTGGGTACTTTTTCGTCATAAAAAGCTTGTCCAGTAAAAAAGAAAGGATGAGAATGAAAAGTTCGGTTTTTTTGATTCTCATACGTATACCGTTTCTGATGAAGAAATGTTAGAGTTTGGTGCTGCTTCATTTATAACGGATGTCCCGTGTTTTGAAAATCATGATTTCTCTCCAAAATAGGTAGATTGACTATGAAAATTTGTGTCGGAATTGAAAAAATTCGGTATTTTTTTATCAATTTAGATTTTTTTAAGGAAAAAATTGACTATGTAATATAATCTAGTTACTGAGGTAGCTGATATTTTGTTCATTCGATCTAATCAAGAGGTTTTGTATACAGTGAAATTGAAAGATTTCTACTTCTACCTTAATCATATGAAACAACAAATTATACAAAGTGTTCGTCATGTTTTATGGAAAATATCAATCTTGATTTGTTTATTTGAATAACTGATACTGATGTTATTTTGTCAATTCATTTCACATATTATAATTGGGATCTTAAATTATGATCGAAGCGCGACTCTGGGAAGAAAATTTCAACCTACATGCATCCCTTTGACAACTATTCCTAAGAAAGATTGTGACTAAGAAAATATTTGAAAACAGTAACTATTTGGTCATCGGTTATATTATTGTCGTTGTTAGTATTCTCTCACTTCTTTTGCGAATGTTAGTCATGAATCAGAAATTCCAAAATAATACCCAGTGGGTGTATCGCCCCCCTTGAAATCCCGAAGGAACTGCCTTAATAAATGTTGAAGCTGATGAGTTTTGTGTTCGAGTATCGTTCCTGTCGCAAAAATACGATCGTCACTGTATCTACTATACTAGGCAGTCTCCTAATTATAATCCCATAACCCCTCCTAGGAATGGTATATTACACACCGAGGTGGGAAGTGATTCATTCCTGTCGTGAGATCAGTTAATTAACCGAGACAGGAATGAAACTTCCTACCGAGGTTTGTATACTATTTTATTCACAACCATCATATTTCGATTAAAATTAATAAATCTCTGTTTCGTTCTGAACTCATCTAAAATATTACATTAAACGACAAATAACCAAGAACGCGGTTTTCTCAGAATAATCAAGTAGATATATTGTTACCATGACTACGGGGTATACAATTGTCACCAATATAAATAAATGTCAGATGAAGTCAATAAATGACAGATAAAGTCTAGAATAGATGAAATGAGGGCGGGAAATGAAGGCGGGAAGTGAAGGCGGGAAGTGATGGCGGAAAATGAGGGTGGGAAGTAGAGGCGTGTAATGTGACACTTCCCAACCTTCAATGACGTTAGTAATGACATCATTACATACATGGTTGTGAATAATCATATCTACGCGTCTGTTGGAGTGGACGCATATGGTTAATATTATGACTCACCTGTTCTCCAACTCTTCCTGATGTTGAATTGAGTGTCGCATTCATGAGATCATGTAGAGGAGGTCTCTCAGGTACCCATTGATAATGAGCAGCATACGCCATTACTCCTAAATGTTCTACATTCCTATCAGCCATATCTCTTGCTGATAGAACTGGTTTGACACCTGCACAAGATGACCATCGAATGAAAATATGGAATCGTATGAAATCGATTCAATTCATATTCAGAGATTTCAAAAATGAAAATTCACACCCAGAGATTTCAATAACACACTTAGTATTTTGTAGCTCTTGGAAAGAAGGAAAATGAAAAATTAAACCTTGATGTATTGTATCTAGACGAGAGTATCCTTGGCCGTCGCTGAACGTTTTTTGGGGGGGTTCAAACCTTCATAAACCTGCCTGCACTTGCTTCATTTACAAAGAATGTTAGAAGTTCATCGGAAGCTTTCATTTTTAGTTGCAGTGCCTACTAGCAAACAACATTTATTGAAATTTACATTGCAATAGCTATTGGTTTGAATATCATTTTTTGATATGTAGAATTTTGCATATAAATATTATCATCCGTACAATTATTAAGTGCATCCCATTCATGCTGGATCAATTGGTATATTGAAAATTGTGCAGACGTATCTGTTTTGCACGTGCTATATTACCATATCATTATTACTGAAACTTTATAATCTGACCTTGATGCATAAAACCTAAATGGTGAAATAATGAGCCGATTCTTATTGTTACACACTAATGAATGATTACTTGTAAACATCGTTTGGAATTCAAATATCGTTTCAAGTTCATACGAAGTTTTTGTTACTCTACCAAGAATATATATAGGTACATGAAACATGTGATTACATCAGATCATCAAAGATGTAATCATACAATAAAAGCTAGTTAAAATAAAATTGCAAATATTTCCCATTCAGGTGAAAAAAATAAAAATTCATGAATAATTTGCTGGACCATCTTTTGAACAAATTGTTCAGGCCAGTTCCAAACTACATACAAGTTTTGGCACCTATCAGAAAAAAACTACTTCCCTGGCTAATACCACGAAGGGGATTGAATTATATAGGACCAGTGCCAGTGCAGATTTCTTCATAGAATGAAATTCTACATTTGCTTTTGGCTTCACAAATGAAGGAATTGACTTTGAATTAATGGAACGGGTACCCTTGCAGACCGGTTTCGGGCTATTTGACCACTCGTCGGTACAAAGTAGTGCTATTATCGACATTAAGTCGATGACTTCCCATAAAAGAAAATCAAAAACGTTTCATAGTATCAAGCCTCGACCAAAGCTGATGCGAACAAGGAGGTATTACAAAAACAAACCGAATTCGCCTATTCCTCCTGCGACGAAAATGTAAAAATATTCGACAAAGTCGATGGACATACTTGAAGGCTGGCGTTTAAATCATCTTTTGAACAATACGTTCTGGACAGTCTCAAACCACCTACACAGTAGGTTTCGGCTGGTAGCGTAAAGGTTAGCACGATTTGATTTAACCCCAGTCTTCAAGTATACTCTTCGACTATGTCGAAATTTTTTAATAATGTGATACTCAATTACTATTTACCATGAAAGAACGACATTCAAATATTTTTTTTTAATGGGAGAAAAAACAAACATTCACACTCCCTTTCTATTCGTACTTAAAAAAAATACCATTTTTCGTACGTACCTAACCTTTTACCAGCTTCGATTGCTTGGTTCCAATTTGCATCCCAGTAAGCTGGATCGCTTTTCAATTTATCTGGAGCTGTAGCCGAACCTCCTAGCGACCGTATTATTTCACTTATGACTTTCCCGTCATTCCAGTCGCTCTGGAAGGAAACAAAGCAGATAAGCAGTGTAAAGAAATCAAGAAAAAAAAACGAATGGTTATTCCTCTCATGGTTTCGATTATTATTCAGTTGAAATTTGTACTGGAGTATACAAGACCTCAATGATGGTAATTCAAAACCTGGTTCAAACATCGCTAGTTACCGGCTGTTTGCGTTAGAAGAACGATGGCCCTCTACGACTTCATCTAATATCTGACTGAATTGCCACAGTAAGATTTCTTGACGTCTATTTTTCAAATAATTCAAGGAATAGCGTATCTCTTTTCATCAACTAAACCCAGCGCATTGAATAAAAATCTTGTTGCAGTGATGAAAACGTGTAGGCAAAATGGATTGACGTTAACAGTTTGTTGCTCATCAAAATATTACATCTGGTGCATTTCCAGCCTCACTGTTGTTTGCTGTTATTGAAAATATAATAGTTATTCATGATACTAGTGTGTTATGTTGAAAATGAGTCATACGAGAAAGATTTATACCACTAGGCCGTCTCGAGTGACTTAGGAAACATTACACACGAGTGGATACAATTTTTTATCCATCCAACAAGAGGAAAAAATCCTTTTTATTATGGGATAATAATAAGTTTTGTGATCAAATCAAGGCTACTTGCGTGTCAGTTACCTGTAAATGTCAGAATAACTTGACGGTGACTTCTTTATATTTTGGTCAAAGTTGGTTGTTTGTTTGGTTGCCGCGGGCTTGAAATATTGTTAGCAAATGTTTAAATAAATGATAACGCTTGTCAGTTTTCGCTGCAGAGAAGGAAAGTTTTTTCAAGAGAAATTACTCAAATGAAATGTAGGAAACTGATAAGAATTACGTTCCTGAGGATATCCTTTTGGAGGCAGGAGAAGCAGCGATGCAGGTTTTGCCAGAAAAGTCCCGATATGCCTACGACCAGCAGTTCGAAATGTTTGAGTCTTGGATGAATTAACGGAAGATAAAAGGTATCGATGAAAATGTTCTGTTGGCTGTTTTTTACATTTGCAAAAAAAATTTGCCCCATCGTCGCTATGGACCAAATACTCGATGCTTCGCACGACTATTCACCTTCATAAAAAAATCGACATTACAAAATATGGCAAACTGGCGAGCTTTACGAAGAGCAAATAACAGGAATACAAACCAAAGAAGTCCAAGACATTAGAACGACCTGAAAAAGAAGTTTTTGAATGCCCCTCTCGACGACGAATACTTGTTGATGAAAGTGGCTTTGATAAAGGGGATTAATGGTGCTTGTAGATGCGATGAAGTGGTCGATTTGAAAATAAAAAATAATCAAGACAAAGGAAAATATTTTCACGTAGTTTTGCTAGACACTAAAACCAAGAAATCGAGAAATTTGACTATATTCGAAGAAGGATTTCCAGTCAGCCCGATCAATTTATGAAAAAAATACATCTTTGAGACCAAAGAATACTAGTTCTACCGCTTTTTCGTTTTTTATAAAAATGAGGTGTCCCAGCCAATGTGTAGAAATAAACACGTTGTCGAAGATACTTTCAAGAATTGCAATATTTTTTAAATTGTAGGAACCAGCGCTCTACACCGGTCACTGCCTGAGAAGGTCTTCGGCGACTCTTTTGGCCAATGCAGGGGCTAAGATGACCCTGAAGCGTCACGGAGGACGGAACTTCTCGGTGGTAGCAGAAGGATACTTAGAAGAATCGGAGTATAACAAAATACAAATTGCACGAAAAATACAGGGTTACTTTGTGTCGGCGTCTTTCAGCACTATCCGCAGCTGTACAGAAATGAACGCTTCTGGTTCCAATGAGCCAACGAATTTTACAATAACTTCAAATTCGAAGAAACCGTTTGCATTTTCCTTCAATTTCAATATCAATATGAATTATGTTCCTCATAGTAATAAATAAATAGAACACTATACTTTATATATGAACTTGAGTTAAAATCCATAACTCACTAGTGAGTTATGGATTATAACACACTTGTGTGCTATTTGATAGTTTACTGGTCAATAATGACAGTTATAACTGTCATGTGTTGGATAAATAATTCATTCGGGGCCGATTATTCTGTTTGAAAATCTATCTGTCAGCTTAGTCGTCAACAGCCAATCCAATGTCTCGGCCAAGCAAGTCGACTGGCTGTTGTGCACTTTGCTAATACCTAATTTTCCCAAGAGTACATTGAAAAACCGGCCCCAAGTCTATAACTGGTGATGTACTCACAGTGAAATTGGTGATAGATTTTTCCAAACGTGAGTTGACCCATCTCAGCGTTGCGTGGAAGCCCGGTGACCCCGGTTTCATAAAATACGAAAGATATGTCATTCCTGATAGCTCATCCAACCAAGGTGAGGCCAAGTACTCAGGTTCTAAAACTGCCGGAATCCCCAATTCACGTTGGGCGATGTCCATGGCACGTCGGCAGTTTTCAATACCGCTATTTTTATCTGAAAATAATAAATTTACCCTTCAAAATGTTACAAATGTCATCACGTTTTGCTAGACAAATTTCAAGCAGAAATACAATGAATATTATGTGTGACCTGTGTAGTCATACATTCCTAATAGTTAATCAAAACCTCAATCAGAACTTACCCAACTTCCTCCAATGTGAAAAAAGTCCTGGTCTGCAGTAATCTATCAACGCCGAGAGAAGAACCCCAGAGTTCCAGTCGGTGGTGAGATTGTGTACTTTGCATTCTGGAAGAACTCCTTGGAGCCATGCCAACATCAGTTTTCTTGGAGGGAATTTCGATCTGCCTATTTGATATCGTACGATGAGCGACCAGATCAGACCCAGTATGAGTTTCAAGTTGCCATTGACTATGTCTACGTTTCCTAAAAGAAGAAGAAGGTGTGTTTTAATTTAAAATGTATATTTGGTCATTAAGTGAGGCACAAGTTCACTAAAATTGGCATTGTAGAATCATTCCTAGTTCCTAATATATGTTGAAGTACAATGACACATTCAGATTAGGAGAAATTACTCGTCCAAGGCATGGACGAGGGAGAATCTCGTGCCAATACATCACTTTCCCACTGAAAAACGATCAGCACTCTTACTAGTAGAACCCATTTGCCTCATTGTTAGTACCGCCTCTTCCTCCATCATAGGGAAATCGGGCTTTTATAACCGACCATTTCCTTGTCACAATATTATTTCATTTATTTCTTTATTTAAATTTTTTTGACTTATATTTCATATTCGATATCTAATTTTTTTTAAACAACATTATTTTTCTTTCATCTTCGATCAATCAAACCTTAATTTCATTTTCAACCATCAAATCTATTTCAAACTTTTGTTTGGATTTGATTTTCTCACTCGATTTGTATTTATAATCTTTCGTTCTTAGCAACAGGTTTCAATGAAGTTGATATTATAGACACTGGAAGTCCGAACCATTACCATTCAGCAAGGAACATTGTCAACCACTTTCAAGCATACTCGCCAGAAAACTGTTTTTTTTCTACTGCTATAACTTAAAACTGCCCCATCTTAAGTATTCTCGATTACATTGTATGCCTGCAATTTCATTTTCTCACCCGATAAACGATGACTATAGTATATGATTCGCATAAAATGCCAATTTCACATTCGGATGTGTAGCATTCGCCTATGGCTCAAGCTGCAAACTTAATACTTGTGGGGAATAGCTATCATTCCTTCCTCGTTAAACAATATACTATTTTCTAGTACCACCCGTAAAAATTTTGATTTCTGTATAACTCTTCAAAAGGATAATTATGCGATTCCAGTCAACTGAATCGTTATAATTTCATATCCACACAAGGTAGAATCATACTATTTCCTTGCTAGAGATTGCTGGTCTAATCTTGGTCTCCATAGAAGTCGATAGATTGTTACTACTACTAGAAATATAACTGAAACTACGTGATTGTACATCGAATATGTTGTTTGAACGTGAAATATTCTTGGTTTCACCTTTAGATCAGTGAGTTCTTTTCTGTTCTTGATGAATTGAATGAATGGAATATCCACTTCATCTACCAGTCTTCGATCACGGACTCCTCTTGGCATATAAATTGTGCGGCATAACACCTCTACAGAAAAGTATTCCACATATATTCATTCGATTGAAGCAATTGAAGGATTCAGATTTGCAGAAATCTAATGATTCTCCAACGAAAATTATACTGAGGTGATAGTACCGAAGAATATGAGCCAAATTTGACATGATGATGATTACATGAGATTTTTATTGTCAATCAATCAGTAATTTGTATAAAAATGTATAGTATCGATATCATATTACAATTCAAATCATTTTCTACTGACAAAGGTTTGAAAATAATAATATAACCTTGGAATATCCTCGAACTTAAGCGTACCATCAAATTCCTATCTTGTTTCTACGCTTGATGTATGACGTAATTACGCCAGAGCTGGCAGTGTATTACTAGATCGGACTGTTATCCATTGGTATTCACTTATTGGATGTTCATTTTTGTGACCATACAGCAAACATTTCTTACAGTTTTTCATGAAACTAACAACTTCAATTATTCAGTGAATGAAATGTTTGAAAATGAGTGGTAGAAAAAAAATGTGCATTTTATGTATTATTCTTATTTTGCCTCATATTCTTACTGGGACAAATGATTCGTTGGGTCTGTTCTCAAATAGTCAGATATTAGTCGTCCAGATATGGTTACTGTACATTGTCTCGCGTTAATGTTTCCCGTCTGTAACTGACTTTGGACGATCTGACAGCTCGAACAAATCTACTACATATTGGTCTTCGAGAAAACGACATGAATAAAGTATTCTCATAGTTTCCCCAATCAGAAAGTTCCAAACTCTTACTTTACACATTTTCTATTTTCTTTCACACTGGCATCTTGTTTATCAACAAAATGTTTTATTGAAAATCACAACAGGATTTTACCAAGAGTATTCATTCAAAATTACGTATCATGGGTAAAGTATATCAATTGTGGTCTGCCGACACTGTCTCAAAACGTAATCAAAAGGTTGTGATTTTAGGTATATTTCAAACTCTTTTCGATGACAAATTTTAAATAATGTATTACGTTTATTCCTTCGAGAAGGAATTATATTTTTGTAGACTTGAAAACATTCAAGAATAGCTAGTAAGAGACAGTGAATGAGAGAAGCTATTGAAAATTGTTGAAATTCATAGCACTGGGAAAGTGAAGAGAAATATCTCTCTCACCAACTCTATTGTCACGATATTCGTCGATATCCAATATCACATCCCGTTTTAATGTTTTTTATTCCCAATATCATTTTTATATTTCAGAAACTCCCATGCACAGTATAGTGTCAATAAATATTCTGTTTATTTATTTTTCTCAAGTCACAACCAATTAGAAAATACTTCTCTGCAGGTTAGTTCCTAATTGAACTTACTGTATAATTCCACTGATCCATTACCGATGACCACATTCTGATTGATGATTTGAGTTAAGAAAGACTTAATAAATGATATTGTGGAGGTTGGCGGGCGGAATTATGGTGCAGTTTTTTTTGGCCCTATAATAGTTTTCGATTCCATCGCTGCAGCTGCGAAAAAAAAATGTTCCCGACTATTAACAAGTGGTGGAAAAAAACGGCATGATCTAATTCAATACAAATTTGATAAAAAAAGTGGTTTACCTATCAATAAGAGGTGAAAAATTCATTCAGGTAAGTTTTGACAATTATTGCCGATGCATTTGCAAAGGGAAATACAATTGATTTCGCTTTTTCTGCATTGTCAGGCATTCAGCATTATATTCGCAAATCCTTATCAAAGAATCGGTGCTTTTGCCATTTGCACCGGCTACAACTTTCTATCTCGTATTTCAAAACCGAATTGGAGGAGGTTCGGAGGCCCATGTATTGCAGCCCTTAAGCAATGTGAATACAAAGCATCAAAAGTTCTAATGATTTCAGATACATTTGAATTGAATCCCAGCTTAAAAGAGTGTTTTTGTTCGATCCTTCAAACCAAATCCCCCAACAAGTACTATTTGATAGCTTATGCCAGAAGTGGATGTTGAGTACGAAAACATCGGAATCTGTATAAAAACTTGTTCAATTCCTCTACGAACAGCAACAAAAATATGGCTGAAAATTCTACAATCTGCCTAGAAGGTAATTGGACTTCAAGTCTAGCAATTCGAAAGACCTATTACCTTGGAGCTTGAAGATTTTTTGGAGTCTTCATATCCAACGGTAATGAAAAGTTCTGTTTCAGCATTGATTTTCGAAAAGTTGGAGAATACTTGGAGAAGAATTGAACGAGCTGCAGTTTATTTTGCAAACAAAAAAAAAAAACCTTTGCAGCCAGCTGGGATTTTGGTTGAACGACTTGATATAAATATTTGAAGTCCGTTTCAGTTAGTTTCGGTTTAGCAGTGTGTGAGGTGTCATTTTTCTAAATTATTTATTCGACGTCGGCTTATTTCAACCAGAGGTAGGGATCTTTTATGAGTCCAACAACCATGGACTCAGGACCGCCGGCTTTACGTCTCCTTCGAAGGACAGCATATCCTCAATATATCTTTTGTTCATTGATATATTGCCTGCGAGTATTAGCTTTCGACGCGATCTTTCCCTGCATGAGGTCACCCATGCAAGTACTGACCGCCTTCGGCGTGGCACTTCTGATATCGAATGATGACTGTCAGTCAACCCCGAAGAGCTAGGCCATGCCCGTGAGGTATTCTTTTCATCATTCTTCTGTTGCTAAACTATCATGACTGTAACGTGCGTAGAATCTTCGCCACTTAATTTCTCCTTGAAAGTAATTGTCACAGTGTCTAAGATTGTTCAACAGTGTAGAATATGTTTCGATTTAGTTAGGTAGGTGGTGAATGAATTCGGCTAGAGTTGTATGTTGCAGTGTCATTCTGTTCGTTACATACATATATATATCACTAAACACCGCTTATGCTTCATGGAGTGTATTGTCTGACAATTTTAGATTTTGACTGCTAAATGAGGCTTTTGTGAAAGTTTTCCATTTCGGCGTAAATGTCAATTTTTTCGCAGCATCTTCTATAACAATTTCATCACACAACTTGTCCTTTGGTATAAGTTCAGTAGTTGATAGTTCCTTCCTTACTTCTTTAGCACACATGACGATTTTGCTACAGTCTAGCCGACGTGATGTACACGTTCAGCTATTACGTTCAATGAACTGCCTTCCATGAAAACCAAAGAAGATTGCTTTCTCTCAGTAGGATATGAGAATAAAACCTTGTTACCAAATTTATCGATCTTCATCACTTTGAGATCACGATGTCAATTCAAAAGCGGTCGTCGAAAAACCGTCTTTTATATCCGCCATTAATTTGCCAAAAGCAGCCAGTAACTGTTTTTGTGATGTTTGTTGTTGGTCGACCTCTTTCTTTACTAGATTTTGGTAATGCGAAACGTAATTTCTGTGACACGATGTATGATATTGGAAGTTTTTGCCAAACAATTTCAGTTGAAACATGATTTTTTTTTATTTCGGTTTTCGTCGTATTATCACGAATCAAACAGCATGATTTACTCGACGAATCGCTGTTGCTTCTATTCGATTTGCGGGTCAGTTGATAGACCAGCTATGCCCTGCGTTGATGAAGCTCTTTCTTCCAGCGCCCTATGCAGTGACGACGACGAATTTTTTCTTCGCTGATATAGCTGGCCATGCAACTTTTATACCACGAGAAGTGTTCTTCATCAGCAATCGAATCAAACAACTTCTCAAATGTGTCTGAAATTTCGTCTTTGCGTCGACTTGCTGCATTTCAATAGTTTCTTTTGGTTCATTCACCAGTTCACCATGATTTTCTGTTCGGCTTTTTTATTAATTTAATAATTGTAGCGACATTTTTTCACTTTAAAAAAATTATCACAAAATTCGAAGCACTGCTATTTTAAATATTGGGAAATGTACTTGTTATAATAATGGATGACGGTCAGCTATAACTGAAGTCACAAAAACTGTTGAGAAGAACGCGGCCCGCTCCAAAACTCGAGAGAAAGTATGTGACGCTGGAAAGGTTTATAATAAAACTGACAACGGGCTTTTCTGGCAACTTTCAGTTCCAGGTTTGAAAGGATCTTGCAAAAACATTCCAGTCGAGAAATAGTGGTCAATGGTTTTGCATTCTATACAACATTTTTTTTTCGCAACTACAGCTGTGGAATCGAAAACTCCTATTATAGGGCCGAAAAAAAACTGCACCATAATTCCGTCCGGCAACCTCCAAAATATTATTCATTGAGTGTTTCTCAACTCAAATCATCAATCAGAAAGAGGTCATCGATTTTTGCAAACGGAATGTTTCGCAGCGCCCGCTCTAATTGAATGAAATATGATGATTACGGAATATTGAATAGTATTGATGCAACAGTTTTTTGATCGTCAACTTGTTCTGTCACTTCTGACGTGCTTTTGGTACTAATATATACATATGCATGCATCTATAACACTTACATCTATATGTTTATAGATGTATCCTGTACACATATGAATATACACACCCGCAATTGAGTAGAAGATAAGCCACTAGAAAAAAATTGAGTAATAGGATTCATTGCTATTCGTTCATTGCTTTCAGAAATGATTGGGGTTCTTCAATTCAGATCTATTGATTTTCGCCTTTCAGATCTTGTATGATTTAGTAACCATTTGATGATTTCATATTCGAGAAGTGACTGGGGATGTCCTTGAGGTATTCAGAGAAATATTTTATGATGATAAATACAAATTGTTTTTTATTTTGAATACGGTTGTTTGTCTTTTTTTTATTCTGCAATGGAATATTTTTTCGAACGAGGTGCCAGTTATATACTTGTATTCTATTCTGAACTTATTTCACCTACTGATTTTTGCTCAAATCGTCCACCCTGTAGAATACCACTCAATGCAAATAACAGTAAGAGAGATTTAGCACCTCAACCGATTCATTTACGTTTTTCTGTAACGGTTACACGCTGGGATACTAATTAACATCGTCTCAATATTACGGCGGCCAGTTCACAAGAAGTTACATCATCAACTCAAAATAACACCTATTTTATGACCTCTGTCATGGTTGGCAATGCAGTATAGGATAATGGGGCAAATCTTATTCGAATCTTATTCGATTGATATTGCACGATTATCGGGGTCTATTTTGAGGCCAAAAACGTACCTACCTCATAGGCTTTCATTCGCTCGAAGCGGCTCTCAAAAGTAATGAGTTGGAAATTTTCTAGGGTAGTTATTTCATCATTCCTAATGCTAATTGAAATAAGAAATACCTCAAGCGAACTGAGAATAATGAATATAACAATCCCCCGGAAAGATTAAATTTCAAAATCTAAAATTTCGTATCGAAAAAGTTTTATCGCATGAGTGTGGAGTATTTTGGATCATAATAAATTATAATGAGATCCTATTACCAAATTATATTATTGCATGGCAAATTCTCAAACTTCTGCCCTCTAGCTGAAAAAATATGTTTTAATGTTCGAAGAGCACTTGCGTTTCCCACAAGTCAACCTCTCTTAGATTATGTCGGAGCTCTTTTCTGGAGTTCTTTTCTTCTGCATGAACACACTCACTTCCTCAGACGTTCATTGTTTTTGTACGTGTAACTACCAATTTTACAAAATGAATGGGTTACTAAAAGATGTGACAGGACAATTCGTTAACCAGATTTTTCACAAGTCCTAGAAGAATCGCAAACGCTATTCGAATATTAGAACTCAATTAGTTTGAGAGGCTGTTGATGCTGTATTGAGTCTGGAGGGTGACACTTCGAGAATCCGTAATAAAATAATTACCACACATTTTTTTATTATGATCCAGAAATACTACTTACTAGTGCCACACTTGTTTCAGTTTTATTAGGTATTTTTTATCCGAATAAGCCTCATGATGATAGTTCAGGCAGATAGGTCTCGAGATGAAGCCAGAACCGAAATGAAGACGGATAGAAATGGAAAGTGTGGTGAAAGGATCCCTGAAGCCTTCTACTCGAGCTCCAGAGAGGAACTGAACGACGGTATCGTGGTAGAAAGAGATCTTATGATCCTTCAAACACCGAAGTAATATCTGACTTCAATATAGAAGAGAGACAATCGAAAATGACAAATTAGATCGATTATTCTGTTTCAGCCCTGCTCTTATCGCAATTGAGATAACAGCAAAGCCATATCGAATGCAAGTGATGATATATGATGATAGTTCAGGCAGATAGCACTCGAGATGAAGCCAGAACCGAAATAGAGACGGATATAAATGGAAGGTGTGGTGAAAGGATTCCTAAAGCCTTCTACTCGAGCTTCAGAGAGGAACTGAACGACGGTATCGTGGTAGAAAGAGATCTTATGACCCTTCAAACACCGAAGTCATATCTGACTTCAATATAAGAGACAGAAAATAGAAAATGACAAAGTTAGATTGATTATTCTGTTCAAGCTTTGCTCTCATCGCAATTGAGATCACAGCAAAGCCATATCGAATGCAAGTGATAATATATGATGATAGTTCAGGCAGATAGGTCTCGAGATGAAGCAAGAACCGAAATAGAGACGGATATAAATGAAAAGTATGGTGAAAGGATCTCTAAAGCCTTTTACTCGAGATCCGAACGACGGTATAGTGGTAGAAAGAGATATTATGATCCTTCAAACACCGAAGTCATATCTGACTCCAATATGAAAGACAGACTATCGAAAATGACAAAGTTAGATTGATTATTCTGTTTCAGCTTTGCTCTTATCGCAATTGAGATCACAGAAAGGCCATATTGAATGCAAGTGATGATATATGATGATAGTTCAGGCAGATAGGTCTCGAGAAGAAGCCAGAACCGAAATAGAGAGGGATATAAATGGAAAGTGTGGTGGAAGGATCCCTAAAGCCTTCTACTCGAGCTCCAGAGAGGAACTGAACGACGGTATCGTGATAGAAAGAGATCTTATGATCCTTCAAACACCGAAGTCATATCTGACATCAATATAAAACGACAGACAATCGAAAATGACAAAGGTAGATTGGTTACTCTGTTTCAGCTTTGCTCTTATTGCAATTGAGATCACAGCAAGGCCATATCGAATGCAAGTGATAATATAAGATGATAGTTCAGGCAGATAGGTCTCGAGATGAATCAAGAACCGATATAGAGACGGATATAAATGGAAAGTGTGGTGAAAGGATCCCTAAAGCCGTTTACTCGAGATCCGAACGACGGTATCGTGGTAGAAAGAGATCTTATGATCCTTCAAACACTGAAGTCATATCTGACATCAATATAAAAGACAGACAATCGAAAATGACAAAGGTAGATTGATTACTCTGTTTCCGCTTTGCTCTTATTGCAATTGAGATCACTGCAAGGCCATATCGAATGCAAGTGATGATATATGATGATAGTTCAGGCAGATAGGTCTCGAGATGAAACCAGAACCGAAATAGCAACAAATAATAATAACAAAGTGACAACAACAATTCGTTCGAAGGCCGACTTTGGCTCATAATAGCCTCTGAGGTACCACTTTTTTTCGTGTTTCTATGAAGGCCTAGAATTCTGCCTGATTTTTATTGATTACGAGGAACTCGTAGACTTTTGTTTCAGTTTTTTATTCAAGAATATAAAAATTCCCGTAAAGCCTATACAACAATAAAAGAAACAATCCAGCTGGAAAGTCTCGATGAAAACGTGTATAATCCTGAAACTACGAAAAATCGAATAACATCCACGAGGTATATTTGAATAATCCTGTATGCGAGGAATTTGATTATTTTTCACGTCATGGATCTCACCAGCGTGTATACATCATCATCAATACTTCGACTCGTGGATGAAGATGAAAATCCATACTAGCGAATATTTTGTGTTTTTGAAAGATTCAGTAAAAGAGAGAAATGAGGAATGCATTCCTTGTGATAAGAGATGGCAAATTTGATATCAGATCAGCCGACAAACTTTTATTTTAATTATATCAATTTTAATTGGATCGTCTGAAATAATTCCATTTATTGAGAATGTTAGTATCAAGAAAGGTACCGGATACAGTTCGAGTGAGTGCTAATGTCAGGAAACTTGTGAGAGTTTCTGAAAAAACTAAATATTTTGTAGTTGGGTCAGTAAACAAGAATGCTGAAAATTTGAGGTAAGAAATAACCAAAATGAAATGTGACCTGAAATGTGCTAGCATGGAAGTGAACTGTATGAACTACAAATGAGGAATTACTCAATAGAATTGAACACCAAGAAACGTGTTGTTGGCAGAGGTACGGAAGGTGCTGCTGGCACAATAAAAGTTCCCAAATTTGTTGAGCTGCATGTATAAAGCATAGAACCCAATACTCGCGTCACTGGAAAATCTTCTATGAAACCTCAGTTTTCAAAAGTATTATGTAAGAATATGAAGTCTCGCTATAATGGTGTTTATTTATGACAAGGTCCGTATCAATGGGAGAACTTTAAAAAAGCAGGGGACATAGCAGTGTGGTCCAAAAATGTCCGTGTGAATAATTTTCAATAATTTCAGACATTTCTGAGATTTGGTGGTGTAATCTCAGAAATGTCTGAAATGGGCGAAGTGAATCCAATTAAAAAAAAAGATTTATGAACAAGCTGAAAATTATCGGCCCATAACTATTCCTATTTCCAAAAATATTCCAATATGATAATTAAGTTGAAAGGAAGAAATCAACATTGCTTTAGAGCATCAAAGTCAACCAATACTGATACTCAATCTTTTTATGAGAATTTAGCACAATAGATGAGTAAAAGGAACTGCCCTGTTGGAATATTTTTTGATCTCAGCAAGGCGTTTGACTGTGTTGATCATCAAATACTCATACGAAATTGTCCAACGTAGAAGACTATCTTGAAGATTTCAACATTTTTCAAGTGTGTTTTTCCGTATATTGTGATTTGAATTCATTTAGAACGAATAACCCGGTTCATAATAGAGGTACCAGAAATAAAAATGATCACCAAATACCATTTCATAAAAATTATGTTGGGTTTAAAGCTCCACTTATCTTTGGACAGAGACTTTTCAATAAACTTCCAAGAAATCTTAAAATATGCACGACTATAAATAGCTTCAAGAAATCATTGAAATCCTTTTCATTGTCACATTGCTTCACATTCAGTGGATGAGTTCATGAATACGAATATCTGACTTCTTTTTATTGTTAGCTTATTTTATGTTTAGTTGCGTAATTTAGGTTTAGGGTAGATACTTGTGACTGACTTTTTAGGAAATTCTGTTTATCAAAAAGAAAATAGAAAATTGCTATTATTATTATCTTTCTCCACTGGGTAGCCCCCATTCGAGGTTATTTTTTATCGTGAAGTAGAAAAATCTTCAAGGCAGCATGAGATAAACATGCAGTGATGAATAAATTAACTCATGAAGGTTATTTTCAATTATGCGATTTCGAAACAACTGAGTACCCATATAGAAACAAGCTATGGTTAATATCTTCGATAGATGTCATGTACAACAGCAGCCCTTTGGAAGTGCAAGAGAAAATATGTCAACTGAGACGATTTTTCACTACGTAACACTCCTTTCTTACCTACCTAGAGGTGATTGCCTGATTCGTGATTTTTTTTCAGCTGTCAATATTCAGGTATTCCAAAGATATGTATTTACATCACTAGATTTGATGTTATTATGTTTGGTGAACCAGATCTCAACACATTCCATCTCGAGAAATCTTCTTCTAAACTTCTCTTCTAAACTTCCGAAGAACGACGGCCTTCAAGCCCGAAGAGAAGTAGTTATACTTCTCGAAACATGTTACTGAATATATAAAACCCAGCGGTACAGAATTCTTTCAAGTCTAAATCGTGGGTATGAATGAGTTTCAATACTATGTGGAATCCCACGCACTTTCAACACCTTAAAATATTCTCTGCATTCTTCTTACCGATCGATTGTGGAGGCAATCCATATTTGTTAACCAGAACACACAAATACTAATATAGGCATAAGACAGTTACAGCGGCTGTTTCATGAGAACATTTGTCATAAATTTCACGAGAAAACGTGATTTTCAAGAAAAATTAATTCTGTTCAAAAGTTCGTAGGTATCAATCAAATGAATAAGAAAATAAGACATAGTATATACACATGAATAGTTTCACAACCAATAAAATCTTAATTATGTCTATCATTCATTCGATATTTGAAGCTCAAGTTTTACACGGAATTGATTAGTTAGGCTAATTCCTTGCTATGGTCAATCGAAAATGGTACAAACATTTGAAAATGCGATATTCAAAGCAACTAAAATTGATGTAGAAATTCTTCAGAGTTCAATATTGGGTCAGGTTTGGATTATATTCCTCTGAAATGATCTTGCATTCTCTTCATTTTACTATAGCTCTCACAATAAGCATCTTTTCATTCAGATTTATTTGGATGAATGTTCATTATGGAAAAAATGGTGATTGAAAAGTGAACCTAGAAATTACAGGAACACAAGGATGGTGACCAAAAATTGAAAAAATTATATATGTAATATTGTATGTGAGGGTTAGTTGTTATTCGCCATTGATATCTTCATTTCTCGTGAAGAATTTTTCAAAGATGGAAGCTGTGCTGATATGTTCAAATTACAGAAAACTTTCCCATTTCTTTGTCTGAAGGAATCGTTGATATGTGAATTGAAACTGAGGTGATTTGTCTCAGAATCAGATCTGACTTTCATTGAATTTTGAACTAGTCAGAATAAGATTTTCATGTATGAAAGAGATCAGAAAAAAAATGTTTATTCCCTTTACTGTTATTGACTTGGAAGTTATCATCTCATTCTAGCATGACACGGTTTTCTCTTTCAATTTCAATCATATCATCATATATATTATATAATTCTTCTGAATATTACTATTATTAAATGATATTGAATGGTTTCACCAATTTTTTTAGAGCTTCATTCAGTACGTGACTTGTTAGAGTAATCCTTTTACAATTTGATCTTCTTAGATTTATGCATTGATTCTCGATATGTCAACTGAATAATTTCACAAGAAATTATTCACATAATGGTGTACAAGTAGGAAAATAAGTGAGCACCTAACGACTAACGTTATCTTGACTATCGAACCTAATTAGTGATTAAAAGCGCCATTGGCTCCGGTCATCTAACGACCTGACGCGAAGTTTATAAATAGACATGATTAGTCTAAGTGCGAATGTGTTTCGCCCGTGATGGTTGATGTCGATTGTAGTTTTTGAAGCAATATTTACTTCATGAAAATGATATTTATCTTGAAAAATAGAATTGAAACTTCCTTTGTTTTATACCTTTTATATTTGTAACTAACATTACTACAGTTTGGTCATATGCGAACCGCACGAAGCTCTGCCTTCTGAGCACACTCAAATGAGTGTTTGAAAAAAGGGATGTGTCGAAAATAACAAAGTTAAGAACAACACAATTGTATGATTTTTACTAGACACTTGATAATGGTCCTAACAATATGATCTAAGTCTAGTCGATTGGAAATGACGCCTAGAAAAATGCACAAAAAGGTTTGATCCACCAGTAAACTAATTGGATAGAAATAAAGAAATTAAATGAAAAACGTTGATTCCAGGTGAATCATTCAATTTTTTGAAGAATATCAAATTTACAATGGAAGAGATTGGATCATCGGAACTCCACCACTTGTATCAACTCCATGTTAAAAATAGAGTTCGCACAACGCTTTCTGATCCGTGTCACCACCTCGTAAATGACCGTAGCACGTCAAATCATTGTTTTCGACTAGCAAAGGTCTATTTAAAAATTTGAAAAAATCATGGTATCATCCAGACACCTGAAGGAACAAGATGTCGTTGGACAAAAATGAGCATATTGAACATTTTTTCAAGTTTCCATTGATCTGTAAAATAACGAACTTACTACATACTTCACGAGATTTTATCACTCGTTGTTAATATATCTCATGAAGTGGTAGTTTTTCAATGCTGATGCTAACAGAAGAACTGAAAACTGAAAAAAGAGAACAAATATTTTTTTACTCTCCCCTCACGATTAGTTTTCACCATTAAAGAATACCATGCAATCATATAAGTTTAAAATTTCCGGTGTTACTCGTTCCAAAAAAAGTTATGAATTGAGATAATAATAATTCTGTTTAGGAAAACATTTTTTCATTTCGTTTGTTCATGTTCACTTCGTATTCATTTGATAGTGATGGCTCGTATGTAACCAGAATCGGCCACTTCATTCATATTGTAACAACGCTCAAGAACTTTTCATTAGTGATAAAATTCTTATCCTTTCAGTAAGATCATTGTGGTATTACTAAAAATGTCGGATTTTTTATGACACACATTCTCATTGTGATATTTATGGAAGAAAATGAGCAAACTGTACCTGGATAACTACCTAGAGGCATTTGTTCGAGAAAAAAGTTGCTCTAGACAATGAAATGACAGGAAGAGGAAATAAGACAAAGACAAAGAACTTTATTGGTACTTCCTTTCAGGAGCCATCGGGCGATGGATGTACAGGTCATAGTTACATCAAAAGGTAATCAATATCGTCGCAATGAATTCATTTGAATGAGTTGAACATAAATTAGAATAAACTACACAGCGTAGGTACACACACAATAATTTATACGCACATACAATATAATCACAGACACACATATAAATTTGATCTAATCAATCAATAATTTAGTCAGTCCCTCTAAGCAGCAAGAAGGTCATCTGAAATGAAATCCTCACAGGTATAGTAACACTTACTCATCAGTATTTGTTTCAATTCCATTTTGAAATTTCTCAGTTTCATTTTCTTTATAGAATTGGGAAGCTTGTTATAAAGACCAACCCCGGCAAATCTTGGTGAGTTTTCGATTTTGCTTCGGTTGTGTTTCATGACTGTGGAAGGATTTGCATTCCTTGTCAGGTACTTGTGATAATCGGAATTTCTTTGAAATTCATATTGATTACATTTCACATATACCAATGTGTGGTATATGTAAATACTTGGGAAAGTCAATATTTGATATTTACTAAATATAGGTTTGCAGCTATCTCTATAACTCAGAGCAAATATCAGTCTTATAATGCGCTTTCGCTGGATAAATATCTTCTTAGCAGAACTACAATTTACCCAGAGTATCACATTATAAGTAAGGTGAGAGTAGACTAAGGAGTAATATATATCTTGAAGGGTTTTTTCACCGAGTGTCTTCTTTAATTGTGAAATTGCATAGTAGGAAGGATTTAATTTTTTGGTTACATTATCCACATGATTTTCCCATGAGAGATGCTGATCCAAGTAAACTCCAAGAAATTTTGTTGAGTCATTGTGAATTATCCCATCTATAGATATAGGAGGGCTGTTTTTTCTACATCTAAAGTTAACGTGAACGCTTTTATCGAGATTTAATATCACATCATTTTTTGTACACCAGTTTTTGAAAACTTCTATAATTTGTGAAAAGATAGTTCTTGATTTCTCAGGGGTCTGTGCTGAGACCACTACCAAGGTGTCGTCCGCAAAAAGTATAACAACTCCTTCCTCAATAACCTGAGGCAAATCATTTATGAAAATTATGAACAGTAATGGTCATAGCACCGATCCCTGGGGAACATCTACACTAACACTGTAATAATCCGATATCTCGTTGTCAATTTGAACATAACATTTTCTGTCTGTCAAGTAAGACTTGAGAACTTCAAAAAATAATACTAGTAGTAGTAATGAATACCTGAACCTATTATGATAGATAACGAAAAAATGAACTCACCTATGTTTACAAGCTTCACTCCATCCTGCTCTATCGCATTCAAAGCGCACGTCACATTTTCCAGATAATGATGTTGATTCGCTGGCCTTTTGTTCCAAGCTGGTTTCAACGGTCGCCCTCTCAATGCCTCCACCAAGGCGCATAGTCGGACACCTGTAAGAGATCAGGGTAATTTGTCTTGACGCATTTGATACTTCACAAAAAAAATGGCAGTCCTAACATAACGTAAATATAATTTACACATCTTTTTAAATATCTGGTTCATACAAAAAGGAAAATTATGACTTTCAAACAGTACTCAAGAAAAATATGTTATTTAATTGAATGATTTGAAGTTGCCAACCATCTCAACAATTGATACAAATATGTATGTGAACTCCCTGATTATAAATCAATTTATAGGGTTTCCACAGCACTTTAAAATGACCGGGTCGTCTTGCTACGTCGAATTCTTCCTACGGCGAATTCTTGCTACGTCGAATTCTTCCTACGGCGAATTCTTCCTACGGCGAATGTCATCCCCTCCACTGACGTCATTGAAACACGAACGTTTCCAATGATGGTCCATACACCCCATTGTGGAAAGTTCGCCGTAGGAAGAATTCGACGTAGCAAGAATTCGACGTAGGAAGAATTCGACGTAGCAAGAATTCGCTGTAGGAAGAATTCGCCGTAGGAAGAATTCGCCGTATGAAGAATTCGCCGTAGAAAGAATTCGACGTAGGAAGAATTTGCCGTAGGAGTATTTGACGTAAGAAAAAATCGGCGAAAATACACGCCCTTTTCTCTCGAAATATATAACATCGCAGACAGAACAATTCGACAACTACGTCATCAGATGAACGTTTCGTACCGAAGAATTCCTTTTTCGAATTCACTGTGGGATTCATTCATTTATACTCGAGATTGTATAACTTCCTGAAAGGCATTCTGTTGGCCACATACATGTGCAACTTTGCCCCAAATCAACCGTCTTCGTATTTCTTATATTATTCGAAAACATTATAGTGAGAGTTAAAGTTGAAATACCCGATATAGTCTGTAATACAAAATGTAATATTCATAACAATGGGCTATTTTCGACCTTGGATTTGAATTTGGAAGGTAATAGGGGTCCGAAACATTTGCGTTCGATATCCTTTGAAGTAGTGAACTGAAATGAAAGGAATAGGCTACAAGCCAATAACACTTTTTGGGGGGGTCAAATGACCCATCATGAAACATATTCAGGACGATGTTGCTATATGAAACAATAACTTATAGCACTATGTCGTCAGTTTTCACTGATACAATATCGACTATTAACAAGAGATAACTGATTGTCTCAGCGAAAAGAATCTAACGTCTTGAAGAAAGCCATATGAAAATACTTAGTTCGTAACTCCCCATTGTTTGTTGGAAAATTCAGTCCGTTGAACCTCTAAAAAGTGACAAGCATAGTGCTGGAATTTATAGTTTCATATAGCAGCAACGTTTCGAACACGATTCATGCTGCATCATATGTCTTCCCAAAAAGTGTTACGGACTTGAAGTGTACAACCCTTTTTTTACCACCTCAATACGGTGTGAAATCCAGAAGCGTCGCATTTTTCACCTATTTAGTCAGAGATGAAACCGTTTACAAATGATGAGACGTGTAACGAGTTTGTAGAAAAGAATAAAAAAAAGCAGTAATTTTTCTTGATGTATGTTATCGATGTTGATCACTTCATGTATTATAATTTCATATTTTTATTTTGTTTATGATATCAATAGATATGAATGAATTCCATCGTGAATGTGAAAGAGGAATCCCTCGGTGCATTCCGTTTTATTGATGGAGTCGTTGACGAGATAATTTGACGGCAATGTTAACTAATTCTGAGGAGCAGGGAGTGTTACTATGGCGACTTCTTCCTACGGCGAATTCTTCCTACGGCGAATTTTTCCTACGACGAATTCTTGCTACGTCGATTTCTTCCTATGGCGAATTCTTCCTACGTCGAATTCTTCCTACGTCGAATTCTTCCTACGTCGAATTCTTCCTACGCCGAATTCTTCCTACGTCGAATTCTTCCTACGTCGAATTCTTCCTACGTCGAATTCTTCCCACGGCGACTTCTTGCTACGTCGAATTCTTGCTACGTCGAATTCTTCCTACGTCGAATTCTTCCTACGGCGAATTTTCCACTATGGGGTGTATGGATCATCATCGTAAACGTTCGTGTTTTGATGACGTCAGTGGAGGGGATGACATTCAGCGTAGGAAGAATTCGCCCTAGGAAGAATTCGCCCTAGGAAGAATTCGCCGTAAGAAGAATTCGACGTAGGAATACGCACCCAAAATGACGACAGTGGTGCATCGAAAAGTTCGAGATTCATTTTGAATTTCACAAGGACTATTGATACAATTATATCGGTTCTTTTTTAAATTAGGCATGGTTGGATTTAAACGATGAGATTGAAACCTCTGGTGTAAAACTTGAAACTCTTCCTAGAGATCAATTACCCTAACACCAAACTGATATTTTTGCACTCGACGCGCGTTTGATAGTCAGTATCCATCATCTTCTCCTGAAGATGCTAACCTTGTTAGACAAACGCGCGTCGAGTGCAAAAATATCAGTTTGGTGTTAGGGTAATTGAGGTCTAGGAAAAGTTTCATGGTTGGATCCGCTCCTGTAGTGTTACATTGTTGAGTCCTGATTATCTTGACAATACAAAGATCTCCTTAGACACCTGACACAGATATATAGAAAGAAATATCAATATCACTACTTTTATTCGGGTTTGAAGGCCGTCGTTTTTTGGAATTTCTTCCTGACGTTTCGCTGGCTCGAGTGGCTAGCTTCTTCAGAGGTTCATTCATCTTGGAATTCACTCCGATGACAGTTCAAACCCGAATAAAAGTAGTGATACTGAAAACCTCGGCCGCGAAAGCCTCAACTATTTTGTCAGAAATATCAATGTGGCTGATTGCTTGGCAAAGAATTCTTCTGAGCATTTAAAAAATTACAGAAAGGTAACGTTGAAAAATTGACGAAAGCAAGCAGTTGGCTGGACAACTTCTTGGATTCAATGAATTAAATTCAAGAAATAATTATATGAACCAACATTTTGCCCAAAAGGTGTGTGTTCAAGGAGGTTAAACTTCATCTATGATAGAAAATACCAAATATGGGACGATATTATCAATAAAAGAGGTATTCACACCAGAAAATGTCGCTACCAATCATCCAAGTAATTAGGAGGAAATCATTACCTCATTGTAAAAAAAGAGAACATTGAAGTTTATTGGTATCACTTTTGAATATTTGAATACTTCGAAATGAAACTCCACAAATGGAAGGAGCTATTGACAAGTATGAATACATACATAAGGTAATAGCAATATTAACAGTGAAGAAAATCCACTTTGTACTCCATCAACAAACTCTCTGAGGAAAGATATTCTGAATGTCCAGCCATCGAAATAGTTTATGTATGGATAAAGACAGTGTGTAGATCTCCATATCGTACTTCCATTAACGAATTGAATGAATTTGTAGAAACAGTTACAATCATCTCCCTATTAATTATAGTTTAAGTAAACTTTGATGTACCTTCTCATTCAATAAACGGCAAGAATGTCTAAATAATTCGAGACTGGGCAACGATTTTCTAGGGCATTTCAAAGAATTTCTTGAGAAAACATTTTTCGAAAATACGTTAATTTGACAGGTCTAGAATAGTACATCAAAACTAAAATTTTGTGGAAACTTCCATATAGTGTGAATACTGTGGATATCAAATATTCAAGAACTTATCCCCAGATAACAAATTAAATTTGATTGAAGTTCTAAAACTTCTTACTATACAGGGTTTTGAATAGATAGGGATTATGTGTACAGGATGGTATGGAGATGGATACCTTGGAGAGATCATTATTGTAGCTAAATGAATGGGCTAAGCTGAAAAGACGTTTCGAATATCTTTTCAATATAGAGCTCGTATTGGCACAATGCAATTTGAAGGAAAGTTATTTGACGGAGATATGAAGTTTTCGAGAACATTTTCGAGTTTTTTCCGCAAATAGAAGTAAGAAACATAAAAAATATTAGCGAAATAATTTTGTACACAAAAGATATAAAACAGCTTTTTCTGAAAAAAAAATGGAATATCCTTTTGTAATAATGATAATATATTGCGATGAAAAAAAAACAATAATTTCCTAACTTTATGTTCGTATTATTAAAAGTGTTTTGAAAAAGTTGTTACCCAAACCCTGAGAACTAGCATCAAATAGTCCTTTATATTGCCGAATTCGTTTCGATGAATTCCTAAAAAAATTCAAATTTTTGAGAAGTGTGGTGGAACGTGGTGATTCAGCATACAGATATTCACCGTTTTTTTTTTTGAAAAGTAGTGACAGAAAGTTTCGAAATATTGTCATAATTTGGATATCTTTATCAGTTACATTTCCTACAAAACCGCAAAATTTCCTCATACCTATTTCCACCAGTATTTGAACAACCCCTTACGACTGACTGAATTGAGGTTAGAATTTCAATTTTCTAGCCAGTTCGTTTTACTGAGAATTTGTTGAAGTTAGTTGTTGATAGTCGCAATAACATACCTGTGCACAAATCCTGGGCCAAATCCGCCACTCTCAGATCCTGCGGCAAGTGTTCGTTCACCCAATTCCTGAAAGTGTTCGCCTGTATCTCCACCCACAGGTCCTCGTTGCCCTTAATTTGCATTCCGCGGGCGGCATGTCCTTCAGGGCTCCGGGCCAACAGCCCACTATGCGATATTTTACCTTCCATTATTATCGAGCGTGTCTCGCGGCGAGCATTTGTTTTTTATATGTCGAGTCGATGATTGTTTACGTGAGGGTCTGGTGGAGAAAGTTGTTATCTGACTTATACAGAGTGTCCTATTTGCAGCGCAGGGATAACGAGAACTTGTTATTTGAAAACATATCGTTCTAATTGAGATAAATATGAAACCAAATTGAAACCTTTGCAATGTGCGTATTTCCAATCAAGTTGGTATCAGGAGGCAAACTGACTTTTTTGTTATAAGATCTGTTCTGGAACTCATTTAAATTACAAACAATGTTCAAGAGGGCAATGGAATACCTTCAGTGTAAAAACAGCTTTGCATACTTATGAATACGTACCAAATGAATTCTGAAATGATAAACTGGATCAAACAGAGTTTTTTTTTCTGAATTCTACTTTTTAGCATGCACCATACCAACATTTTCATTTTGTGAGATGTTACTCACGATCCCTAAATATCACTGAATGACATCTAAAAAATATATAAGCCTTTCCCAAACCGAGCTCACAGGAATAACCATAGCAGTGAAATACAACTGATTCAACTGGTAAAACCATACACATCTACACTGATAGTATTGGTGATAGTTTCATAAAAAATACCTCACATCTAAGTGAAAAGTTAGATCAAATAGAATACAAGCTGGGCACATGTTGGTGAGTTTCGATGTAGAAAGTCTGTTCACCAACGTTCCTTTGAAAAATACTTTAGAAATTGTCAAATCAAAATTAGAGACTGATAGAACACTGATCAATGAAACAAAATTGAATGTAGATGCGATCATAGATATCTTAAAATATGTACAGAAAAAACGTATTTTCAACTCAAAAATGATTTTTATCAACAAGAATGGGTTTACCACTTTCTCTAACTATTAGTAATATTTATTTGGAGCATTTTGAGGATTCTTTCATAGGAGGTTATCCAAAAAATGGTCCAAAAGTGTGGTGGAGATATGTTGATGATGTTTTTGCTATATGTAGTCATGGTCAAAATGAACTTGACACATTTTTGGAACATATTAACAAACAAGAACCAACAATACAGTTCACATCAGAAATAGAAAATAACAATGAACTTCCATTTCTAGATGTAATGATAAAGAAATCGACACTTCATGTAGCCCACACTACACCTCAAAACACCACACAAGTTTCAAGAAAGGTATAGTAAAATCCCTTTATGATAGAACAAAAATTGTATGTAACTCACAAAAAAACAATGACGAGATAAACTTCATAAAATCAGTATTCAAAGAAAATGGATATCCAGAAAAATTCATGGAAAAAACTTTAAGAAATTGAAAATCCGAACACAGTCCACAATGAAGACATACAACCTACACAAAATACTTACAAACATTACACCATATGACATGACCCTCGTTTGTCTGAAAAGATGAAAAGGATCGGCAACAGATATAATGTTAGAACAACTTTCAAAACTGCAAATACTTTACGGTCAATACTGACACATACCAAACCAAATAACACAACGGAAAACACAAAAAATTGTATTTATCAAATTCCTTGTTCGTGCGGTCAAAAATATATCGGTGAAACGTTTCGACCATTGGAAGTGTGAAAGAGTGAACACATGATGTACATCAGGAACAGACAGCTAGGTGGTTCTAAATTATCAGAACACATTCTTACTGCCGATGGAGATCACACAGTAGAATGGAACGACACAAAATTCTGACAAAAAAGAGCAATGGCAGGAAACGGAAATTAAGGGAATCTGCTTTCATTATGCTGTCTGGCGAAATAGGCAAAATTTGAGATATACGAGAAGTTGCTCACTAACTGGACTTGTTCTATCCAGAAAGAACTGTTTTTCAATAGACGCAGCAACTTTTCGGGGTAGATTGAAAATCTGCCCTTCTACAATTGTATAGATTCCAATAAAAATTTCTATTTTTTCAGATTGTGGTAGGTTACAAACCGAGAAAATTACGGAACTACAAACAGTATTGGGAATATATATTGAAAGGAATTTTCAATTCAGAATTCACAATATTATTGTTCTCTTCATATTGTCTTTGGTATCCCGAGGATGATGAAATTAAAGGTCAAAATATCAAAATTAACAGAATTTAATTTTCTGTTTCACTGGCCACTTTCCATTGAAAATTTTCGGTTACGAATATCCCCACAATTAAGAATAATAGTAATTAACAAGCATTCAGACAACAGACCTGGGAACTGTTGCTAATGTTATACCAGCTTCTCGAATGAATACCTTTCGTAAACCATCATGATCGAAAAAAAAATCTTCAGTGAATTTCATCACTCTGTAACTATGAAGCCCCAACATTTCAAGAGACCATTCGTCTGTTTTTCAAACCCTTCATCACTTCAAAAAATAAAGTAATTCACAGTGCAGATGTGTCATACTGTATGTTTCTAGATAAACATCATTATCGAAGAAGAATACCTACGGAAGTGATAAATCTATCTAGAATTCAAATGAAAGACTACACATGTGACGCATACTTATGTTTAGAATTGCATATGAGTAAATTTGAATAGATATGTAATAGGAGACGTTTATAATTACCGAACACTCAAGTACTAAATATTCATTAATGATGCATTCTGGATTTATTCGCAATTGCAAATGAAAAAAGTCAGTGATTGATATATTATATTTTCCTTCTCAAAGTCCGCGCCAATCATCGATAATTTTCTCTCAGAAGAGAATCACTGAGACCTATTAACGTTAGTAATTATCGAGAATCATAGGCTCATTGTTACACGCAAAGAAATATCCTTCATCTAATGGAAATATCAATATTTGTTTTCTCGCTCATAGTGCTATCGATATTCTCTGCTCATCCTCACTTCATTTGCCCGGATTAGAATTTATTCCATGGGCCTACTCCGATTATTATTGGTTTTCGGATGTTAATTTATAATCCAATTGGCAATAGCCATCTGCGATGGCGAAAAGATGAGCTCAGATCCGATTATTCAAGAATGAACAATATTTGTTGAATGATTTTCAAACTACTGTTTGAACGTCATTTTTTTGTGGTGGATAAATATTTGTTCCGTAGTTTTCTGGGTTTGTAATCTACCACAATCTGAAAAAATAGGGATTGATATTGAAAACTATAAAAGTGTAGAAAGGCAGATTTTCTACCCCAAAAAATTGCTGCAACTATTGAAAAACAGTTCCTTCCGGTTATAACAAGTCCAATTATTCAGCAACTCCTTGTATAACTAGTATGTATATATATATATATATATATATATATATATATATATAGGGAAATACTTATCGTTAACGTTTCGGAAACTAAATCCGCTTCTGTTCTCAAAACTTATAAGCAGATTCCTGTTCAACTGCAAAGAATATCTCTTGTTGACAATCTTCGTGATTGATTTTACTTTTTTGATAGGCAAATGTGAGTTACACGAGGAGTTGGTGACTTATTGGACTTCTATCTAGAAGGAACTGTTTTTCAATAGACGAAGCAACTTTTTGGTGTAGATTTAAAATCTGCCCTTCTGCACTTGTAAAGATTCCAATATTATTTCTTATTTCATCAGATTGTGGTAGGTTCGAAAACTACGGAACAATTTTTTTAAAGTATTTCGGTTAGGATATTCAATTCTTTGGCGCAGTTTCCGGTCTCAATTTCATTATGGATTATTCACCAAATGAATTTGTTAAGAATTCTAATCAAATCAATTTTCCACGAATAAATTCCCAACTCAGTTATAAACACCAACATTCACTAACGAAAACCTATCTATTGAAGCGTTGTACAAAAAAAATTCTCGTTCTTCCCTGAGAGACTTCAATGATCGTCTAAGACAGAAACCCAAAATTATGTTTTCAGAGGGTTGTGAATCATTGGTTGGTACCATATTCTCGTAGAATTATGAACAATGCCAATACCAATGTGATCTTAGGTCACTCTGTATGAAGTCAAGGAAACACTGTTAGGAAGGGATGATTTCGAAAACGATTGACAGGAATAGGATATTCCTAACTCAAGCAAAGAATAATAACCCCATATTCATATGTTATTGAAAAGTGTTACTTCCCACGAAAAATAATGATTTTGGGTGTATCTGTCAATATTCACAAATTTTTAAGGAGGTTCCCCATCTATACGCAATTGTGTGAGAATCGACAATTCATTTTCTTATCATTGTAGGCAGATTTAATTTTTTCTGAAATTTTGATTTCATCTGAATTTTTCTTTGGAATGAATTCATTTTCATGTTTCAAATAATCGAATATAAATGATTATGATTATTCAGTCAAAATTTTATTTTCACGTCTGGTTTGAACATTCATTCTCTATAGGCTTCTTTCTCTGATCTGTGATTTTCAGTACAGATTGTCCATATTTCTGAATCTCTTATTTCAAGTAACGAAATAAACACTATTTGCAAAATAAATAATACCAAGACTTCAAACGGTTCTAATTGATTATTATTGAAGTTTTCTATTTGTGCTAGGATACCCCATTAAAAATCGATTTCTCTTCCAATGGAATTTATCACTCATATTTCGACTAGTGTATGATGGTACCCATACATGTTTAATTGGTATGCTTATGCTTCATTATCAGCTGTTCTCTTTCAGAGTTATCGACAGTTCCAACCTTATAGTTGAGTGATTCTCTTGCAGAACATCATATTTATTCTCTAGTTTTTTGCATGTATATCATTTTTTTATAATTCGAATCCATTTCTGAAACAAAACTCACAGTGCTTCAGTTAAATGAAATTTTCCTAATTGAAATCGTTGAAATTTGGCGCTCAATTCATAATACTTCTACGACCTTGCATGAGAGTGGAATTCCAGTTTCAAGCAGTCACTGAAATGTACGGCTTAAAACAAAATATGCATGTGCAATTTTCATTCACATATTATTATATGAGCGAAAGTGCACAACAGTTTGCTGTGATTTAACTCCTATTTTGTCAAGATCGCTCATATGTTTTCACTTTATTATCGAAAAAAATCTCCGTCAATTTTTTCTGACACAAGATCACCTTATCGCACACAACTTGGCACTGGAATTCGTCACTACTATTCGAAATCTATGGCACAGTTTCAGTTTCGAATCACAGATGCACAAGCACTTGTCACCGATTCATTCGATTTGACTTCGATCTAGAGTGCTTAGTAAAACAAGCGCGACTCATGGACGGTTGCGTAAGAGACTACCTGTATGGCAATTTGCTGCGCTGCTCGCGGAAAGAAGTATCGAGTTCTGTCCGTGGGCGTACGCAGAGGTTTTATCAAGGTGGCGATTGTTTTGTTTTCGATGCCGATAGATGAATATGAATGAGGTGTGACGTTGTGTGTTTACCGAGCCAATTTGGAGCAAAGTGCTTTTCAGGAGAAACAATATAACATTATTCATTTTGATTGCCACTAAATCCATCCTCAAGAATGTTCGAAGAACGCACCCAGGAATTTGACGAAACTATCAACTTCTACATTAGAAGAAATATTTGAATGTTACTCTGAAAATATACAATTCAGGAAAAAAATAATAAGGTAGATGAAAAATTATTGCCAGGTTCCTACTATTTCCACCCACCATCAGTAAGTGACATGATACTGAAGAAACTCGGTTACCAACGAAAATAGCTCCCGCTGTCAAAGGCTTTTATCACTTGTTTTCTATGATACCTGTCGTGCCTTCAGTTTTTTTGAGTGATGCAACGTAAACAGTTTGTTCAAGTCGAGCATTTTATCTTTATGTCACCCAGAATTTTCTGTCATGCTCTCTATAAAGCAAATTTATCTGTATCAATGCTGTGCACTGAGATAACATTTCTTATTCAATTTTTTTGTGAAAGAAAATATAACTAATAAATAGAAACACCAGGTCTCCGACAATATTTGAATCTTCTGCAGGCGATATTCATGCTACTCACTGTGAAAATCTTTTCAATGGTTTTCAAAGCAGAGTTAAGTCTAGTAATCTCATAAATACGAAAAAAAAAACGGGAAAAACGTTATTATTTCCAACTGCATCGTTTTATTGGAATTGGAAATTAGTACTTGCATGAAATATTTGTTACTTAAGGATCATGAGTAAATTTGTGGAGAAAATGAAGTTTAGAGTAATTTTTTCCCTTTTCTTTCCTGAACTATGACGGAAATTATACAAAAATTCTGAAGACGAAGTAACATCACAAAATCAGAAAATACTTTTTGTCAATGTATGTGTAGGTATATAATTCATAGACGTTCGATTTACTCACTTGGAGGAAAAATAGGGAATAGAAATGTACTTTCCTTGCCTAAAGTTTGAAGAAGTCACTTTTTTTTGCTCAATTTGAATACCCAGCACACGCAACTTGAATGAATCAGATAGCATTCATGGATCTTTCTTTATAACATGAAGAAATAGAAAGCAGTTTATAATGAAATTTTACTCACCAGATTAACATTCCATTCCGATACCTAGACAAGCATGTTTCAAATGATAATATTCCTTCAGTTCCTCAATGGGCATAGTAATAGTTTATGAAATTATCTCAATAACATTTTGAAAATGATTTTTCTAGACAAGAGAAGCTTGTCTGGTTTTGAGAATTCAATGGGAGTTGGATTTTATAGCAAACTATCTATTTTTATTCAAGTTACATGTGTTTGTTGAAAAAAATGCTAATTCTGAATCTAATCTTGACGGAAAATCGGAAAAACGATTCCTCAAAAAGTTGTGATTCCTATTGCAATCGAATACGGTGTTGAATCTATGAAACAACATCCTCAAATCGTTGGTAGTAATAATTGATACTAGTGAAATAAAGAATGATCAGTGAAATGAAGAATGATCATAAGATTGCATTCATTCAATTATCAATTAATTCAGAGGAAATTGAGTAGATTTGTTGGTTTTCATTTCGTAGTAAAAATATATTGTTTCGATTTCAAAATTTCATTTTCTCCAGATTTTGTATTCAACATTTTCCCCCATTCAGGATATACAATTTCACTTGAGGACGATTATGAAATTGATACAGGAGGAGTCAAGAATGAAAAAGAAGTAGCCTCCAGAAATTCAACCTAGTTTTTGAAGATAAATCCAAGTTTCTACCTTCCAGTAGCTAACGATAGAGGGGGCCAACACTCTTTTTCCAATGGCACATGAAAAAAATCACTCTTCAGTTTTTTATTTCTCTTTTTGCTAATATAATAAATAATGAATATGAAAATATTTCTGTTTTCTATAGAGCCTCATCTAACACATTTGCGATAGTTTGGAAAAAATAGCCTTTCAATTCAATTTTCAATTAGTTATGCGATATTAGTGACTCACCCTTCTGCAAGATACTGGATGGTGGCATGAAGGTGATTTACTTTAAAAAAAAGTGGAAACTACTTTATACAATAAGATCATACTCAATACTTGAAAATTAAAAAAATCTTGGAATTTTCACTTTCAACTACAGTATTCTGGAGATAAAATCAAAATTGACATTTAATTTTCCAGATAAATCTGTTGAAAAATTTTTTCAACGATTCATGAAACCCCTGTCTAGAAATAATTTCTGGAAAAACTTTGATAATGCCCCCTTGGTAGGATGCTGGAACCGCCTCTGGTGAAAATAGTGCGATCTTTCTTTTTTTGCTCATCTATACTGACAGAATGCTGATGAATCTTGTTGAAAAGTACAATTAATATCCTGCTGTCCCGGAGTATATACTGAGTAGTTTTTTGTATTCCTATCATTATATTATTTTCAGAGAAAATTCCTTTATATCCGCCCATGGTTGTAACGGGCTGACAATGGTGGGGAAAGCGGTTTCTCTGATTGACTACGATTTACGATTCTTGATTCATCATCACTTTCATACGCAGAAGATTGCTGCAGCAGAAAACTGGAAATGTTGTTTTCCTCTATTTGTTTATCACGGTTCACTTGTTACGATTCTCGATCTTTGATGGGCAATCAAACGTCAACGTGAAGTTTTATAACCCCAATTCTATTGTATGATCAGGAGATTATTGGTGATTGAATTTGCGTGGTTAATTGATATTTCAATCGAATAGTCACAGTACCTATTAAAAAAATGTTGGTCTAGGAGAGCACAACATCCACTCGAATTGATTCATATGTCAGTTTTTTGTATGTACGGAGTTGAGAGCTCTCTTTGTTTTATCGTTAAGATTCGGATGTGCTGCATAATATCCATGAACTACCGATAGACAGACAAACAGACAAACTTATTTCACATTTATGAATGAGCATATGGAGAAAAGAAAAATGTGCGACCAATGGATTAACGAGGCCTCACCTTTTAACGTGCGATTACCCTGCACGGTGGCCTGGCTCAGCACAAATTTGTGATAGGAATGAATTACAAAAAATCCACCCGTGCTTGTAATCTATACGCTCAAGAGAAATTATCAAAATTTGAAGATAATTTGTTGAACAGTTTCTTAAATACACTCTGTTTCATTTCACATCGTACTCATCAAATGCCGTCAGAAAATTGTACGTATTTCGAATGTTATGGCTGCAGGTACTTGAAAAAATTGAAGGGTGCTTCTGATCTGAATGGAGTAAGACGTATTCGATATATAGAGTTCATAAAAAGTGATCAAGTTTTTTGTAAATACAAGGCAAGAATACAGTCGTATATGCCGAAAGTGATGCTTTTTCTCAAAATTCTCTGAGCTGAAGCTGTAACTTCTGGATCTCTTTTCTGTACGATACTCAAGATGATTCTTATTTGTGCATATCCGACTGCGTTGCCAATTTTTTCTAGTCCAGATGAATGTAACAGAATTATCTATAAAGTTGCAATTGCCAGATTGAATCTGTCAATTGACGGAATAAAATTCGTAATTGCGAGATTTTTTATTTTTGCAATGGCACTAATACGCCGTAGTAGATTCTCATAAGGCCAAGAATCACGAGAAATTTCATATTCAATAGAAACATCTTCATTACATAATTCTTTCATAACCACGGCTAAAAACAAGTGAATCGACAAAATAAACACATTTTGGGAAAACCGTGTTAATGTCACAGACGAATCACCTATTTACCAAACTGATCAAAGGCGGTCATTGAAAATTGCAAGAGCCTTGAGTCGGAATGAGTAAATTAAACTCATGCGGTAGCCAACCATCTGTTCGAAGTTCTCACCAGTAGAATAACAGTAATCCGACCACAATTAAATGATTAAATGTGTCACGGTTTATGATTCGATATTCCGAAAAGCGTCGCTGAACTGGGAAGCGTGAAGAATAGACACGGAAGTTGAGACCATGGCATTCGTTGAGACGAGATAAATTACCCACGTATAGAGGAAATGATGCATCTTCACATCTGGGGTATGGTTGGCATCACTGATGTATGATGTAATTATATAGTCCTTTACATTTTGCGAAATATGGATTAGTCGAATTGAGTACTTGTTCAAGAAGAAAAAAAAGAGTAGTGGATTACAATGAAGGTAGGGGTGAGGAATTATTTCAATTATAATATTCAAGGAATCTTTTTGTTTGCATCTTTTTTTCATTGTGTTGGCACATAGTTTTAATATCTCACGGATAAATAGGTTTATTATAACACCTGTCATAAATAAACAACCACTCCCCTTGCCACTACCACTAAGGGAATTACGAAAACTAAAGGGTCTTGGGTCTCGTGCTTTTCAATATTTTCCTTAATGATCTCTTCACCCTTTAAAGCTGTGGGAGTATAAAATAACCTATGCAGATGATTCGACAATTTTTCAATTAGCATATGATTGGAATTCTTTGAAATTGCCGGTCGGAAATGACACGAAAAATTTCAATGACTGGTTCTGAAGTCGACTACTGACAGCTGATAAAACCTTTTTTCCACTTGTAAATAACTCAATTTTCTGATCTATGAATTCAGGAACCTAGAAATAATTCTGCCAGGAAACCAACTGAAGAACATATACCGTGTTCTCATAGAATCACACATAACTTACGCCATAGTCGCATGGGGTGCTACTGAAAAAACAATCATCCACAGTGTTTTGCCCGAATAAATAAATTATATTTGGGTAAGAAGGGACGTAATCGTCAAACACTCTTTACAGACAAAAAAAACTAGTATATTAGACCAATACAATTGCTTTTCCTCTGTTATGACACACTTCGACACAAAAACACATCCGCTTCAAAGATGAATAATTATAGCTATGCCACTCGAAACAAAACCTCCTTTTTATGTTACTCTTGTCACTGCTAAGGCAATAGGACTGAGAAACTTTTACTTTGTTGCCAAACTTGCCAAAAAAATTTAGAGCACACCGACGAAATATTTATTCGATACACAGTCGAGAAAATATGTTGGATCGTTGCCACGAAGTCCCATACACAATCTGATGGATCATCCATTTATTCAATTACATTCACGAGAGATGGTGAATGAACTTCTAATTCAGGTATATTTACACACAATATTATATGTCATACTAGTTCGCTATTGTGTTTTTGTGCTTAGGAACCAACTACATAACATCGTACTTTTTGCCCGTGCGGGCCCAAAGATCACTTAATGGCATGTGCGGGCATGAAGTTCACTTTATACCCCACTATAAAAATCACAATTTTTCTGCAACTTCTTAGGGATCAATTACCCTAACACCAATAAACTGATATTATTGCACTCGACGCGGGTTTCGCTAACAAGGTTAGCATCTTCAGCAGATAATTGATACTGAATTCAAAGACTAGGGTTAGCTGTTTATATACCTAAAGTTTTTCGGTCCGATTTGGACTCCCATCTGTTATCATTGATTATTCTGATTGATTTCTCAACAATAGGTTGAAAAGGGGGCTGGAAGGCCTTCATAAAATTTTCAGAAACTTATTGATATCAAGTACAGGCGGAGGAGTTCAGATGGAAGATAACCCCCAACATCAGTAGAGCAAAGCATCGAGCATTGTGCAGTTCGAGAAGAGATGATACCATCAGAATTATACCCGCAGATAAAGGAAACGACCCAGTAGTGATGGATACCGACCAGAATGAGGCAAAAATCGAGAAAGTGTCGCAGAAACGGGAAAACAGTGCGGTATCCAGAGACCCCACTTAATGGATGGAGAGAAAGATATACCTAACATTGAAGAAGTATCAAGTTCTCCTTTCAGACAACGAGAGATTCTCACTAATGCCTCATCACAGCTAGCACCTCTACGGGCTTCCGGAAATCCACAAGACGGACGATCATCTGCTCGGCAACCCACAGACTCGCTAAATTTCTACTACCTATCCTACAGCCACTATAAGTAAACGCTTCTTCATTTATTGTTAAGAACTCCAGACACTTCGTTGAAATCTTGAAAATAATCGAGGTCAGAGAAGGAGATCAGCTAATCAGTTCCGATGTAGAAAGCCCCCTACACCAATGTTCCCGTCAGAGAGCCACTCGAGATCATCAAAAAAATCTGAGAGAGGACGATAGTTTGGAAAACAACACTTCTAGTAGAAGGCATCATGGAGTTGCTGGAATACTGCATTCAGAATTGCTACTTCCAGTTGAAGGATCGTTTTTTTCAGTCAAGACGAAGGACTACCAATGGGAATGGGATCAATACTGTCACCAATGGGAAAGATAACCCAAAGCTTTTAGTAGGTGGCAGCACGACTGCATGTGCCTAACGAGTGATTTTGCAGGTTATGTTTTATTTTTATTTTAATGAATATTTTCAAAAGATACTTAAGAATCATACGGATTTTTTTTTTCCAACCGATAGATATGGATGTTTGTCTGTACCAGAACTGAAAAGTTTGTTGAGGGAACGCGGTGGATCCCTCGAAGGAAAAAAAAAAAAGATCTGATTGAAAGGTAAAAACTTCAAACTGATTACAGAGGTGTTTCGTTAAAAATCATCATAATAACCATCTACTAGCCCTGCTTCTCGTTCCCGGTCCCGTTCTTTTGTAAGTGACTGGAGCATAATCCAAAATGTTCAGAAGCCTGAAAGCTCTTTCTTTTCAGGGCTACGACCCACTGCTTTTTCAGTTTTGTTTCTTTTGGAAATAAATGCGTACCTACATTTTTACATCCGAATGCACTACATAAGACCATTTTATGTCGATTTCAAATCTTTATATTCTTAATTATTGCAAAGAAGGGACGAAAAATGGTGATGTCAGCTTAAAAAGTAGAAAAAGTTTAATGTTTTGAATTGTCATTTGACTTGAGAGGCTGTCATTGCTGTCAAAGGTACATGCAGTGGTGGCGCTCCTAGTGGTAGAGTTTTGCAGCCGTCATCCCCATTATAGCCACTAAATGGAGTTCGCATTCGCCATCGAATACGCCAAGAAGATACCTACCCCAAGTTTGGTTGAGTTGAGATACGTCGACGACACGTTCATAGTATGGAACCACGGAGATGCAGAACTGGCCGCCTTTCCCCAGGCAACAAGTCTGTGACACGATATACCTGCGATGTCACAAATAGCTAACACGGCAATATTACTTTTGCTACATCATAACGATGTAGGGAGCATCTCGTTCTACCCACATTTCGTAACACCCACAGTGCGTAGCACCCAAAGTGTGTAACAGCCACATTTCGTTATGCCCACATTTCGTAACACACACACTCTCCGAACATACCCAAATGATGCGCTGTTCGTGTTGTTCTCACTCAAAAAATGTTAGTAACAAATTCCTACCAAAAAGTAACTTTTGATAGTAAAATGTAACAAAAATTGAAGGCTGCCTCGTGGCTGCGTTCCGAATAATTGATCTTATGTCAACGCATGCGCATTGATCCTTTTCTCTCATTCATATTTTTTCGATTAGTATAGCACGCACAAGGATTGGGGTTTGAATATTGGATGCCACCCAATGCTGCGCCAGCCATCGAGAGTTTGTGTATATTCCATGGATGAATTTGTATTCATATTCACGGCACAGAGAAAGTAACAAAATTCATCAAAATGTAACTTAGTAACTTTATGGGTGAAAAGGTAACTTTTTGTTACTAAAGTAACATCAGGAACAACAATATGCTAAATTCATCCTTTTTTAGGTTAGGTTAGTTAGGTTAGGTTGAGTTAGATTCGGTTAACAGAAAATTGCAGAATATCCGGTACATTTTGCAACAGTGCATCATTCGGGTATGTTCGGGGAGTGTGGGTGTTACGAAATGTGGGCATAACGAAATGTGGGTGTTATGCACTTTGGGTGTTACGCACTGTGAGCACAGAACACCCTATCTACACAGAAGCGCAACTTGAAGGAGGTCCCTTTGATCTTTTGGGGTCAATTTTTCGTAACCTTGATTTAAAGCTTGGCTTGTATAATGTCATTTCTTGGTGGTAAATTCAAACTGTCGGTTGATATGTTCAAGTAAACCTTTGTAAACTTTCTAGAGTGAGCTTTTCTGCTTCTGAACTGAAATTGGGGCAGTTTCAACTCCATTTGAAGATACGACCCTAGGAAGGTCTCCCATTTCCCCTATCAAATTCGTCTAAATGCTTTGTTGATCAGCAATCTACACTCCCTTATTCTCAACAAATATAAACGGAGAATTTGGATGATTACCAAAATAATTTCAGTGAACAGGTTTACTGTTTTTTGCACCTTTAAAAAAAGTAGATAGAAAAGTGGTGTAGGCAGCTATTTAATGTTCAAATAGTTCTAGAGTAATCAACTGAATTTTGCAGGAACGAACGTTTAAAACTATTCTGATCATGCTTTCATCCGATATTAATAAAATCAGTAGTAATAACCCAAGGACATTGATAATTGTTCGAAAATTTTATAACACCCTAACAACACAAATGTGAGGTTGACAATATACAAGCCAAGCTTTCGATTCGGTCGGAACGCTTCAGTTGCGCTTTTGTGTAGATAGGGTGTTCTGTGCTGTGAGTGTGACGAAATGTGGGTGTTACGCAGCGCACCCACGATGTATAGGTATATATTCGGATGTAACTATTGCGATGTTAGTGGTATAAAATTTTTGTAACGTCCACTGGACACCACTCTCGTTGATATATTTATAGTTATATATCATAAATGCATTCAACTAATGAGCATTGTATTTTTGCAGTCAGGAAACGTGATGTCAGTAGTTTGTGCTGGATTGATAACAAAAAATTTTATTTGTGGTATTTTGATACCAAACACGTCACTGAATTCGACTGAAATATTTTAGCAAATGGGCCTTGTTACTACGCCATGCATGTATATAATTCAGTGGATTAAACTTACATACCGGTGTATCGTAATTATACATATCACTTCTCATCCAAAAGCAGCTATTCAAGAATTTTGGATGGAGTGAACGATCTGTTTAACAGACGTCATAAGTTATTGAGGAGTTATATAGATTATATGTTCTTGTTTATGAAAATAAATGGTCAGCTCGTGGGTCGGTAGTTTCTCCTCTTCAAACAGAATGAAGATAAGTGCAGGATGGGGTTAAAGTACAAATAATCACCTCCTTCTTTAATCATGATAACGTGATAAGTAGAGTAACCACCTACTCCTGGATGATATCTACGGAGAAACGCCTCATATTGGGATTTGAAGGTACGTGATACGCCCTCTGGTGAAATGTTTCATAAAATGTCAAAGTATTAAGTATTGTCAAAGTGCTGCTTATTAGTTGAAGTCTTGTTCAAAATTGTGCTGCGATTCTATTCTACGATTTTGGGATATGACTAAAATTATTACAAATGTTTAAGAACAATTCATGATTAATGTTCACATGAAAAGTGTAAAAACACTAAAAACTGTAATAGTCGCTCACAAAATTTTACGGTTTGGGATTTTCAAACAACGTAAAAGTCCTAACCTTAAATAGTTGTCAAAGTTGCTTATTAGTTGGAGTTTTCTTGAATGTGGCGCTGCGATCCTTATTTGAAATCCCAATTCGGATCATACCCTTTATAATGCCTTTATCTATTTCTGTGCTGTTGGCATATGACATATGACAAGAAACAAAAAATCATTTATCATTTGTCCTAGTGTCAGTCACTTGTCACTTGTGACTTGTGACTTACGATAGCATCTTGTACCTGTGTAATATGTAAATATTATCAAAAAATTAAGTTGTTTTACAGGTTTCCCTCAAAAATCTTTGCTTGAGAAGTTTTTTAAAAGGACGTACCTGTATGAAGACTCCCTTATTATTTCGGTTTCCACATTACCATAAGCAATGTCAGCATAATCCGCAATTTTTCCTTTATTTCATGTATACAAAGCAAAAACAAAATGAGTTTTTCAAGTGATGAAGTGAACTTTTTAGTTTATAGGTATTTACAAGAGTCAGGTAGCAATTAATGTTTTCAATCAAAACGCCCTTTTTTAACATATATAATAGGGTTTCAGCATTCTGCCTACACATTTGGAATAGAATCACATATCTCCCAATCCAATATCAATGGAGCACTGGTACCGCCTGCTGCTTTGCTCAGTATTTTACAGAAAGGTCTTCAATACACAGAAGCTGAAATCAGTATAGGGGAAGATGGATTAGAACAGAGACTGCTTGAAAGTTTAAGTTTGATTGATGCTGTTATGCCAGATGTAGTTGCAAGTAGACAAAATCAACAAAATCAGCAAAAGCAGGCCATAAAGGCAGAACAAACCGAAGCAAATGGAGAAGAAGGTAAAATTTTCATCAAATTTGGCTTACAATTGATAGGTGCCAACAGAACTCAAGGTGGATTACTGCAGCCTCAATTATCGAGTAACAATGAACAAGTAGCTATCAACAATTATCAAGTGGAAATTATTGATAAAGAAGGCATTCATGCATCTAAATTTAACAATGATCAAAGCTTGTGGAGGGGTATCAACTTTAACCTTACACAAACTTTTGAGTAGCATTTTTTATTGTTTTATTGATTTTCCTATACCCTAGCTTTGTTCTGGAGAGTTTATCACTGTTTTCCTGAGAATGTCCACCAGAATCCTACAGTTTCAATTTCAACTTGCTCACATTCTACGAACAGAAAATCTATCGCGAAAAACAAATTATTTGAAGTAAAATTTAGTTATGATCATATAATCCGTCATAATCTGCACATATTTCACAATTGAAGTAAGAAAGTTGAAAGTTGGCCAACTCTTACTTCAACCATGTTTCAGATAATATATCACACTTGCTAATTATGCAAAAACATTGCACTAATCCAGTTTGTTTCTTATACTTTGCATAAACCGTTGTGTTGTCCTTCGGTTATTTTAATCACTTATGACTTTGATAAGCAAAATTTCGCTTTTTATATTATTCAATATCATTATTTTTTACCTAAAGAAGCCTATAACTGTTGTTTCTTTATGTTCGCTTATTGCTGTATATATTTCATATTTCTACTTTGTTGATTCGTGGATTTTTTTTCACCTTCATAGCTCATGTCCCCATCACCTTTTTCCATTTTCTTTTCAAACAGAATTTATTTTTTGTATTAGAATCTGTTCTTGTCTTTTAATATTTTTAAATGTTCAGTGACAGTTTTCTTTAATTTTCTAAGGCAATAGAAGTTCTTATCTAATCTTAGTTATATACTTATATCAGTTAAAAACTCTGTTGTTGGTAAAAAAAAGGAATTGATAATTTATCAGTGTACCTATGCAATGAATTGATTCCAGCTGTTGTATCGACTCAAAATGAAACTATGGAAGTAGATACTTCCATTGAAATACCCTCGTCCAAAGCTACAGTGCTACGTGGTCATGAATCTGAGGTTTTCATTTGTGCCTGGAACCCCACAACTGATCTATTGGCTAGTGGATCAGGTGATAGTACGGCTAGGATTTGGGATATGTCCGATAATACTGCCAGCCCCAATCAATTGGTATTGAGACACTGCATTCAAAAAGGAGGAACCGAAGTACCTAGCAATAAGGATGTCACATCACTCGATTGGAATGTGAGTTAGTTTAATAACATCAGTTTGGTGTTAGGGTAAATTGATCTCTACAACATGTTTCAACTTTTACACCATTGTTTATTTATATCATCATATTGGAAAAATAATTTCAGCTCGAGAATGCTGTCTAGTAAGTATTAGAAACAGCAAAAAATTATCTTTCGAAAGATTTGGAAATCATCATGACTATAACAAATGAAAGCGACCTCGGCAGATGTCAATAAAACAGCTACTTTCTCAAGAAAATGTTAGATATTCCATTTTAAAAAGCTCGAAATATTCAATCTCCAAATATTTATCCTCTCCATGTTAAGTTTTGGCTGTAGCATCATAGGACAAAATAGTATTATCCACTTATATGTTTTGATACTGAGTATTTTAATTTATAAATTCCACTAAAATATAGCAGTAGAATATATTTTGAACAACCAACAGTCTGAAATCTCTTAGTTTTAGTGTTTCTTATGATTCCTGCTCAATATGTTTGAAGATTCGTACAAGTTGATTATATTTTTCCAGTGTGACGGCAGTTTATTAGCTACTGGCAGTTATGATGGCTACGCAAGAATTTGGACTACAGATGGACGTCTTGCCAGTACTTTGGGCCAGCACAAAGGACCCATTTTTGCCTTGAAATGGAACAAACGAGGAAATTACATTCTTTCAGCAGGGGTGAGTTTCTTTTCTACAATATCAATATAGGAATGGAACTCTGCAATAATATGAGAGTAAATATCATTTTGCTCCAATTGAATAATCAAATGTTAATGAAGATGGAGTATGAAACCAACTGTAACCCATTCAAAGGGGGTGAGAGAAGAGAAGTAAAAAAAAATGAAAAAGTCCATAACTCATTCAAAAAATTTCTTGCAGTATTTTTATCCAGAGATTCGCATTTAGGTAGACAATACCTCATCATCAGACTTCAGATTAGTTCTAATATTATGCAGCTATTGTTATGAAATCTGTTGATTTTTTATGGATTTATTGAAGTATTTTCAGGTCACTAAGCTGGTATGGGAAAATATTTACTGAGAAATATTTCAGAGACTTAACTAACTTATCCTGATATCCGTTGGCAATCTCCTGTTTTCAAAAATTACCAAATTTGCAGTATCAGATTACAGTAGATTCATCTCTTTATTGATATCAATTGAAATGGGTTTATGTTTGAATTTGAAAGAGTGACTTGTTTGTTTTAGATTTTTTATCGTTCAGTAAAAACAATATAAACAAGAGTGATCTGAGATTTTTAATCTTGTCTTCATCATATCAGTTAGCTTTGCCGAAAACTGCCAGGAAACTGAGTGAATGGGCCAGATTGAACTGATAAAGCTGTGAAAAATCAAGAATTTTTTGTCCTTGTAGATGCTTAATTACATTGGGAAACAGACTTTTATTCATTACTGACCTTGTCAGCCTCATCCTTGAAAATCGTGGGTGCTTGCTAGTGAAAAGCTCTTCACCTCTTCACCTATTGTCATTCATTATATTCCCCAGTTAGATTCCTATAAATTAGAAAGGTCTATTCAGATATCCTCTGAATGCTATGAATTGGATCCAATGGGAAATTTTCCCGACTTTTGCGACCATCAAGTAGTGGTCCAGCCTGTCCTTCTACCAGGCAATACCGACTTATAACAAAATTTATTTATTTATTTATTCAATATACAGCTTCCAGACAAAACAGGGTTCCGGTATGAGGAAGTTAAAAAAAAACATCATAAAATTATGTACTATAAATAATAAATTGGAGTATAATATTCATTTGATAATTTGGTGAACATCATTATGCAAGTAAATATTCTTTAAGTTCTTTTGAAAAAATATGAATGGATTTGGATGATTTTATTTTTTCTGGTAGTTCACTGAAAGTTATTAATGCTGATGCAATGGGGTTATTTTTATATAAATATATGAGCAAACTGTCTGGTGGATTAATTTATTTTCTATCATCTGTTTCACAGGTTGATAAAACAACAATTATATGGGATGCAGCTAGTGGCCAATGTACTCAGCAGTTCAGCTTCCATTCTGCTCCAGCACTTGATGTTGATTGGCAGACAAATACATCATTTGCCAGTTGTTCCACCGACCAGTGTATACACGTTTGCAAATTGTCCATGGACAAACCTATCAAATCCTTCCAAGGTCACACTGTAAGTATCTATATTATTCAATCAGTTCTGGTCGTGTGTTCAATCTCTAATTTTGAATATGAAATAGTTATAATGGAAAAATAATATGAAGACTAAAATAACTAATGGAGCTCAATGCCAAAATCTTAAAAAGAGAAGAAGTTAAATGCTGTAAAATTCAAATGGTACCTCAAAGATTTTTTCTTAACTGAAAAAAATGACATCTGATGTTTGTGCCTGTTTTTCTACTACTCGGTAGCTTCTGGAAAATATTTTTTGCCAGTAATGATTGATATTTATAACTATTTCAACTGATCTATCTGTTTTTTTATGTTTGTATTACATTATTTATTTTAGTATGTCCCTGTTATGAACATTTATGTTTCTTGGGATGAATAAAGAACTTGTTCAGATGAATGAAAGGGGTTTATGATATGATGTGATTCCGGTCTTTATATTTATGGAGAATAGTGCTTTGTAGTTTACGAAAATTTGTTGTTATATGGTAACTGATAAAGTTTTAACACAATTTCCAGAAGGATATTCATCTGAAAAGATTTACAAAACCGCGACCCATCTTTACTTAATAGTAGCTAAAATAGTACTGTTTGAACGTCATTATATAAAGAACCCAAACAATTATGAAGAAAGTAGCTTCCTCAAATATCTATATTCTATACTACTGCCCTTGATTAACAATATCCAATAGATGTATCATTTTAGCTATCAAGAACCAACCATTGTTATCATGAATTCATAATATGAGACTAGATGTATTTTGTTCTATTTGTGTAAATAGTTTTGGTCATATTTTTATGACAATTTAGGCCTATGATAATCACAAGAATTGAAATCAACACATCAAAGCGTTCAATAGGGATATGGGATCAATATTCGAGAAAGTGTAAAATGTTTTTAGACTGAAATGGTTATCAGTTACCCAACAAATGAATCATCTGAATTGTAGTACCAAAAAGAAGTAAACTCAGAACTGTCACTTGTAAATGACAATTTCCAATTGGTAAATAGCATACCTCAAACAAATTGCGGCAACATCTAGAATGCTCCCAACCATATGCCAAAGAATAACAGGCGCCAAATTTGGAATTCAATGTAAACGTTTCGATACATCTCCAATGGATTGGTGCCACTGCGTTAATTTCGTGTCGTTATCGACGATGTGCAACTGTTTTTAAATTGTATACACCATATCCATCTATCTAAACCATTACTAAATCTTGCAGTTTTTTCACAAGCTCCTGTATTAATAGCTTTAATTCTAAAACGTAGCTTCATCTCAAGTGATATCCGATTCACATTATTCAGAATGTTTGAATGAGAAACTTTTTTTTAGTTTCAATCAATCAATCAACTTTATTACCCAAGAAACATTACATGTTCATAGTAGGGAAATATGAGCGAGTGGTTAGGTTACAACGGCCTCAAGTTAAATGTCAATAAAACAAAATTCATGTTTTTATGTAGCCAACATCGTTTAAGACAACTGCAGGATGAACAGCTGTCATTGAATATTTTTATTAATAATGTCATCATTGACAGGGTTGCGATTTCCAAATATTTGGGAGTGGTATTAGATCAAGAATTGAACCTTAATGCGCACTGTAGTTATATTCAGAAGAGAATACCTACAAAAACTATTCTTTTATATAGATTTAAAAATGAAATGAGTAAATATTCAAAATAAACAATATATAGCACCACACTTTGACTATTGCAGACTACAGAAGCTTCCAAACAGATCCATGAGGGCAATACTAAGTTGGAAACACTCTCTTATTCTGCTAAACAAAGGATAACACTGAATATGCTGATATTTATGTTTAAAATTGAACACAATATGTTGCCAAATTATCTGAGTGATCAGTTAACCTAGAAAAGTAGTATTCATACACACTAAACTAGACATAGAATAGGAAATATTTATATCAACAAAGAGCATATAGGTTGTGTTATGTCTGGGCTGATTGCGCACAATAATTTGCCCAGTCATATAAAAAGCTCTGATTCATTAAATTCATTCAAAAGAAAATATATTGAATAGATATCAAGTGATAGTCATCAATAATAATTTGTCTTGTTTTCTTGTTTCTTGTTTTTACAATGTGACTTGTCTCTATATATTTTTTGGTTTAAGTGACTGGCTATGAAGAGCTTTTTTTGCTAATAGTGATAATATAATTACTCTCTGAATTACAGAACGAGGTGAACGCCATCAAATGGGACCCCCAGGGCCAACTGCTCGCTTCGTGTTCAGACGACATGACTTTGAAAATCTGGTCGATGAAGCACGATTCGTGCGTCCACGACTTGCAGGCGCACTCCAAAGAAATCTACACGATCAAGTGGTCTCCGACAGGCCCCGGCACCCTCAATCCCAACATGAATCTCATCCTGGCCTCCGCCAGCTTCGACTCTACGGTGAGACTGTGGGACGTCGACCGCGGAGCTTGTATCCATACTCTGACCAAGCACACGGAGCCGGTGTATTCGGTGGCGTTCAGCCCCGACGGCAAGTTCCTGGCGAGCGGCAGTTTCGACAAGTGCGTGCACATTTGGTCTACGCAGACCGGACAGCTGGTTCACAGCTACAAGGGGACAGGGGGTATTTTTGAGGTCTGCTGGAACTCCAGGGGGGATAAAGTGGGGGCGAGCGCTTCGGACGGCAGCGTGTTCGTGTTGGACTTGCGTAAGCTTTAGGTCTCGACGTAGTCGTTTCATAGGTTAGGATTTTGATGATTGGCATATTTTTATAGTTCGATATCAGATTCTTAGGGCTTTCGTTCGGTTCGTCGTTTTTATACTACAGATGTTTATTTTGCGAAATTGCGCGACAGAATTTCTTTGCAGAGAATTTCCTGTGTGGTTCATTGAATTTGGAGGAAAATAGAAAACATGATATTTATTCTGACTTTTATTTTTCTATTTATGTCTGAAAAATAACATTATTCATTGATTTATCGAGAGATAGACCTATAGTTCAGATAATGGAGCTGAAAAAATGGTAAAACCTCGCCATTTTTTCGTCCAGCACCGATTTGTACAGAAATTTTGGATTAGGCTCATTACACCCTCTAGTTCATTTTCTATATTGTGCCGTTGTACGCTTTTTGTTTTTTATAGGTGAAAACTACCCCTAATTGTCAAAAATTATAAAATAACATTAAAAACCTAAATATGGGTAAAAATAGTTAAATAATGATTGTTTCATGCTTTAGAATACGATTTCATAATCTGCCAACCTTCCCTTGTTATAAACTCCCCTTGAAAACATTGAAATTTTTATAATATGTCATCGAACTTTAGAATACATTAGCGAGAAATCAACGAAATATATACACACACACGCGAGCAGATTTTTCTTCTTCTCTGTCTTCCAATATGAATGGAAAAAGTGGAACATATAACGTATAACGGCCGAATAAACCGGTTATGTAGAGTACTAGGCTCCGAAGAGGGCAACAAAAAAAAGGTTTTTTAAGCATAGCTCCTTCAATCTTGGTGATAGAAATTTTTTTCAGAAACTATACTGTAGAGCTTTTCAAGAGCTATGAGACCATGTGAATAAAGTTACTTAAGATCCCTTGATTTTTATATGGGGAGAGTTTAAAGCGCTTGACTAAGGTGATGTTCGATCGTAAATGTAGGTGTTAAATGGCTATATCTTGCCGAATATTCACTTTACGAAAAATCTACACACAGAAATTTTTGTCATTGAAAAAGCTACAATTTATTACTGTATCGTTTTTTTCGCATCTTTAGTATTTTGAGAGATATTTATAAGAAAAGGGTTAGAAACACGAAATTGAAAAAAATCGTTTTCTCTTTAAACTCCAATTTTTCTAAAATTGGGCATTTTTAATTGGTTAAACTTCGTGGTTGTATTAAGAGTACATATATAAGGAGAATCACAGAAGGGTGGCGATCAATTTTAGTTAGGGGGTACTTTGGAAGTTGATTTCACAGATTTTTTTCGTAGAAAAAACCGGGTACCGATCTTATTTTGACCATAAGTCGGTCAATTTTCACTCTAGGAAGACATTTCTTTATTTGTTTGAAAGCTCTAATTGAATACTTCAAAAAAGATTCTATGAGCTTTCTTCGAAAAATGCAAATTTTTCTCGTTATTTCACTTTAAATCTTCCAATTTATACATTTGACGAAAAAAGCTAAGCATTAATTTGCTGTATCTCAGTTCGTATATGTCGTAGGAGAATTATAAAGGAAGCATTGTTTTTGTTTTTTCAAAAGCTACAATTTGCCTCTCCACACTTTTTTTGATAAAATGTATAGTTTTAGAGTTATTTGCAAAAAATCATTTAAAGTCGATTTTTCCATCAAAAAACTGTTACATTCAACTTCGAATAACTCAAAAAATATTACTTTTACGAAAAAAAAGGATGGAACATTTTTTCTTAGAATTACTTCTTCCGTCGATTCCTACAGTTAAAATGTAATAAAAAATTTCCACCCCCGTGATGGGGTGGCAACCACCCCCAAGGCTCTAGCGTACATCGTCATGATATATAAAAACACTTGACATAGTCAGTGGGCATACTTGAAGACTGGCGTTAAATCAAATCATCTTTGGAACAATCTGTTCAGGCCAGTCTCAAATTACCTACACAGTACACAGAAACCGGTCTGCAAGTGTGTCCGTCCCTATAATTGAAGATCAATTCCTTCATTTGTATTGACGAAAGCAAATGCAGGATTTACTTCTGTGAAGAAACCTGCACTGGCACCGGTCGGATATAATTCAATGCCCTTCGTGGTATTAGCCAGGGGTGTAGTTGTTTTCTGACAGGTGCCAGCCGAAACCTACAGTGTTAATTTGAGACTGGCCTGAACAGATTGTTCGAAAGATGATTTGATTTAACGCCAGTCTTCAAGTATGCCCACTGACTATGTCAAGTGTTTTTACATTTTCCTCGCAGGAGGAATGGGCGAATTCGATTTGCTTTTGGAATACCTCGTCCATTGGTAGATGGCGTAATAACTTCGTTGTTCGCATCAGCTTTGGCCGGGGCTTGATACTCGTTAAGGAGTTTGATTTTTAATTATGGGAAATCATCGGCTTTTATGTTGATGATGGCACTGCCTTGCACTGACGAGTGGCCAAATAGCCCGAAACCGGTCTGCAAGTGTGTCCGTCCCTATAATTGAAGATCAATTCCTTCATTTGTATTGACGAAAGCAAATGCAGGATTTACTTGTGTGAAGAAACCTGCACTGGCACCGGTCGGATATAATTCAATGCCCTTCGTGGTATTAGCCAGGGGAGTAGTTGTTTTCTGACAGGTGCCAGCCGAAACCTACTGTGCAGGTAATTTGAGACTGGCCTGAACAGATTGTTCGAAAGATGATGTCATGATATATAAATATAAAAATTTCAGGTAAATCCATGGTGGACGAACAAATTGCGAGCCAAAATGCTTCATTTCCCGAACTACTACTAGATATTTTGAGGTATTAACACCCTTATATTTTGAGGTCTTAACACCCTTTCAATGAAGCCAACTAGGTTAGAGATTGTTAGAAGATATCCACCAGTGCAAGCTAGCAAGTGCTTGTGATTGAATAACAGTGAGCAGCTGCAAACCAGTTTCGGAGTGATTGGTCCTTGTCGTCTTGTTGATCCAACCAACCATTGTTCATTTGTTCTTAGAGAATCACAAAATAAAAGGTGAGATCTTGATCCCCTTTAGCTCGCTTGCTCCCCATATTCTCAATGATATAATCTGCCAATGCCTGCGTAAAATACATTTGAATTTGAGATGTCTGAAAATCTTGCCTTTAGTAAATACAGTTACATGATTTGAGAAAAAATAATGAAACAAATGAGGAAGTGCTCGATAATATTAATCAATATTACATAAATATTTCCCAAGATGATAGCACCATCTGTAACTTCGGAAAAGTTTACCGATATTGTAGTACAATGTTTCCAAATGAAACGACGTCAACGGAAATATTCAATATCATTCACTCCTTGAAAAATACAGCTGCAGTAGGAGATGATGAAATTCTAACTAAGTTATTGAAATATTGTGTCAGTGAGTTATGTGAACCTTTATCATAATATGTTATCAATATGTGTTTCAAAAATGGTTTATTCCCAGATAAATTAAAAGTCACAATAATTAAACCAATGCATAAGAAAGGTCTTAAAACTGATATTTCGAACTATAGACCCATAGCTTTGATATCGACCATATCAAAAATTTTTGAAAAAGTTCTGCTCATTAGAATTTTGCATTATTTGAAAAAATTCGACATTATATCAAAAATGCAAAGTGCTTACATAAAAGGAAGATCCACAGTACGAAGTTTATTCATAGCACTGAATGACATACTTGAAGCACTCAATGGAAACGAAAAAGTGGTAGGAATATTCATGGATCTATCAGAGGCTTTTGATAGTGTGGATCTTGAAATTTTACTGGCTAAATTGGAAATAATAGGCTTCAGAGGCAATATTTATAATATCTTAAAATCATACTCATTAGAAAGAATAAGAATATAAATCCAATTGGGCCGCAGTTAAACGTGGTACACCACAAGGATCTATATTGGGACCAATTTTGTTCCTTTTATATACGAACGACTTGCTACAAATAGTATCACAAGTGATGAATATGTTTGCCGACGACAATTCGCTAATAATCAGAGAACCATCCACCTTTGATTTGATGAATACGATTCCTCAATCTTTACAAAATGTAGAGAATTGGTATAGTGGAAACAATTTGAAAGTGAATATTCAAAAATCAAATATTATCGTTCAGCTTCCGAAAAGAATCAAACTTGAAAATAAGCCATGGAGTAGAAACTATTGAAACAAGACAAAATTCCAAATTTCTCGGTATCGAAGTAGATGCACAACTCAACTGGAAGGAACACATCAACTTTCTTGCCAAAAAACTCCGCTCATTCATTTTTGCAATAAGAACAATAAAATTACACGTAAACCATAATGCAGCCTTGAACGCATACTATGCTTATATATATTCCAGACTAAAATATGGAATAATATTTTGGGGAAATTCTGTTGAAGTGAACAGAATTTTCAAAATGCAAAAACCTGTATTAGAAATATTCTTAAACTCAAAAAGAAAAACAGTTGCAGGGAGGTATTCAAACAACAAAAAATCCTTACACTGCCCTGTATTTATATTTATGAATGTGCATATTTTGCGATAACAAATTACAAAGAATTCATAAAACAGTACGAAACGGATCATTTCCACTGCACCAGATCTTTGAAACTGAAATTACCCCAAACGAAATTTGCCCGAATACAGAAGAATGTTGTGTATCAAATTTTGAACAGTGTTCCTCAAGAATTTAGAAGAATCTCCAAATACAAGTTCAAGAAGAGATTCAAAAATTATTTAATAGAGAAAACATTTTATAACGTTTCCGATTTTTATGATTGATTTTTCCTTTTTATTCTTCAATTCATACCCTGTTCCACACTGTAAAGTATCATGGAATAAAGGTGTTATTATTTTTATTTTTCATCTTTCTTCTTCTCCGAATCAAAGAAATAGAAATAACACTTTCTATGGAAAAATTAAAATAAAAAACCTGTAGACACTCTCTGATGATAGATACCCTATATTATTCAAAGACGTTGGATTCGTTCACAAAAAGGAAGGAGTCCATCTAAAACAGCTACTCTTGCATATATGGCACAAAGGACACTGGGTTGAATAGAATTCACGTTTTCTTCCTCAATTTGTATACCAACTATATAAAAATGGAATAAAATAGATAGCAGACATAGGAGATATCTACACAAAGCAAAATAAAGAGTTTTTCGTAGAAAAAAATCTCACTGACCAGGATAATATTTCATACCAGCCCAGACAAGATCTCGTTTTGCTCAGAGAAAATTAACTCTTGAGCTCTTCAGTGGGAAAATGGATCATTTATGGAACACTGCCACTAGAGACTCCAGATGATTCTGAAATATTCATTCTTTGATAACCAAACCAAGTATGAATGACTGTGCTGATCACTATTAATTTTGTACAAAGTTTAAGTGTATATAATGATGGTATATCCAAAAGATTATTAGGTTTGTATAAATTTTTTGTTGGTTCCCGATAATCAAGTTTATATATACATTTAATCAATTTATTTTGTAGGGTTTTCACAGGTTTTACTAGGGTTTTTGTTGCCGCTCCCCAAACTGAAATCAAATATTGGAGTTTGGAATATACTATGATTTCAGTCAGGTTTTTTTTGTTGATAGATTATTACTTCAAAATGAACGAATACTTTTATCGTGTCAGAATTGCCATGGGAACTAGTGTGCAAAGCACCGACATAAGGTGTTTGCTCAGGGATTTGCTTGAATGTTATTCAAAGACGTGCCTGGCACACAGCCAAGGCAGTAGCTGTTTTCCGGCTTATACCCGCCCAAACTACCTACTACATTGGTGGTGATGTAAATGAAGGTAAAACATTGTTTTTACATTATTTTCCTCGTAAACCGTGCATTCCGTAAACTGTACTGATATTTAGAGAATTCAAATACCCAAAGAATAATTGGGGTACCTCAACCTACTGGCATTTAAAACAACCGCAGATACCTTCAGATCCCAAACCCTCGCATAATTCCTTATAGATGCTGATGTTCCACTTGTATCAACCCATAGATCACTCTGCGATTTTTTTCAAATGGTTTTCATAAAAGGACTTCTTTTTCAGAACCCTCGCATGATTGCTCATATTGAATGTATTTATTGCACTACGTTACATATAGAACATATTTGTAGTAAGTCATATCAGTTAACTCCTGTGCTTTTTTCTCAAATGTGTCAGAACTCAATTACTTATTGGTCACGGCGTGTTTTATAAGATTCTGAAGTTTCAAGTTGGTTGACTCACAGATATAACCCAGCCAACACAGTAACATCGCAGGAATGTCGCGGCGATATCACGACGTGACATTTAATGTCCCAAAACTTGAAATTACTTCTCTCACATTTCGAACATTCAGGAGGAATCTCTTACTACGTAGAAGCGACAAGTTTCGCGACGTAATTGCAACAAGTTTTCAAACGATATCCCGACAATTGTCGTGATATCACTGCGTAAAGTTTTCCGACGTAGTCGCAACAAATTTTATTTGCAATATCACAATGAATATAAAACCTAAATTCAATTTTAATGAAAACTGAATCAATAGTCATTGATGAATGCAACATCATATGCTAAGAACCAAAGGTCAATTCGAAACAGAAAAATGTATGTCTCTTTTGGGTAACCTAATAATTTTCCTCTCTACCTTAGCAGTCTGGTACCCTCATTCAGAGCGACAACTTGATATATCACTCTCTGCTTCTTGAAAATAATTCTTACTAATGCACATTTTGTCCAAATCCTTCTGTAACAAGAGAAAACCATGAAAAGTTTATAGGTCGTAAAATCTCCTTGAATCAAACTGAGGGAGCTAATTTATAGCTTGAGGAGAGATCACAAACAAGATTGAAATCACATGCCGAATATTATTGTAGTTTATTTTTCCCATAGGTACCGAATCACTTAAGTGATTAAAATCACTTAAGTGATTAAAAAGCAGTGGGACAATGACAATTGTCATTAAAAAATGGCTCTACCCCATCAAATCGATCAGTTGAAACCAATCTCACTCAACACTGGTTCGAACATGGTCTTAACGTGCTCTTATTGTTGAATACACCATGTTTACAGGCGTAGCAAGTTCTTGTAGGCGTAGCCAGGTGGAATTTTTTTTCATGGTCACTTCTTTCCCACTAAATATTGTGATATAACACCAACGCAACAGTTACATTACAATATTATATGTTACATTATCGTAATAGAGATGTTTTAGTGAAATGTTCGTTTAGGATACATAACAATGTTACAATATTTAAAATCTCTAGGAAAAGTTTCAATTCAAAATGTAATGTTGATGCAATGTTTCTGCAACGCATCAGATTCACAATTTATGTATTATATAATTGCTGTGATATAATTTTATCGAAACATTTAACATAACGAATACAGTGCATTTCTTTAACTCAAAAAATTGATAATGAAATTGATGCATGAGTACATTTTGGAGTAATAATTGCCTGCACATATCGACGTTTAATTCACTGAGCTGAGTTCAGTTCAGAAGATGCTCGAAATAGTTGCCTCAAACGTCTTGACATAAGAAAAGCCTATTCGATATTTCACGTCGAACATTTTCGAGCATAACGTCGATATTTCTACAAATATTCATTATTTCCTGCCCTACATTCAATATTGAAGCAGGTGAAGGTTTGGTACTTCTGCTTCAAAGAGCCCCATAAAAAAAGGCAAAAGGTGTCAAATCTGGCAAGCAGGCTGGCCGTTCCCTAGTACCACGATGGACAATCCAACGACCACGGAAAGTATTATCCAAATAGTTTCTTAATTGTCTGGAGTTATGTGATGGTGCTCCATCTTGTTGGAATAATAATATCCATATCGAATTAATTAGGATTCACTTCGACGATTTCGGTGATTAGAGGATCAACAGTAGTTGCCAGCATATTCAAATACAATTTACGATGCAGAAAAATTGTAAGTCGTCTCCACAATTTAATATTTAAAGGATGTCAGGACAGTGATTCAGTACATGTTTCGAACCTGCATAGGTTCATCATCAGCTGAATTAACATTCAATTATAATAATAATAAATTATTAGCCCAAGCTATGTATGAATACATTTAAGGTTGTCACAATAGCAGTGTGTAGTAATTGGCAAGATAACTTTGACAAGCCATGGTAAAAATAAAATTATGAATTAAAAATGCACACATACAAACAGATATACAGCTACATGTATATACAAACAACTATGAATTAACAGAGAGATTAAATATATATATATATATATATATATATATATATATATATATATATATATATATATATATCCTCCGAACTCGACTAATTAATTCGAGTTCTGCTTCTCAATATATAGGGGTGTTCAATGATGGTATCTTTGACCTGGGCCCCTCCCACTTTCTTCGTTGGTCCGACTGCATTTTTCATTATATCCGTATGGTAATTACTTGATAAGGTCCGACCTTGTTCCTCTGGTGTGATCGGCTTGACACATCACAAAACAAAATCAACTGGGGAACACCAGTCTCTATGGGTCGTACGCCTGATTTCTCACCAGAAGGTAGAACAACTTGTTGCTGACGATGGTCTAGGTATGAGGCAAACAGCTTCAGTGCGTCACCCCTGATTCCGTAGAATTCCAATTTATTCAAAAGGTATTCATGCGTGACGCAATCGAATGCCTTGGACAAATCTAGCATGATGGCACACGAAAATTTATTTTCGTCAATTGCCTTTATGACTTTTTCCAAATTGTTTATCAAGGCCTTTGTTGTTGATTTATGATTACGGTAACCGAACTGTTCTTTAGGGAATAGCTGATTTTCCTCAAAATACGAAACAACCCTGGCTTTCAGGAAACACTCAAAAACCTTCGAAAAAACCGGAAGTATTGAAATCGGTCTGAAGGAATTCATGTCCTCGTTCTCACGAGTTTTGGGAATTGGTATTACTTTTGCGGTTTTCATTTTTTCTGGAAATATGCTCTGTTCTAAGCACTTGTTGAAAATATAGCATAGTATTGGAGTCAGTTCATCACATAGCTGTTTAACAATCGTCACATTCATGTCATAAACGTCCCTGCTACGAGAGTTTTTCAAGTTCTTTATTGTACTCTTTATTTCCCCTTCACTGGTAGGAGTGATGAAAAAAGAAAAAGAGGGAGAACTGTGTGTGTTTTTCAGTGTTCGCATGAAGTCGAGGTTGCTACGAGGGATTGAATTAATAATATCTCTACCAACATTTACAAAAAAATTATTGAAATTTTCCGCTGAAATGTTGATTTCATTTTTCAATGCACTTTTTCCTATCTGTGAATGTATCAATTGACAAATCGTCTTTGATTGTTACTGGAGTTTTCAATGAAATCTTTATTTGCTTTACGTTTCGCGTCGTCAATTGCTTTCTTATAATTTAGTTTCATTTTTTTGTAACAGCGAATTACCTCCGGTGATAGTGTAGATTGTTTTACGATATTAATAGCTTCAAGTTGACCTCTCATTTCTTTCAGATTGTTGTTGAACCAGTTAGCGTGTAGTGTATTAGTACTTTTGATAAATTTCTCTGGGAAATGACTGTGGAAATTTTCGAGAAAAATTTGAAAAAAGCGATTGAACAAGTCATTGGCTTCTTCTACAGCATATAAGTCATCCCAACTCAAGTTGGATATAGTTCGTTTGAAATTCGCCAATCTTTGTTGAGAAATAATTCTGAGTTTTTTTGTTTCAATATTACGTTTAGGTTTACTTTTCAGGGAAGCTAAGATGCCCGAATGGTCAGATAAACAGAGGTCATGTACTTCTACATGTATATTGTCCTTTATATTGGTTATCAAATTATCAATGCATGTCCCGTTCTTCTTTGATATGCGTGTAGGTTGTGTTACGGAAAAATCAAGGTCATAAGAAGCTAGAATATCAAAAAACTCACGTGTATAGGTCTGTTTTTTGTTACATATATCAATATTGAAGTCGCCATTGATTATGAAATTTCCTTTGCCGTGTTTTGTTAGACGTTGAAGCATTATGGATAACTTTTCAAAGAAACGGTTCACATTGTCATAGATGGGGGATCTGTAAATTGTGATTATTACAATGTCTAGATCAGTCAACTTAACAGCCGCGCATTCAAAAACTTTTTCTTCATGTAAGTCATCGAACTTCTTTACAGTACTGGTTCTAATATTTTTTCTGGCATACAATAGGACACCACCGTGTTCAAAAGAATTCCTACAGTAAAAACTAGCTATATTGAAATTTGTTAATAGTGAAGATGATATTTCATGCTCACGTAACCAGGTTTCTGTGAAGCACATTACGTAAAAATTCCTCTCTTCGGAGATTGCTTCAATTTCACCTAATTTGTTCCTTATACATTGAATGTTATTGTAGAAAACTTTCAGTTCGGGAACGTCGTCATCTGTGTTGCAGTTTTTGGAAAGTATTGAATTGTTCACGTCTTCTAGGTCGGCTGCTGGCGCCGGTGTAAAGAACGTGAGACGGCGGCACCACATGGCCATATGTCTGGATTCATGGCTTGTTTGAAGTTTTCACCATATATTGAAACTTTGAAAGATGAGTAGAGGTCAGGTCTTATAGACTTCCATGTTTCACATTGGACTTCGGGAAAATGTTTTTCAAGGTGTAGCATCAGTGGTTTGAGGGCTGATTCTGCATACATGCAAATCAATGTATCTGGGCACTCCCAAAATATCTTTCGATTTGTCATTACCAATAACAATATTTCTTTTGCGTCTTTGTCTACTTTCAACTTTTTTCCATTCTTCAGTGTGACTTGAGCTCGAAGTGGGACTGGAGTTCGAATGGTGTCTAGCCCGCTCGCCTAGATCGATGATTTCATTCATTTTTCGCGTTGTTTCTTCTTTCAGCAGCCCAGAAGCCACGAGTCATATATTCCTAATGAATATACCCATTGTTATAATCCAAGTGTTTACCAATGCTCGTAGACGCTGAGTTTGCATTATATTCCATATATAAACGCGAGAACGCATCATTGTTAGATTTTTACGTTTGATCCAGCACAGCTACCGAGCAATTGTATTCATTTTAAAAATAAACGAAATTTTTAAAAAACCAAATCGTTGCCCAGCAACTTTAATTGGCGCAGTCAGTAGGATAGTGGAAGTGTCCCTTCATCAAGAATACACGTCAGCCCAGCTGTTAGTCCGCTATTCGAAGAAACAAGAAGGAGTTGGCGACCTTTGGTGAATACAAGCTGATCATCCGAAGTCCCCTAGAGCTGCTACGTCGTACCATCACGGTGAGTCGAGTATCCTCTTTGTACTTCCTGAACTTGTTTACCATAAACATTTCAAAGGAGTTTAGGTTAAGGAAAAACGAACAGAAAGAAACAGAGTGATACAGATCACTCAAACCAAAGTTTTTGTGTGATACAGATCAACAAAAACAAAACAAGAAACAAATCAAGTACAAACAAAGTAGAGTAGAGTAAAATACCAAGTTTCAAAGTGAATTCTTGAGTGATTTTACGTGTAGATTTAAGAAAAAAAAAACCAAGTAGATTTAGAAAATATTTAACCCATATTTATTTTATGACCGATATTGATAACCTAATTGAATCATTTTCATCATTGAACGTGACAAACATGGCCCAAGAAATTAATTACACATTGTTCAAAATTTATTCAGATACCATTCCTACTTTTGATGGATCCTCTGAAAATCTTGAAATTTTTATAAATGCTGTTGACAAGTTCCATACCAGATATCATGGAAACGATCAAATTCTCAACCAATGTATTGTAAGCATAATTTTGAGCAAATTAAAAGATCGAGCACAATTATTGATCAGTTCACGAACAGAATTGAATACGTGGCTATTAATAAAAAACGAATTGAGAAACACTTTTGGTGATAGATTGAGCCTTGATAATTTAGAACAAAAACTTTTCACTTTAATACCTAACAAAAATGAACATATGTTAGATTTTGGAAAAAGAATTCAAGTTTTACGCAGTAAACTTATTTTCAAAATAAATTTAGATCCTGATATGGATCAACCAACAAAACAAATTCATATGAGACAATATGAATCTCAATCATTAAAAGTATTCTTGAGAAATTTAAACATTCGACTACAAGACAAAATCTTAGTACAACATCCAAATTCATTAGAAGAGGCTATGAATTTAGTACTCGAAGATGAAAATTTTAGACAAATACAAAATATGACTTTACAAAACCAACAACCCCAAAAGTTTCCAAAACCCCAAACTGTACAACAACAATTTTACCAACAACCACAATTTATTCAACAACGCGTACAACCGCAATATTCTCAACAATATGGCATGATACAGAATCATGTACCACAATTTCAACCACAATATCAAAATGGCATGATACAGTCTCATGCAAGGAATCAATTTCCAAGTCAACCGATAGCGATTCAACCTCAAGCTATAAATCAAAAATTTCTAACTAACAAACAAGTATTTGGTCCTCCACAAAACGTCTGGAAACCAAAGAATAAACAAACTAATACACCGGTTGAACCGATGTCAACCACTTCTCGAAATCCGACAATGATTAAACCAAATAATAATATCTTCAAAAATAACCCTAATATGAAACGAAATTTCATTAGCGAGGAATTAAACAATCAAGATTCTGATATAACACCTCAGTTATATTCATATAATACACAACAATTGTTAAACCATCAAATTAGCTCGCAATTTGAAAATAATATACCCGATCAAGACGATTTTGAATTTGAAAACTTGAATACAACTTTTGATGAAGTTGATGAACAACCAACAGAACAAGACGATGAGTCAAATTTTTACAATCTGCCTCAAATGAACGAGATCACATAATAGAGTTACATTCAGCAGTAGTAAACGGGCTACCGTATATAAAAATACAAAATCCACCTATAAAACTACTTATTGACACAGGATGTCATACTTCCATGCTGAGACCCTCTATTGCAGAAAAATACTATCCAGAAAGAATTTTTAAAGAACCATCACAGTTAAAAACATCATTAGGAGAAAAAATAATTCCATATAAAGGACTTATTCCAGCCTTTCCTGAATTTAAGAGTAACCATATGATAGAATTTTTATTATTTCCTTTTCATGAATTCTTTGACGGTATACTAGGATTGAAAGAATTAAAACATCTCAATTTAGGAATTGATTTTAAAAACCAAATATTACAATCAGAGTATGTTGAAATACCATTCTTTTATAGACAACCCCACGAAACACAATATACTTTCGAAATACCAGCTTTTGAAAGTATTGTACAAAAATTCCCAGTTGAAATTCAACAAGGAGAAATTCTAATCCCAAAATTACAATTGAGAAATTTAGATGTTCCAGAAACAATAACTTTTGCTGAAAACTTTCGAGCAAGATTTGAAATATATAATAATACTAATAAAACTATTGCAGTAACATTATTTGAACCTTTTCCTTGTAATCCAATACATGAAGAAAACTTTGAATTTTATCACGCAGAAGACTTATTACCAAATATAAGCCCCTGTAAACAAAAGAAAATTTCGAAAAAAATTAGAACAGATCACATGAACAAAGAAGAAAGAGACGCTATATTAAAGCTATGTAATAAATATAGTGACATTTTCTATAACGAAAATAAAACGCTTAAATTCACTAATGTGATTAAACATGAAATAAAAACATCAGATGAAATTCCCATTCATACAAAATCATATAGATTTCCACATTGTCATAAGCAAGAAGTGCAAAAACAAATTGACAAAATGTTAAAAGATGGAATTATTAGACCTTCAATATCTCCATGGAGCTCACCTATTTGGATAGTTCCCAAAAAACTAGATGCTTCAGGAAAAAGAAAATGGAGAATTGTAGTAGATTATCGGAAAGTAAATGAAAAAACTATTGACGATAGGTACCCCATACCAAACATTGACGATATCCTTGACAAGCTAGGCAAATGTCAATATTTTTCAACTTTAGACTTAGCATCTGGATTTCATCAGATTGAAATGAATCCAAATTCAATTCAAAAAACAGCTTTTAATGTTGAAAATGGACATTACGAATACCTTCGTATGCCCTTTGGTTTAAAAAATGCTCCAGCAACATTCCAGAGAGTAATGGATTATGTTTTACGCGATTTACAAAATAAAATCTGTCTTGTATACATTGACGACATTATAATTTTTTCTACATCTCTTCAAGAACATATTTGCAATCTAAATAAAGTTTTTAAAAGATTACGAGACGCAAAACTAACTATTCAGCTAGATAAATCTGAATTTTTAAGAAAAAATGTTGAATTTTTAGGACATATAATAACTCCGGAAGGAATAAAACCAAATCCTAATAAAATAAAAGCAATAAAAAATTTTCCTTTACCATCAACAGCCAAAGAAATTAAATCATTTCTTGGAATGTTAGGATATTACAGAAAATTTATAAAAAACTTTGCAGATATAACCAAACCTTTCACTAAATGTTTGAAAAAAGGAGAAAAAATTATACACAATGACGAATTTATTAAAACTTTTGAAAAATGTAAAGATCTTTTAAGTAATGAACCAATTTTACAATTTCCTGATTTTTCAAAACCATTTATATTAACAACAGATGCTTCAAATATAGCTATTGGTGCTGTCCTTTCACAAGGAACCCTAGGCAATGATAGACCCATCGCCTATGCTTCACGAACTTTAAATAGTTCAGAACAAAATTATTCAACAATTGAAAAAGAACTTTTAGCAATTGTTAATTTTACAAAATACTTTAGACCTTATTTATTCGGACGTAAGTTTTCCCTGATAACAGATCATAAACCACTTGAATGGTTATTTAACTTGAAAGACCCAAGTTCAAGACTTGTAAGATGGCGACTTAGACTAGAAGAATTCGATTATAAAATCCTATATCGAAAAGGAAAACAAAACAAAGTAGCAGACGCTTTATCTCGAATAGAAATTAACCCCATTGAAACTCAATCACTTGCAGTCAATATTGACCCACAAGAACACAGAATTGAAGACGACTTCCCTGAATTATTCGACCCAACTTATGAAATTCCTCAACTCTCAGAAAGTGATCTAAATGATCTAGATGATATAAATGAACTAATTAAGAAGGAAACAGAAAAAGAAACAAAAGCAGAGAAAAAGAAAATAAACATTATTTCGGACATTCAAATTCGTCCACCTACAAAAAAGAAAAAAGATGAAGAATCTTTAGATACTGAACACACAAGTGTAGAAAATCCAGTTCTTGAAATACCGATTTCAGAACAAGAATTAAATAAATTTCAAAATCAGATTTTCCTTCGTTGTAGCCGAGATGCTATTACACCACGAGTAACAATACAGAAAATATTCGATAAAACTAGACTTAATATAGTTTTACCCTACCAAAATTTCCAACAAAACTTGGTAGATACAATAAAAAACTATTTAAAACCAAAACATACATATGGCATACTAATTCAAGAGGAATTACAAACAATTGTAGTTTCAACTATTCAAAATTACTTCAAAAATTCTGCATTTAAATTAATCCAAAGTAATATTTTACTTAAAGATATCATAAATAAAGAAGAACAACAAGAGAAAATAAAATATCATCATGAAACAAAAACCATACATAGAGGAATTAATGAAACGAAATTAGCCCTCTCTAGAAAATATTATTGGCCTAATATGATTACTGATATACGTGATTATATCAATACATGTGAAGATTGTCAAAAGTCTAAATATGAAAGACACCCATATGAAATAAAATTCAAACCAACACCTATTGGAGAATATCCTTTCGAACATATTTATATGGATATACTTTCAATAAATAAAACTAAATTCTTAACATTGATTGACAGTTTTTCACGTTTCGCTCAAGCATACCCTATTCAACCTAATGCATTGAATATTATTGATGGAATTTTAATATTCTTTTCACATTACGGAATACCTTCAAAAATCACATGCGACTCAGGCAGTGAATTCAAAAATAAAATTGTTGAAGATTTTTGTGAAAAACATAACATAAAATTACATTATGTAACACCCAAAAATCCTAATAGTAATAGTCCCATTGAAAGACTTCATTCGACATTACTAGAAGAAATCAGAATATTAAAACAAGAATTTCCACAGAGATCAATATCATCTCACATGGTATATGCAATTTTAGGGTATAATAACACAATTCATTCTGCAACTAAATACACACCATTTCAAATAATAAAAGGAAATTTAAATCAAGGAAACCCACTTGATATAACCACAGAAAAAATAATGACTGACTATCTAGAAAAACATGACAGAAATATAAAAATAATAAATGACATGATAAAACTAAATAACGAGAAAGCCAAAGCATCTCTAGAGAAAGTTAACATAGAAAGAAAAGAACCCCCTGAAATCAAACTTGACCAACAAGTCTATTTGTATGACAAACAGAGAAGTAAAACAACACCCCTTTATAGAGCTGTTGAACCAATAGAAAATGAGGATATTAAATTAAAAACTCGTAAAGCAACCTATCATAAACAACAACTGAAACCTCAACGAATTGTTTCAGATGCTACTACAAATGATACTCCTGATAGGCATTATATTGACAGAAGGACAACAGATCAAGTTGAAGACTCTGACTAACCCAATTCTTCCTTTTTCCCTTGGACAAGCAAGAATTACCTTCAACAAACATACTTTCATCAAATTTTTAGACTTGACAAAATTTGATAAACCTATACAACATATTAGAGACAATTCAAAAACAATTGAAAATCTAGTCTCTATTAAAGACGAATTATATCCTCAACTCCAACATATGCATGAACATTTGAACTATTTCCTTGAACAAATTATGAATAAACTCAATAATATCAAACCTCAAACATATAAAAAACATAAAAGAGGACTCATAAATGTAGGAGGTAGAATTCATAAATGGCTGTTTGGCACCTTAGATGATGAAGACGGTGAAAGATACGATAATGCTCTTGCAACACTGTCCGAAAATCAAAACAATTTACATCATGATTTGAAAAATTATTTATCTATAACTCAAGATTTCATGAATGAAACAGTCAACAATTTAAAGAAAATATCAAGCAATCAAAAATTGATTCAAAAACAAATTAAAAGTATTGTTCAAAGCTTGAATAAGTATACATTATTTCTACGATTACAAAATTCACTAGATACAATGATTATTGATAGTCAAAACATGCTATCTCTCTTAAATAATATCGAAGATTCAATATTATTCGCTGAACTCAATATAGTTCATAGTACTATATTATCACTTGATGAATTAGAAAACTTAACAAAAATAATGTTTTCTCTATACAAAAATGGATTACCAGTTTTCAAAAATACTCAATCATATTATAAATTATTGAAAACAGAAATTCGTTACAGCAATGAAAGAATTCTGTTCATTGTTCATTTTCCGATACTCCAGGAAAAAGTTTATGAGATTTTCCATCTCTATCCTATCCCTATATCCAATAAAACCATTTTACCCTTAAAACCTTATATAATATTGAACTCGACATATCACCATTATGCTGATGAAACCTGCATCAGAATTGAAAATAGTTGTATCCAGTTCATCGAAAATCAAATTTCAAATAACGACTGTATTCCTGAAATTCTCATGGGACAACGTTCTATCAAATGCCAAACAACAGACATCCAAATTCAACAAGACATCGTTGAACCAATCACCAATGCATATCTCATTGCTATACCATTCAAGCAAATTTATATTGAAAAAGTTTGCCAAGAGAATGGTTACGAGGAAATCAATCAACCGAAACTTATATACATCCCTTATCATTGCAAAGTGAAAATTAATGGCGATGTATATAGTAATGACGCCCCTACCATTGAAGAAACACCGCTTCAACTACCACACCTAGACACCCTCGAGGCACCCTCAAGAGGAAGTCTACCCCTGTATACTCTAGGAAAAATCAACCTAGACGACCTGAGCCATCTCCAGAAGATAGCCGAAAAGACGCAACTGCATAGCCTACGACGACCAGAAGAAAATTCTTCACATTATATTTTATATTCAATATGTATAATCTTTATTGTTATCTTATTACTGTTTATTTTCAGACGACAGATATTCAAGTCAATAAGATTATTTTCAACTCGATATTCAACTCGAGATAATTAACATTCAATTAGAACCAACTCGTTGTTCTGAAAATAACACAGACGTATTATTTTCATCTTAAGGATGGAGGAGTCATATATTCCTAATGAATATACCCATTGTTATAATCCAAGTGTTTACCAATGCTCGTAGACGCTGAGTTTGCATTATATTCCATATATAAACGCGAGAACGCATCATTGTTAGATTTTTACGTTTGATCCAGCATAGCTACCGAGCAATTGTATTCATTTTAAAAATAAACGAAATTTTTAAAAAACCAAATCGTTGCCCAGCAACTTTAATTCACGTCAGAATTTTTTATAATCTGGGAATTTCCTGATTCAATGGTTGATAAGTTTTTCGGGGACTCGATGTTTTTACCTCCTTCATCGATTTTGGCGTCAGTTTGTGTTTTTTCAGGTTTTCTTGTTGGTGGTTCTTTTTTGTTGAGTTTGGGTACAGCCGGCTTTTTCAACTTCTGATTTTCGGATATTAGTTCGATCTGTTTATATAGCAAATCGATTTTTCCTCTGAATTCTACAATAAAGGAAGAACAATATAATATTAGTTGATACTATGAAGTATAAAATCACTTACATGGAGATGAAAAAAATGAAAAAATTCAAGTGGAAAAATCACATGGAGAAATTTAAATAGCCATCAGAAAAAATTTTACATTGAAAAATTTTTTTTTTGTTTGTGATTAGGGGAATTTAAGACATCCCTAACACAAAAAAGGTATCAAAATTGGGAGGCTTGAAGCCCTTGTGCCCAATATGTGATGTAAGAAAAAGCCACATGGAAGAAAACTTGAAAAAACTGCTACAGTTTAAGTCAATTTGTGAACTTAAATTCCCCTTATCACAAAAAAATTTTTTTTTCATTATTCTTTTCAATGTAAAACTTTTTCTGATGGCTATTTGAATTTCATCATGTGATTTTTCCAATTGAATGTTAATTCAGCTGATGATGAACCTATGTAGGTTCGAAACATGTACTGAATCACCGTCCTCCTTTAAATATTAAATTGTGGAGACGACTTAGAGTTTTTCTGCATCGTAAATCTTACATTCCACTTTGAGATACAATGGACTTCTACCACAGATATTAATACAATTCCCCTGTTGAATTTTGTTCAATTGACCATTTTGGAGATAGTTCACGTGGTACCTATCTACCTATAAAATCGGAAACTAAATGAAAATATTTGAACTGAACAATGATTTTCGTTGTACTGACAGTTTTGTTTTTTTTTATGAACAAAAAATAACCTATCAAACCTTATCGGGTTGTTAGCATTGCCATATGACAGAGAAAAACAGATATTTCTAGAAAAATCCATATTGATGTGTTTGTTTTCAGGTGATTATTAAATGTTCAGCCATTTTGTAGCAGGTGAAGATATTGACTTCATATTTTGGGGTTGTAAATCATTCGTCAGTAGCTTTGAAATGATCTATCACAAGACACCCCTTTCCATTTGTTTATTTTCCAGATGGCGCCCAGTGGCCATATTTAAATTTTCATGTGCCAATTTTACACCAAAATATAGTATTCATGCATCAATTTCATTATTAAAAGTTTCAATTTTTTGAGTTGACTCGTTCAAGAAATAAAAGGAGGAGGAGCATTATGGAAAATCACTGTATAATACCATAATATAATATTTTTTCACATATATTATATAATTGTTGTGCTATACCTCATTTGATATCTAAGGTTTATTTATCAGTGATGTATAGATAATGTTGTGTTGTTTTTTTTGGCAGAATCACACCATACTTTCAGAAATGGTTTTGGAATATAAATAACAGAACATGAAAAAGATGTATGTTGAAATAACGAATATAACAAAAAAAAATAATAATTCCAGACATACAAACTAATTATTTCATGAAGACGGGCCTAGATTGATATGTTGCATTATTTTTCCATCCATTTTTTCTCTGAAAACCTCTCTTCCCCGCTGAGGTCCGGGAAAAAGAGCTCAGCTGCATCTGAAAATTATCAATAAAAATAGATATTAGCTTTCACATGCTTTATTCCTCAGAGTAAAATACAATTCTGAAGCCAAAACGCAAGGTTCCTCTTTCTTTCGGAAGTTATGGGCCATTCACAGTTCACATAACCTATACATTCTTCCTACTTCCTTTGTGTATATAACAATCGGTAGGCCTGTGTTGCCTGTGAGTCCCGATAGCGCAACGAGTTGTTGCACCGTTCCCTGTTCATGATAGGCTTGTAGGAGTTTGGTTCAAATTCCGGGAAGAAAAGTAGCATTTTACGCTCTTTTGTTATACAAATAGCTATTTCAATATTATTGTTAACGGTCTTCTTACAGATATTCCTCGATCTCCATTTTCTAAAACATTCAGAATTTGGTGATGAAAATGGGATGTTATTTCATTTTGAGGATGCTCATCGGATATTATGTATTTACTGGACTATTTCCTAGGTTTTGTTTATCAATAAAATAGCCGAACCCTGCAAATCATTACCGAGAGATTTCAAAACCAAATCTTCATCAGGAATTACACATGAAAAAAAAAATTCAGTTTATTGTATGATTCTTCGAACAATGCTTATAGTAAACCGACTGAAGATGGCCGCCGTGTCAACACTCTGGCGGCCACAATCGTCCCTTATCCCAGACAGCTGCTACTCCCTGCAGGCGGCACGCCCAAACTGTCGTGTGCCTCTGTTTATAAATAAAGAAAAAAATTAACATGTCGGTTCCGTAGTATGGCGTCGGGTAGCGAGAGTGCGAAGAAATTGGGCGGCCCTTCTCCTTCGGGAGAAGAATCTTCGGATAGTGATGAGGAAACCGAACCGGCAAAATCGTTTCACAGACGGCTATCCACCAACCGCGAAATAAACAGTTCGGTACGTGTGAGTGTGCCATTTATCCAGAGTGCCTTGACTTTTTCGTATGCAGACACAAAAGATAGCATGCGTGTTTTGTTTATTTTGAGAGCGATCTAAGTTCCCAAGTAGGCGTGGTTGCACTATTCATTAAAATAAGCTCGCGGAAAAGCTTCAGATCGAGCACGATGTTTGCATTGGTTGCTTTTGGCACGCTGACAAGGCTTGTTTAATGTCGATCAAATTTTTGACCCACTTAATCTGCTCGCATCGCTGTTGCATTTTGTTTATTTTCGTAGTGTTACATTTGATTCGATTGTACATCCGACTGTCTGAATAAACGTCTGTAACATTGAACTTTACGTTTATTTCTATCGAATGTTTATAATAAGTAGGTTTTGGACTGATTTCGTTTGTGTTTTGTTTATAACCAAACTTTTCGGAATGTTTTTTTCTCTGGAATGCCCACGACAATGTTGAAACCGGTGTGTTCCTGAATCTAAATTGAGTGTTCGTAATTGTGTGATGACAACTCGTAGGACGTGCTGCTACGAGTAGCGTTTGGGTCGTGTGTAGAGCGTAACAGGTGTACGCATTCGGAACATGTGCTGCCGGATTGTGGCGTGGCCGCACCAGCGTGAATCGATAATTCGAGTGCCTAGTTTCCCGGCGTTTTCGCGGCGCATTGTTTTTTCTTTTGTGTCTCCGTTTTGTGATGTTTCCATGTAGCGGTGACGGGAGACGCTTCGTTGGGCGCGTTTGAATAGAAATGCGAGCAGCTATTATCAGCTCGCTCGAGTCATTGAACAGATACTATGGGGAATGCGCTCGTCGTTGCTATCTTGATAATGATTGTTTATAAAGCGTGGAGTGGGCTCATCAAAATAAGTCGGTGGTTTGGGTCCATCGGCTGAACGAGTTGGTTTGTAGCTGAAATGCCAATTGAGCCTTCAAAAATCAATGAGTCACACGACAATTACTAATATATCAATAATGATAACCGTTCCTTACTTATTAGGAGGGAGGTTCAACGCTGACTATTCTCATAACAATGATGTGATTACATAGATTCTCCAATCAACCAGATAAATATTTTGTTACTCTCAGCAAATGCCTAATGGAACAATAAGTTTCGTGGGCCTCTGAATCTACCAGAGACGATTAATTTCGTTCAACAGTCTTCCTATACGACAGATTCAATTCTCAGGAAGTTTTATTCAGCAATGAACTGTTCAGAAAACTACTTTGACCCAAATAGCAGTTTATAAGATGAAGAGAGAGTCTTACCAAACTTCATTACGTGGTCCTTTCTATGGAAGTGTGTGCCAACTGGGTCATTCGTTAAACTCGCTTATATCATATATGTGGAAGAATTTCTCTGACGACAAGAATATTTACCCAGAAATCTGCCTCATGAAATTTTCTATCGGGTGTAATTATTTGGAGGCCTGGATGAAATTATCAACCAGTTTCCCAGGGTCTTGTGGTACCTTTTGCAATAATCAGGCTACACTTCAAAGTTTTGTTCGAGAAAGAGAATTTTTTCTAGTGACATATTCGACCCTTAAAAAATATAATAATAATAATAATATTTATTCATCGTTATGGCAATACAATAAAATACAATACAAAAAAACTATAATAGATGAATAAATTGTTATCCCACTGAGGGCAAGCCCTATGCGTGGGTGAATATTTTGAAAAACATATTACAAGTAGGTACCTAGTATAAACAAGTATTATAAAAAATAAAAAATTATAAAATATAAATGTTATTCATGTACAATGAACTGGATATATAATATATTTCCGTTAGTTAACTATAATAATAATGTTAACGATAACAAAAATAATGTAAATATAATAAAATGTAATGTGACTAGATGTAAATGAAAATAAGAATATAAAAATGTTTGTTTCAGTTTTTTTTTTATTTCGTTTTTCATACATAATTATTTTCATTGCATGATTTGATTTTAGCCTTCAATTATTTTATGAATTTCTCTTCTTTCAATCTCTCTCACGAATTTTTTCAACTGCTTTTTGAATATCAAGCTGGAAGTTTCAGTTTTCAGCAGGTCTGGTAGGAAGTTGTATAGCTTTGGGGCAATATAATGATAGCTTTTTTGGCCTATTGCCTTTTTCATAAATGGGGTTACATATTTTTGTTTTTGTCTGGTAAGATATGAGTGGGTCAGTACATTCAGTTGAGTTTTATTCAGGTGTTGCATGATGAGTACTTCAATGGAATAAAGCTGTCTTAAGTGTAACATTTCTGTTTCAGTATATAGAGAATCGCTAGGGTATCTGTTATCTTCATTCAGTTTCATTCTTAGAAACCTTTTTTGTGAGATTTCAAGCATATTCAAGTAGGTTCGTGAAACTCCTCCCCATCCTATGATCCCATAGTTCAGATGAGACTCAACCAAGCTTTGGTAAACAATTTTTTTGTGCTTCGAATCAAGATATGTTTTTAGCTGCTTAAATCTATACAGAATACAGCGTAGCTTCTTTGTGAGGTATATTATATGTTGATCCCATCTCAGGTGAGGGTCCAAAAAAATGCCTAGATATTTGACTTTTTTGACAGGTCTTATATACAGATTTTGTTGAATGGTTAAGTCAAAATTTGGAAGAGACGTTTCAGTACTACTAAATGGCAGGTAGTGAGTTTTGCTGAAATTAATTGAGAGAAGTCTGCTATCAAACCAATCTTTCAAATTATTCAGATCATTTTCAGTTTTTGTCTTTAGATCATACCAATTATTTGCTTTATATACAATGACTGTATCGTCGGCAAAACTTAAGATTTTTCCAAAATTTTCTTGCAAGAATAAGTTATTCAAATATATTGTGAATAACATCGGTCCCAACACTGTCCCCTGAGGTACACCACATGTAATCATTTCTTCCATGCTTGTCTCATTTCGGATTTTTACTCTTTGTTTTCTATTTGTAAGGTAATCTTTAAGTAAGTCGTTTGCTGTACCTCGTATTCCTATATTATCTAGCGTTGCTAAAAGCATGGTATGGTCAACTGTGTCGAAAGCCTTACTTAAATCTACAAATACGCCTAAACACGGAATATTTTTGTCTAAGCATTCGTAGATATTATTTGTTAAAATGTGGATAGCGTCTTGCGTAGATTTATGTTCCCGAAAGCCGAACTGGTATTCCTATAAAAGTTTCTATTTGTTCAGGAATGTATTTAATCTACTCTTTATAATTTTCTCAATTACTTTACTTAGGGACGTTATTAGGGAGATTGGTCTATAATTTGTGACTTTTTGTTTTCCTCCATTTTTGTATACGGGGGTCACCAATGATAATTTGAAAGCATATGGAAATTGACCTAGTTCGAAACATTGGTTAATTATGTATGTTAGTGGTTTACATATATAAGTTGAGATAGCTTTCAATGTTTCTGCTTTCAGGCCGTCATATCCCGGAGCTTTATTGTTTTTCAGTTGGGCTATCGTGTTCATTACCTCAAGTTCATTTGTTGGTTGCAGAAAAATTGAGTTCAGAGAGTTTTTCTGCTTAGCATTATAGTTTGGATTTCTATTGATTTTTGATGCTAAGTTGTTCCCTACACTTACAAAAAATTCATTAAATATATTTGTTATTTCCTTGGAGTCATTCACCAAATCACCATTTTCGTTTTCAATGTTATTAATTTCATTTTGTTCGGAGATTTTTAATATTTCATTAACTGTGTTCCAAAGTTTTTTTGACAAATTATTTTCATTTTCCACGCGTTTTTTGTAATATTTGGTTTTTGCTTCTTTAATCAAATATTCAACTTCTTTTTTGAATATTTGATAATTCGTTGTTGTAGGGGTAGATAAGTGCGTGGCTGTAGCCAGGGGGATTCATGGGGGTTCAAAACCCCCTAAATGTATCCTTTCTGCTAACAACCAAACATTAAACGATGTCGAAAAATCTCTCATGAGGCTTTAAGTGAAGTGAAACCACTGTCCAAAAAGAGCCACAGTAGAATGTTTTATTTCGTCATTCTTCTTGGGAGGCGCTGACATGTAGTTGCACAAGCGACTGACTACCCGTTGATTGCTGGATGTGAGTCATACTCTTCTAGTCCCGGAATTGGTTCATGTGTGTTACCTTTTGCAATCCAAAGCCTCACATTCACGAAGTAACTGTCCAGCAGTTTTTTCCTTTTATGGCATTGTTTGCAGCTAGGGTCTCCGTTTTACAGCCCTTTTTTTGTTCAGATAACCTTTGAACAGACAAGTGACTACCCTAAATTCTTAGCTGATTCTTGTTACTTTAGATTCTTTTTTCTCGACGGCCCTTTAATGAAAATTTTCCACGTGAGTGTTACTGGTTGAATTTTGCCAATATTTTTTTGCTAACTCATCAGATTTTTTGTTCTTCTTCGATTCCTGAATGACGTGGAACTCAATATAGAGCAGTCCGCCAGCAAGAGACTTTTTAGTTCTTCACGGTATCCCCACATCAAGAGGGGCGCTATGGATTTTGGTCATGCCCTAGTCTTTGCACAACCGCATCAAACACTGAACGATAAAAAGAAATTCATTCATTTTAGCAATCTATACTGCAGGAGATCTTCAAAAAACTGAAGATTTCGACTCATTCATCAAGCTGATCTTGATGATCTGAACTGAAACTGGACAAAATACTGAAACCTACCCTCATAATTCCGCAGACTATACCCAGAGCTATTCTGTTATAATAAAGATTCTGAAGTCATCCTAATTAAAATTTGTGTTTCTGATTACTTATACATGAAGTGTCACTTTTCGAAATTGTTGGTAATATCAAATTATAAATTATGAAATAGATTTCTTTTTATCACTCTGTTAAGTAAAACAAAATAGACTATACAAATCTCACAATATCAACGAATCCAGTCCTATGTCTTTATACCTTTGTACGAGCATTACTAACTTCAACAATCATAATTTTATCCTAAAAATATCCGAGGAGTAACACCAAAATAGATTCGGAGTTATCAAACTGCCATATCCCTTGTCCAATAAATCTCATTTATTATTTATTTACACTTTTTTAGTGTTTGCAACCTCAATTGACATCTCTCCCAAACATTGGCGTTCAATATCTTCGAAAATGTTCCCTTTTGATCTCTTTTGATTTAATATAATATGATGTAGAGCGTTTTCTGTCGTTCTTTCAGTATCATTCGGTAAATCATCCTTTGAACAATTCGTTCTGGCCAGTCTCAATTACCTACACAGTGGTTTGTGACTGGCACTACTTGAAGACTGGCGGTAAATCAAATAATCTTTTGAACAATTCGTTCCGTAACTAACTGAATGTAGTTCGTAGCTATTCGAAGCAATCTTTCATCCTGTCTAACATGATATACCTAACTCAAATGTTCATCCATGTATATTCCAAAAATTTATTGCATTCATTATTTCTTCAGCTCAGAACGTAGTAAGTATCGAACCACTGATTCGATCCCAGTTTTGGCTTTCTTACGGTCATACAACAGTAAATTATCTTGCAGGTAGATAGAATATCTCAAATTATTTTCAGGGGTACTTATCTTGGAAGAATTGGAAGAATGAATCCTGTTATAGGTGTAGGTTAATATCTTCCACACTCTGTCCGACAGTATTTTGTCGCATTGTGATCTTTGGAATATCACCTCTACCGAGAGCTGAATATAATATTTGGGGTCGTTTTCAAAGCAGTGCCAGACATTATATTTCTTATCGAGTTTCCACAAAAGACAGAAACGCATCTTAACCACTTGTTCATTCAAGAAGAGGAATTATTTTGATTTTATCGAAGTTCAGATAGTCTCTTCTACTGAGTCGGAGCTGAACAGATTCGGTTCTTTGTTATCTTTGAGACAAATTCCACTATATTCACATAATCAGAAAAATATATTCACACACAGTGGAGATATTGATTTTCCATAGGAAATACATAGAAAAACCAACTAAATATCGATGTTGATGTCATTTCATGGAATTTATTTCAAATATCGACCTTCATATACATTTGCGACATTATCTTTTCTATCTATAAATAGTGTTACCCAAACTGTGTCGTGCCCAATTAGTTCTATCATCAGCGCATACCAATACGCCTACACAATAATTTTACTGATTGAAAGAGATCCAGAACCCCCAAGGTACTATCGCCTGTATCCATCATCATGACATAATTATCGGATCTCATCGAAATTACCTAACTTGATTAATTATCGATCGAACTCCAGGGAGAACGGACTTGATTGAGAATATGTTCTGTGATCAGATTAGGAAGTGAATTAGTGACTATATCGGTTCTTTTGTAACGAATAATGAGCTGGAAATAGATCGATTATATAATCTGAGACGCTTCTATCGATTGATATTTTATTAGTTGGCAAGGTCATCTTTCATTTTTTTTAGGATCGTTCGATGTATTCTTCGAAACTAATAGAATATCTGACGCAAATTTTCTGGATATTGGCTCTTATTCAAAATTTGGTTATTTGAAAATGAATTGATAACGAACTAAAAGATGAAGTTATGATATCGATAGAGAAACTTTTTTTATGTGCCCTTGCTGCTATATGAAACAGTAACTTATAGCACTATGTCGAAAACTGGATTTTCCACCTGAAGATGGAAAATTGCGACAAATTATCCCCATGCGTAAGAGCTTGGAGTGGTATGAAATTAATGGTAACCGACGATCGTGAGTTTTTAAAATTCCCGGTAATTCAAGATATATCCGAATAAATGTATGAATTTGAAGTAATCGTAACCGGTATGCATTTGATCCTCCATGCAAGGCTGGTCTATATCTGTAAGTGGTGGAAAGGGGTGCCACCGGAGTTAGCCCATTGTGAAAGAATTTAGGGTTTCACGGCCGGTGTTGATATATCGCAAGTTTTTCAGGCTTCAAAATTCCAGAACAAGGCCTTCAGCCCGAAAAAATTGCGATATATAGGCCCATTGTGTTTCTACCTGCCTGCATGTTCGACCATATTCATGAAGCTTATTGATTAAGCATTATTTATTCAAGCAAGAACTGACTGCAGAGTTGAAGAGAACTTCGATATGGGACAGATTCTACCAGAAAAGGTGTTATTGGTAAAACTGAGAACATGCTCACTGATAGCAGAAAAGCAATTCTAGCCTTGAAGAGATAACAAAACATCAAGGCTAGCATTAGAATGCCAACATGCCTTGGTTGAGGCCTCTTTAGGCAACACTCTTACTCTGAGTTGGATAAAGGGACCTGAAATATCAAGAGATGATTGCGTTGCCGATTTCCTAAATAGGAAAGATGTCAGTCCCAAACCTGAACATGAACCTTTTATTGGTATGACGGCATCGGCATTTGCGATGCTTTTGAAAGAGACCTCCCATCGTGATTGCTATGAAACCACCAACTGTATTTTATCAAGAGAGCTACTGGGCTACCAAAATTCAGAAACACACAAAAAATAGTAGTCAATATCTAGAAAGAATTTCCGGACGACTATTGCTTGGTTCATAGACCAAACTTTTACTTCTACTCTATTTTGTTTCTTCAGAAATTTGAGTAATCACAATGCTAATTAATGGAGACGTTTATGCAGAAAAACAGAAGCTTAGATAGGCAACGGCATACTTGTAGAAACTATTTGCAGCATTTATGTAGAGTTTGTTAACCCCTACTATTCATCATCATTGAATGGATTAGAGAAAACTGTAGAAACTGAAAATGCAGAATACTGTATTATCGACAAGCTGATGACGGATTTCCCATACATATTTTTCTGTAAATTAACTGGAAATTTTAAGAGAAATGAGAGCGTTATGTAATATTCTTCTTTCAATAGTGGCAGCGTGAATTCCGAAGGAAAATATTTAGTCGAAACAAATTTAAAAGTTATGCTTCAGGGTATTCAAAATCCCAAAAACTCATTACATGCCAGATAGACGTTAAAGGCAATTGAAACTAAGATGCACTATGATAGAATTCTGCTTTTCAGTATCTTCACTCCTAGTTGGAACCTTAGTTGGAACAAAATAACCGCCATCAGTGGTTGTTGACACTGAGCATCCAAATTTCATGCGGGAAGGCTACTTTACAATAATAAATTTATCTACACCCGTACTCTAATAATACACTTATATACCCAAGACCCGTTTTATAATGAAATCCATTACGATACAGATTTTTCATTACGATACAGTTTGTCAACCAATAGAAACCCATTATTTTTCAATCAAGCATGATGTGCATGCTCTGCATTTGACGTTTGTCAAGTCAAAATCGGTATAGGTATTAAATTCTTGAAGAATATAGCCAAACTTCGATAATCATAACAAAATGTCTGATACCAGCGATATGGGAGAATCACCTTCACTGACAGAAATACATAAATTTTTCATTTGACAAAGGCATGGATTTATTATTTATTTTTTCAATCAAATTTTCTGAGCTCTCCGTAGCCGAGCGGTCTAAGGCTCTGGGATTTTATTAGCTAGTTGGAAGAGACATTGGTTCGATTCCGGCCTCGAGTAATATTTTTTTTTTAATTTTTGATCTTCTCTTCATTTCTCATCGTTTTATTTCTCGAAGTGATACCATTAATTACAATATTGTAGAATTTTTCAAAGAAATGTGTTCAATTAGTATTATTGTGTGCAATACAAATATAAATATAATATTTGTAGTTATTCACTATTTAGCGGGTGTAGATAAAATAGCGTATGCAACTCTCATGTAATGGTTATTAATACACTCGCATCAACCATACGAAACTCACCTTCAGCTCGTTTCGTATCCTGGTTGATGCTCGTGTATTAATAACCACTATTACATGATCATTGCATAATATACTATTATTTATGTTCTGTGCACAAAAGGTTCAAGTAAAAGTGAAGTGATAACTTTTATCAATCAGCATTGTGACAGCTTTTCTTAAAGTAGAAGTAAAAAAATAGAATGAAAGTGTAACTTTTTCTATAAACCATGAGTGTTCTGATAGGATACTGCAAATTATGACAAAACATGATATAACAGGGATATACCCATTAGCTATATTGTCAACTTCTTCAAAACGGTATAGTGCGTTACCCCAGCTTGTTGAAGGAAGTACAATGAGCTAAACAAGGACTCGCATATTTCAGATCCATAGATGGTAAGGACTTCATGTCCTTTGTCTAGAAACTCAGTTTGATTATCCGTACAATCAGTTGTTTCTCGTACACATTCCTGATCCTGGATTACGTTTGGCAAGACTATTCTCATCTAGCAACATCACCATTTCGTATCTAATTCTCCCGGAGTATACCTTCAGCTCTTATTTCGTATTAACCGAATATCCAGGCCGCGGCATTCACCGGATTTGCTTTGCATTTGAATTGATGCAAATTATGCATCCTCGAAAGTAGGCCAATCAACCGAAATGAATGGTTCCCGAGTGATAGAAGGGAAATCCAACAAGCGAGTTTTTCATTCGAATTTGCATATCTATCTTCGACGCTATTTTTCAACGCAGAGCGAAACAAAACTCTCCACAACGAATCAGACCTTCATGCGATTTTTGGTCCGATTTACATCTCATACATATTCCGCGTAACACCCTCTGGTGGTTTAACATAATCGCAGCTTTGGACTACTTTTGAGAATCGGAAAAGAATTCGATCGTACTACTTCAGTTATCTTTCACGGTTTCTAGGAGATAAATTTTATATCCGTTATTAGATCTACCAATAGGCCGCTTTGTTTGACGCTTCAAATAATGCTGCATATAACCAAATTGTCTGCCAAACACGTAATATTTGACCAACAATTTGATCGTTTCCAGGGCATTTTAGTCAGGGCCATTTCAGACAGAAATCAGGATCTAAATTGACTCGTTTGGAGCAGATGGAAATGTTTTCGTTGATTTTGAAACCAGTCAGTAGATCGCAAAAATTTATTTTATTTACAACCATATATGTTATGCTGTCATTACTAACGTCATTGAAGGTTGGGAAGTGTCACATTACACACCTCTACTTCCTGCCCTCATTTCATCTATTCTAGAATTTAATTGTCATTTATAGACTTTATCTGACATTTATTTACATTGGTGACAAAAATTGTATACCCTGTAGTTACGGTAACAATACATCTACTTGATTATTCTGAGAAAACCGCGTTTTTGGTAATTTGTCGTTAAATGTAATATTTTAGATATGTTCAGAACGAAACAGAGATTCATTAATTCAAATCGAAATATAATGGTTGTGAATAAAATAGAATACAAACTTCGGTGGGAATTTTCATTCCTGTCTCGAGATCATAGCTTACCTTGACGCTCGGTTAACTAACTGATCTCACGACAGGAATGAGTCACTTCCCACCTCGGTGTGTAATATACTAGTCCTCACCTAATACAGGTTGCTGATCTGACAATAACTGGGTACCAGGTAGATATTGGGGCCGTGTGCGGCTTCTAGTTATTATTATAATGTGGTAGTCGGTTATTCAGTTCCTCCCATCTGAGCTACTTTGATAATTTTTGTTTTTGATCACCTCTTGCCTTCCTCTATCATGCTACAGCAGCATTTGACGCGCACGCCAAATTGCACGTTATTGCTACTGTCATGTGTATAGCTTGTCCGATCCATCTTGACACAGAAATAATAACGTATATGCCCAGCGATCTCTGTGAAGTATTCTATGATTGAAAAACACTTATTATATGTGTTCACTGTGTTGAAATTTCTTCCTAGGAGGTGTTTTTTCTTTCGTCATGATCTACACTACCAGTGTGCAACTGGAAAAGTATCTGAGTTTGTGCCAAGATGGATTGGATAAGCTGTACACAGGTGTAGTAATCGTCCATTATCATGTCAGTGACTCGCATTGTGTAAGGAGACCTTCAGTTGCTTGCTAACCCAATGTGATTTCATCCTCCATCTGAGGATTTGCCATAGCTCTCTTCATTGTTATGTTTTTCAATAGATTTCATTTTCATAATAGCAATATATATTTCATGGAAATGTTCATCTCCATCCCCATTGCCTATGACGAATGCCCCCTATTTCGGTATTTCAATTCTCTCATGACTTTCAGATTTATTTCTGCATATGATATAACTCTGAAAGATTCTTAGCTCACACAAATTTTTATTTCTGATGGTTACCGTCAGCTATAAAAGATTTAATATTAGTTTAGAGTTCCTCACAGTCCTCTTTAGATCCATAGTCCTAAATATTTTGAGATCTGCAAACATCAGAATTTTAGAATGGCAGTCGATTTAATTTTTGATGTTATCAACAAAAATATTGAATAAGGTCCTAACTGGCTTCCTTGAGATACCACAAGCTGACAGACATTTTCTGAGACATAAATCTCTTGATTTTCACATCTTAATTTTCACGAACTTCATTCTGTCACTAAGTTAACTTGAAAACCAATTCAACAAACCTCCAAAAAAACCAACTGGCTTCGATTTTGCATAGAGAATACTGTGATCGACTGTAACAATTTCTTTGGAAAAATCCGTATATATTACGTTCACTTGCTGTTTTATTTTAAGATCCCGAAGTATTTTATACCTGATTAAATATGCCAATAAATATATTGCAGAGTATAATTTTGGTAATAGACAAATTCCGTACCAATCGAATGTATGAGGTCTATAGAATATTCAAACATTAGGTTGACTATTTTTTTCCTTTCACAACCTCTTGGGTAGGCAGGTATAAACAGGTGAATCGATACTAGTAATTTGCACCGGTTTAATTAATGGATGAAAGATATAGTATATCCAATTGAATATGTCAATAAATATATCGCAAATGGGTCGACTTAAAAAAATTAGTCCAGAATATGAGTAATTTCCTATAAAAAAAATGTGGAAAATTTCACTGGTTTGGTTGATAGAAAAGTTCTATACAAATCGAAAGTATGATGTCTGAAGAAAATGTGAAAATCCAAACGTAGGGTTTTTTTTTTCTGTCACAACTCTTGGGATCGCATTGAGAACATTTTGAGGAAGCACAATATCAAAACAAATTACAGACCCATGAAGAAAATACATGAACACCTGAGACCTGCTGAAGATCTAAGAGACCCTCTAACCAATGCTTGGGTATACAGGGTGTACGTGCCCATGTGGAAAAGTAACAAAACATTGATTCAAGACACAGATCAGTGAACACAGTCAAAATTTCAACCAATTTTTAAATTTACTTTTCTCTGTACAGAAGTTGTAATAGAATACTAATGAAATCGCGCTAAGGTAAAAAAAATCCAGCATCAAAATTGTAATATGGAGGACGTTTCTGAAAAAAATTTGAAAAAGTCTCGGAAAGTTGCCAGACAAAACCTTCCGATTTCCTGATTTCCTTAAAAAACTACACATTTCCGAACCTATATGGAGGTTTAAAATGACCCGAATCCCAAGTCGATATCTCTTTTCGTTCGAGTGTAGTCGAAGCACAGGAAATTATTCAGTAAAATTTTCCCAAATTTTTTTCAAGTCGCACCAAATTTTTTGTCGACCGGGTTGGAATTACCTGGGGAGAAATTTGTTCAACTCTACAAAATGTAAATGAAATTTGAGTCGTCTGTTCGAATTTCATTTCAGTAAGGCCAATTCACGAATTGTTCACTTTTTTCATCAATATCTCGTGGACTATCAATGATACGAAAAAAAAATTTCGGAACTTTTTATAGAACACCTTGAGTTCCATCGATTTAATGCCGTGGTAATTTTTGATATTCCCAGTCATTTCGGAGATATTTCGAATTTTCAAAAAATAAACAATTTCCATATTTTTCCCAATTTTCCCGTGTTTCAATTAATTTACAAAAATGCTTCAACCAAAGTTCATGGAAAAACTCGAGCTCTTCATGGTCTATCTCTTCAAATGATCAATTCATCAACCTGACCGGTGCAAGTTACTAGTATAGTACTAGTTTAGATTTTTTTATACCTGCCTACCCAAGAGTTTTGACAGGAAAAAAATAGTCAACCTTACTTTTTGCATATTCTAACGGCATTATACTTTCGATTGGATTGGAATTTGTCTCTTAACCAAGCCAGTGAAATTTTTCAAAAAAAAATTGTTTCAATCGTTAGGTACTCATAGTCTGGACTGAAATTTTTCAGTCAACCCATCTGCGAAATATATTTATTGGCATATTCAATCAGATAAAAAATACTTTTCATCCTTTAACCAGGACGGTGGAGGTCGTTCTGTAGCGGGATGTTAGACCATTTACTTCCCAAAGAATTCATGATTTACTGAGAATATAACAGCAAATAGGTGTTTGTTGATTTGCTGTGAAAAAACCCACGTTGCTCATCGATGACATTTGATTGAAGGGAAACTAAACTGTTGCATATAATGTGTTCTACGTTTGCTTATGCATTTATGTTATTATTTTCAATTGTGTGTGCCTCAGTAAGCAAGATACTTTTCTCGAGAGAAATGAGTTACTTTCTGCCTCGGTAAGTATACATTTCCTGCCTCAGTGTAGTGAGTTAAGTCGTACTTTTCTTACTTAGAAAGGAAAAGTACTTTTCATACATAGCGAGGAAAAGTAAAAGTGACGTTCGATACGTCATCAATGAAATAACTTATACAGTATTGACGACCTAAGTATAAATTTTACTGTCATACATAGAGCACTCTATATTTAAAATGGTAGAAATCAGTAAAGAAGCTAATATATTTTCAAGAAGTGGATAAATTGAAAAAATGAAAGTTGAACGTCAAATATTATAGTAGAGCTACAGCATTACGTTATATTCATGATTTCGCAAAAATTTTCTGTGAGTCTTCGTACCGCAAAGTATTGATGGAACAGACGATGTTCATGATTGGTAGGACGGCAAATCTTGGTGTGGGTTCGAATCCAGCGTTGAGACCTTTTTTTCTTTTCCTTTGATACTTTGTTTTGCAGGTTCTCCTGATTTTGGGAATATCAGGAGCTTGCGATACTGTACCTAGTTCAATGAACATTTTATTTAAATAACTTGATATTCAAGGTAGGCGGGCAGTAAACTTCATCCTCAGGAGGAAAAGTAGCACTTTGCTCTCTTGCTATACAAAAAGCGATTTCCACCCAGAAATACTGAAAATTATGCTTTTTCAAGTAAACTTTGTCCGATCCGATATTTTTCCCCTATCGAAAATTAAGGAAAAGGGGATGACGATTTTACGACCCCACTGTGTGAGTAAAACATTTTTCTAGGCTTTCTAACCTGCATGTCCGTTCTACCATTCACGAACCGGCGTAAAAGAAAAGAAAAGTTTCAAGCACGCAGCAGTGAACAGGGAGAGTCTATTCCTTTCATATTCTGCTGGCTTCGCGCGACTTCGCTCTCGTCATGTTGAAAGGATGAAACATTTCTTTTGTTAGGTCTGGAGCTCGTTTTCATTACTCACTTCTCTTGTATTTCGAGTTTTAATGAAAAACTGTCACCAGGAAAATTGCCGGATATTAATCTAGATATATTTACCCCCGACACGAAAAACGTTGACGTTGCTTTTTAAAAGGATCCTACACGTCAGGCAGGAGGTCCGATCACAAACAGCCGGAGCAAAACATATAAAAATGTAATGGTGCTAGTGGCATGTGTAGAAAATGCTGCGAACATTGTCGTTGTTGTATGTCGAAAATGTAATCAGATTGCCAAGCTTTATCTCCTTTGAAGTCAAACGCAGGAAGGCTATATTTTGCGAATGGTCAGTTGAGTAATTTAACTCTGTTGGAAAACAAACTTGAATACTTGAGGGTATTCTGAACTTCAAAGATCATGAAATTATATCAGTTAATGGAAACCTCAGCGAAAAAGAAAAAATTGTATATGTGTTGTTGAAATATAGAGATTGGGGTAAGGCATGGTGACAAAGGATCTATCATTTTCAGCCCGCTTTGTAGTTTAATGTTCTGAAATCAATCATAATAATTGGTAGTTAACAGAGCAGGTCCATATCGTATCAAAAATTCTGCAGGTAGTTTTTGCGCTACCTTTGTAAAGTATGTCAATAGCTGACCCTAGCCTTTCGATTCATTTTTTTTTCTGAAGATGCTAATAACCTTTTTAGCGAAACGCGCGTCGAGTATAAATAATATCAGTTTTGTGTTAGGGTGAAAAAGTTTGAACATTGATGTATTTCATTCAAGCAAAGGAAATTAGCTGGTTCAGGAAGTTGTATTGCAAAACACGTGTCGAGTTTTTCTAAACCCATTGTTAGTAGGGAGAACAAACTGTATTAGTAGATATTGAGGGGTTGAGACCCCTAACCCTGACGTCACCAAGGTCCACGCAGGGCAAAGCGTCTAATGCAGCGTTAGACGCATTTGACGTAGCGTTAGACGCATTTGACGCAGCATTAGACGCATTTGGCGTAGAGTTAGACGCATTTGACGTAGCGTTAGACGCATTTGACGTAGCGCTAGACGCATTTGACGTAGCGTTAGACGCATTTGGCGTAGCGTTAGACGCATTTGACGCAGCGTTAGACGCATTTGACGCAGCGTTAGACGCATTTGTCGTAGCGTTGTAAGAATTGGTTGTTTTGCATGGAGCATCATAAATGAAAAACTTCACCCTCTTGAACTTCTTTTGGTATATTATATAACTTGATGGCGTGTATTCCATTGACAAAACTGAATCATAGATGGTTGTTTCTCGTCGGGATGATTTTACATACGCCGAGAATGACATCAAAAATATTTTTCCGCCCCCCTATATACCTACCTATACCTATGTATACCTTTCCTGGTTCCATTTTAGGGAGCAAAGTTGTACTTTTCCTTCCTAGGGAGGAAAAGTGAAAGTGACGTTTGATACGACATCAATGAAATAACTTATATGGCATTGACGAACTAAACTATATTCTATTATATAAGTATACATTTTACTGTTCCTTTATAAAACACCTTGTATTTTGGAAAATGGTACAAATCATTTTCTTTTCTCTGTACAGAAGTTGTAATAGAATACTAATGAAATCGCGCTAAGGTAAAAAAAATCCAGCATCAAAATTGTAATATGGAGGACGTTTCTGAAAAAAATTTGAAAAAGTCTCGGAAAGTTGCCAGACAAAACCTTCCGATTTCCTGATTTCCTTAAAAAACTACACATTTCCGAACCTATATGGAGGTTTAAAATGACCCGAATCCCAAGTCGATATCTCTTTTCGTTCGAGTGTAGTCGAAGCACAGGAAATTATTCAGTAAAATTTTCCCAAATTTTTTTCAAGTCGCACCAAATTTTTTGTCGACCGGGTTGGAATTACCTGGGGAGAAATTTGTTCAACTCTACAAAATGTAAATGAAATTTGAGTCGTCTGTTCGAATTTCATTTCAGTAAGGCCAATTCACGAATTGTTCACTTTTTTCATCAATATCTCGTGGACTATCAATGATACGAAAAAAAAATTTCGGAACTTTTTATAGAACACCTTGAGTTCCATCGATTTAATGCCGTGGTAATTTTTGATATTCCCAGTCATTTCGGAGATATTTCGAATTTTCAAAAAATAAACAATTTCCATATTTTTCCCAATTTTCCCGTGTTTAAATTAATTTACAAAAATGCTTCAACCAAAGTTCATGGAAAAACTCGAGCTCTTCATGGTCTATCTCTTCAAATGATCAATTCATCAACCTGACCGGTGCAAGTTACTAGTATAGTACTAGTTTAGATTTTTTTATACCTGCCTACCCAAGAGTTTTGACAGGAAAAAAATAGTCAACCTTACTTTTTGCATATTCTAACGGCATTATACTTTCGATTGGATTGGAATTTGTCTCTTAACCAAGCCAGTGAAATTTTTCAAAAAAAAATTGTTTCAATCGTTAGGTACTCATAGTCTGGACTGAAATTTTTCAGTCAACCCATCTGCGAAATATATTTATTGGCATATTCAATCAGATAAAAAATACTTTTCATCCTTTAACCAGGACGGTGGAGGTCGTTCTGTAGCGGGATGTTAGACCATTTACTTCCCAAAGAATTCATGATTTACTGAGAATATAACAGCAAATAGGTGTTTGTTGATTTGCTGTGAAAAAACCCACGTTGCTCATCGATGACATTTGATTGAAGGGAAACTAAACTGTTGCATATAATGTGTTCTACGTTTGCTTATGCATTTATGTTATTATTTTCAATTGTGTGTGCCTCAGTAAGCAAGATACTTTTCTCGAGAGAAATGAGTTACTTTCTGCCTCGGTAAGTATACATTTCCTGCCTCAGTGTAGTGAGTTAAGTCGTACTTTTCTTACTTAGAAAGGAAAAGTACTTTTCATACATAGCGAGGAAAAGTGAAAGTGACGTTCGATACGTCATCAATGAAATAACTTATACAGTATTGACGACCTAAGTATAAATTTTACTGTCATACATAGAGCACTCTATATTTAAAATGGTAGAAATCAGTAAAGAAGCTAATATATTTTCAAGAAGTGGATAAATTGAAAAAATGAAAGTTGAACGTCAAATATTATAGTAGAGCTACAGCATTACGTTATATTCATGATTTCGCAAAAATTTTCTGTGAGTCTTCGTACCGCAAAGTATTGATGGAACAGACGATGTTCATGATTGGTAGGACGGCAAATCTTGGTGTGGGTTCGAATCCAGCGTTGAGACCTTTTTTTCTTTTCCTTTGATACTTTGTTTTGCAGGTTCTCCTGATTTTGGGAATATCAGGAGCTTGCGATACTGTACCTAGTTCAATGAACATTTTATTTAAATAACTTGATATTCAAGGTAGGCGGGCAGTAAACTTCATCCTCAGGAGGAAAAGTAGCACTTTGCTCTCTTGCTATACAAAAAGCGATTTCCACCCAGAAATACTGAAAATTATGCTTTTTCAAGTAAACTTTGTCCGATCCGATATTTTTCCCCTATCGAAAATTAAGGAAAAGGGGATGACGATTTTACGACCCCACTGTGTGAGTAAAACATTTTTCTAGGCTTTCTAACCTGCATGTCCGTTCTACCATTCACGAACCGGCGTAAAAGAAAAGAAAAGTTTCAAGCACGCAGCAGTGAACAGGGAGAGTCTATTCCTTTCATATTCTGCTGGCTTCGCGCGACTTCGCTCTCGTCATGTTGAAAGGATGAAACATTTCTTTTGTTAGGTCTGGAGCTCGTTTTCATTACTCACTTCTCTTGTATTTCGAGTTTTAATGAAAAACTGTCACCAGGAAAATTGCCGGATATTAATCTAGATATATTTACCCCCGACACGAAAAACGTTGACGTTGCTTTTTAAAAGGATCCTACACGTCAGGCAGGAGGTCCGATCACAAACAGCCGGAGCAAAACATATAAAAATGTAATGGTGCTAGTGGCATGTGTAGAAAATGCTGCGAACATTGTCGTTGTTGTATGTCGAAAATGTAATCAGATTGCCAAGCTTTATCTCCTTTGAAGTCAAACGCAGGAAGGCTATATTTTGCGAATGGTCAGTTGAGTAATTTAACTCTGTTGGAAAACAAACTTGAATACTTGAGGGTATTCTGAACTTCAAAGATCATGAAATTATATCAGTTAATGGAAACCTCAGCGAAAAAGAAAAAATTGTATATGTGTTGTTGAAATATAGAGATTGGGGTAAGGCATGGTGACAAAGGATCTATCATTTTCAGCCCGCTTTGTAGTTTAATGTTCTGAAATCAATCATAATAATTGGTAGTTAACAGAGCAGGTCCATATCGTATCAAAAATTCTGCAGGTAGTTTTTGCGCTACCTTTGTAAAGTATGTCAATAGCTGACCCTAGCCTTTCGATTCATTTTTTTTTCTGAAGATGCTAATAACCTTTTTAGCGAAACGCGCGTCGAGTATAAATAATATCAGTTTTGTGTTAGGGTGAAAAAGTTTGAACATTGATGTATTTCATTCAAGCAAAGGAAATTAGCTGGTTCAGGAAGTTGTATTGCAAAACACGTGTCGAGTTTTTCTAAACCCATTGTTAGTAGGGAGAACAAACTGTATTAGTAGATATTGAGGGGTTGAGACCCCTAACCCTGACGTCACCAAGGTCCACGCAGGGCAAAGCGTCTAATGCAGCGTTAGACGCATTTGACGTAGCGTTAGACGCATTTGACGCAGCATTAGACGCATTTGGCGTAGAGTTAGACGCATTTGACGTAGCGTTAGACGCATTTGACGTAGCGCTAGACGCATTTGACGTAGCGTTAGACGCATTTGGCGTAGCGTTAGACGCATTTGACGCAGCGTTAGACGCATTTGACGCAGCGTTAGACGCATTTGTCGTAGCGTTGGACGCATTTGACGTAGCGTTAGACGCGTTTGGCGTAGCGTTAGACGCATTTGACGCAGCGTTAGACGCATTTGGCGTAGCGTTAGACGCATTTGACGTAGCGTTAGGCTGGATTCAGACAGAACCGAAATCCGATCGTACGATGATTCGATAGCTTTCTGATTGGTCTGAATTTAAATTTAAACGAATCAGAAAGCCTTCGAATCGTCATACGATCGATTTGGATCTGTTGGAATCCAGCATTAGACGCAGCGTTAGACGCATTTGACGTGGCGCTAGACGCATTTAACGAAGCGAACCCCCTCAACCCCCCCCCCCCAATATCGGGAGCATCTCGTTCTACCCACATTTCGTAACACCCAAAGTGCATAACACCCAAAGTGCGTGACACCCAAATGTCATTACACCCAAATTTCGTTATGCCCACACTCACCGAACATACCCGAATGATGCGCTGTTGCGAAATTTACCGGATATTCTGCAATTTCCTGTGTGAAAGTTATCGGTTAAATTTTCAGGTGGCAGGTTATAATATGCTGGTTTCTGCTTTCGCTATCAAATATACTAACGAATAATTGGAAAACATGTCGGTTTATTTATGTCAAGATATTTCTCAACAAGATTGTGAAATATCACCCAGTTTTCGTTCCTCGAATGCACTCTATTCTCAAGGCAGGGGCTGATTTATATTCCTTTTTAAAGGGACTCAGACGAGCCGAAATTATCATGGTAGGGCTGTATTGTGCGGCCCTTTATGTGCACATATTTCGTTCTAATAAGATTCAACGAAGGTAAACCCTGAAAGCTGTGGGAAATTGAAGTGAAACGATGTAGTCTGCAATATTGATATTCCACTAACAGGGTTGAAAGCTTCGCTAGTGGAAAATTCCGCATGAGGGATTTAGTGAAATGCCAGAACCTCTAATAATTCTGCTGAGTACTCACTATTCATCCAAACCACACATTTCTCATATGGAACATTTTGGTCAAGTAAAATACATTTTCCAGACCACCCTGTAGATACAGAAGTGTTCCAATATAAGAATTGGTTGTTTTGCATGGAGCATCATAAATGAAAAACTTCACCCTCTTGAACTTCTTTTGGTATATTATATAACTTGATGGCGTGTATTCCATTGACAAAACTGAATCATAGATGGTTGTTTCTCGTCGGGATGATTTTACATACGCCGAGAATGACATCAAAAATATTTTTCCGCCCCCCTATATACCTACCTATACCTATGTATACCTTTCCTGGTTCCATTTTAGGGAGCAAAGTTGTACTTTTCCTTCCTAGGGAGGAAAAGTGAAAGTGACGTTTGATACGACATCAATGAAATAACTTATATGGCATTGACGAACTAAACTATATTCTATTATATAAGTATACATTTTACTGTTCCTTTATAAAACACCTTGTATTTTGGAAAATGGTACAAATCAGAAAAGGAGGTAGGATATTTTCCAGAAGTGAATGTATTAAAAAAAAGAAGTTAAATGTCAAATATTGTAATGGAATATAACTACTTCTCTTCGGGCCTGAAGGCCGTCATTCTTTGGAATTTCTTCCTGACGTTTCGCTAGCGCGAGTGGCCAGCTTCTTCAGAGGCTTATTCATCTCCGATGACTCATCATCAGTCATCGGAGATGAATGAGCCTCTGAAGAAGCTGGCCACTCGCGCTAGCGAAACGTCAGGAAGAAATTCCAAAGAACGACTGCCTCCAAGCCCGAAGAGAAGTAGTGATACTAATAACCTCGGCCGCGAAAGCCTCAACCATTTTGTCATTGTAATGGAGGTACAGCAATACGCTATATTCATGATTCCGCAAAAATTTTCTGCACGCCTTTATAGCTAAAATTGTTGATTATGAGACACTGTACAAGGTAGGTACAATGGGAAATGTAAGTGTTGGTTCGAGACCGACATCAAGACCTTTTTTTAATTCTTCGTTTTGTAGGTTCTCCTTGTTTTGAGAATTTCATGAGCATGCTGTACCCACTTCTCAGTGCTAGTTCTTCATTAAATTTTTCATGGATCATTTTTTTTAATGACTTGACTTGAGGGAGACTCAATCACTGTTGAGATTGTTCAACACTTCTCAGAAGAATATTTGAAACAATTCCGGAATATTTGTTAAGCTTTATTTCAACAAATTTTGACACTTGATCTTTTATTCATACCTCAACCATCGATCTATGGGAAGAAAATGAACCTATGTTCATCAGGAACATTTACATCACTGTATATTATTCATTCTGAAAATGAAACATGCGAAAACTTTATTCGAAATTCTCTGCAGGCATTAGATTTTTCAATAAAATTAAATGAATAATTGATAGAAGCAGCAGTGGAAGAAGTATCGGAATCGTACATCCGAAATAAACGAAAACCCTTGAAGTTATTAATTAACCTAACACCAAGCTCGACGCGTGTTTCGCAAACAAGGTTAGCATTTTCAGGAGAAGAATAACCAGCCATATTCTTCAGATATAATATCAATTCTCTTCTCCTGAAGATGCTGAGCTTGTTGGCGAAACGTATATATATATATATATATATATATATATATATATATATATATATATATATATATATATACCTCATAAGTTTATAAGTTTTTCATATTAAAAAAAAAATGTTTAACGTAATCAGGGATATTTGTTAGTCAGGAAATTGAAACGTTCAATAATACATTTATTAACATTGATTTTAAAAAATCACATTGAACAACGAATAAAATATATGGTAGATACTTAAATCTATTTACTATTTACTAAAAAGAAACTGTAACCTTCGGGGCATTTTCCCAAAGTCGTTGATGGTATCATCGATTAAATTTTTATTCCGTAGTACTCTTTTGCGGTGTATGCTTAACATACATAATCCCGACAAACGATCATCTCCCATAGTAGATCTGTTCCATGTTTTCACCCCTCGTAGGGTACTAAATGAACGCTCAATAGAACAGGTAGTAGCTGCTAGAGCATAGGCGCCGGAACTTCAAAATTACTATGGGGGCTCGGTCTATATATATATATATATATATATATATATATATTTATCACAATAAAATAGGTAAAATAAAGCCAGTGGGTTATAACCTCATATATTCGGGTGATGTTCACATACATACAAAAGACACGAAGTGAATACTAATCCAAAACGACCCAAGTGCCAGATTTTCAAAATAATAAAAATAATTTCCAAACTCTTCGGTGAAGTATAGAAAAAACAAAAAAAACTGATGATCACAGCCAGTTTCAAACCTCAAATGGCGAGTCTGAGTACTACAAAATTTTTGTTGTTTGAAATTGTTAAAGAAACAAATATCCAATTTCTATATAATATATATGTAACAAATAGGATTAAAATTTTAATTTTATTCATGTTAGAAGGTCTGTCGTCTTTGGTAATTTTTTTAAATGAAAATATTTTCCATCTCGTGATTACTAACTTCTTTAAAAAGCAGCTCTGTAGAAGTTCAAATTAGCACAATCGTTTAGTCTTTGCTGTGTCATCGTAGACCGTGAATACGTTTTTGATTTGATAAATCAGATATCACATCTTTTTATTTTTTATTACAATATATACGGTATACGTACGCACCTTTGTTAATAGTGACTACGGCTTTAAGTAACAAACTCCGGCGGTTCTGTCACTGACACTGTTGCCAGCGTGATAATAAAAATCTTTATAACCCGACACCAATGAGACCGATACATAATTTGTTCTAAACGAAAAATGTTTGCTATGAGAGCATGGTAACAGTTTCGCAAACCAGAACATCACTATGGGGGCTCCGCCCCCATAGCCAATTCTCTATAGGGGCTCGAGCCCCCATTGCCCCCATGGTTCCGGCGCCCCTGTGCTAGAGTACACGCTATTTTAAATGCCAAAGCTACAGAAGGATAAAATTGCTCGGCTTCGCAGAAATTGAATCGATGTACTCAAAGTTCTGCGAAGGTAGATCTTTAATAAACCATACATTATACCAAGTTTTTGCTTCACTTTCGAAATTCGGCAAAAAAACACCATCAACGCTGGTCATATTATTTATAACGTCGAGAAATTTTGATTTCTCCATTCTTTTCAAAAATTTCGGGTGTGGTAACATAGCTGAAAATGCTGTCAAATGTGCTTCTCCAAAACGATCTGATAGAGATGAAATATTAGAATCCAAATACGGTATGAAGATAGATCTTCTAAAGTATTCCTCGTCATTTCCAGCTGGCTGATTTGAACGGCCAGTTAGCCTTCCAGTCAGCGTTGTTCCTATGGTAATTCTGATTGTACTGTCAAATGGTGTAGAATTGTACAGTTTTTCAAAGAATTGTACAGTCGCCATCTATTTTCGTAATTTTGAAGCTTTCTTCTTGTCAACCTATATAGGCAATCAATAAAACCAAAATTTTGTTTTGTGCTAGTCTAGCACAAGGTCAAGTCAAGCAATAGTAGCGATTTTAATGATTTTTACTAATTATTTATATTCACAATGTCATGTTTCACAATGACACTGACAAGTGACGCCAGTGACAGTGACGATCACGGGTCACGTCATGATAGCAAAACTAGTCTCACGGAATCACGGAACAATAAACTTACTCTTTCATAGAATTTCATATTTTGGGTTGTTTGGTGTGATCTTCTTTCTTGCCGACAAGTGTGGGAATAAACTTATCAATATCGAATAGTAGTCGAATTGTACAGTTTTGTACAGATTTTTTGATTGTATTCCCTTGGTACAGTTCAATATCCAAATGTACATCTTTCTGTCTGTGTTCTGGCACAACACTGCTTCCAGTCACACGCGGACGTCTCATTTCGACTCCTAACTTTTCACAAAACTCTTGAACTTTTGTAAAAACTAAACGAAATTCATCTGAAGCATTTTCACGATGAGAAGCTAATACAGTGATACAATTATCAAATTTCCGATGTGCTCATTAACAGACATGATATTCATGTTTACACTCTGAAGTTCTTGGCACACTGGTTCAAGCATTGATGAATATGTTGCCATAACAGCCAGAGCTACTAGATAACCTGGAGTTTTAACTGTTGTATGCAATTGATAAGCTTTGGTTCGCGTAGTTGAATTTCCACCCTTGGAAAGTTCTTCCAAAGCTTTTATTACAATAGCTTCAAAATTTTCAAAAAATATGCGGATGCTTCGGTATTTTGAAGACCAACGAGTTTCACAAAAAAGAGGAATATTTGAAATCATGTGTCTTCGTAATGTAGACTCGCGAAAAAAGTTGATAACTCTTTTAGTCGTACCACTAGCATTTCTTATTTCAGGGAGATTATTTTGATCATTAATAACGTGGTTTAGTATATGGCTGGCACAATGAAAGTACATAGCTCTAGGGTATTGATCCCTAATCAGTTTTTGCATACCACCAACATGTCCAGCCATTGTACTGCAGCCGTCGTACCCTTGGTCCACAAGTCGGTCTAAATTCAAGCCACTGTCGTTCAAAAATTGCAAGATATTTGCAGAAATTGTTCGAGCATTTGTGAATTGCATCATGCATCTATCAAAATTCGGAGAACTCATGCCCATCTAACTGTTGAGTAGTTTCAACTCAAATACATAAATTAGGGTTAAAATTATGGTAGTTAGCATTTTTTCTCGCTACCTTATCAAAAAATTCTATGGGCGCGCATGAGCAGTGGAGATATATCATTAGCACCCAACAATTTTCAAAAGATAGAAAAAAGATCGGGGGATATCTAAAAAAAATTAGCATCACATCACAGTTGAAGAGTAAAACTAAAAATATGAGAATCAGTGCAGAGTGAAATTCATGTAAAATAACTATCAAATCAGTCAAATTTGAATGAGCCATGTGTGAATATAATTTTTTGTTACTGTTTCAGTGGGTTATAAGTTTTCTATTCATTTGCGGATTTACTCTTCAAAATGTTTTCTGAATAATTGACAAACAGTCTCATTAAGTATGATATCATTATTAGAATTCAATTTACGAGCCCTAACACTAAGCCCAATTAATTTCATTGAATGAAAATCTAATATTGAGTGCTAGAGTGAAATTCATTGAAGAAGAAGATATTATGGACTTTCATCATTATCAGAGAACCTAAATTCTCACGGCCGGATGTACAAACTGTACGAGAACGAGAACATTGTGTCCGTCTCCTCATAGACTTTTATAATGCCTACCACAGCTGTAGGCGAAACGTCAGGAATGGAAACCTCTGGACCACATAAAACAAACCCGAAAAACACCCCGGAATCACTTTTATCATTTTTTTATGTCTCTCAAAATCTCCAAAATACATGTAATTTTCTTTATTCAGCATACTAATCGCATTCAACCTTTGAGGAAAGACCCTTTTGGTAATATAAAAGTAGTAATTACTTCGTTAAAAAATCCCCCTTATTCGTTGCAGGCTTTCCAACAGACAGTTTTCAGCATATTCCATCGTGAATTCCAATTTATACTATGGAATAGAATATATATTCCACCATTAAACTGGATATCTTCATCTGGCATCCCATTTATTAATTTAGAAGTCAGTGTTAACGCAATTATACAATGAGCAACTTTGTACATAAATCCTTTTTGTGGGTTAGTATTTATCGCAACTGAAACTTTTCCACCGAATTTTATTCGCAGCAATTACTCTGCAGTTGGGAGTTTGCGGAAGTAAATGGAAGATTATTCTTCAAATAATCAACCCACTTTGGCTGTTTGTTTGGAATTTAATAATTCGAATAACTCTATATATTTTTTCTGTATTTCGATCATGGATCAATTTTTATTTGGGATCAATAGGGAAGAATATCGACCGATGAGGGCGCTGGTGGTGGTTAAACTTTATCCACCATTTTGAAATACTTACCTTGTTTACATTTGTGAAATAACGCGCCAAACTGAAATCCAGTCATCAGTTGCCCTCGCTAGACAAGATTTTGGTGTTTTTTTGCTATATTTTCATTGTACGAAATTTTTCTCGTGAAGGTTAATATAACTGTGTTCATGATGCTTTGAATAGCCGCACAAAACCATTCATTGGAGGTGAACATAGATGCATTGTGTTTTAAAATCTGATGATAGGTATTTGTTCAAGGACATTTTTCAGTTTGAGTGTAGTGTTAGTGAACCAAAGAGGCTTTTATTACATGGATGATGAAATGCGCCATAACTTCGCCTAAAAATAGACAAACAGACACACCAGGTAAGAAGAAATCATCTCTCTTGAAATGCGAGTAACACACTGAAGCCGCTCTAGGTGGTGATTTATGCAGTTTCAGTTTAATATTCCAAGCCTTGTACCTGTCTATTTTCTCTTTCAATCCACTTTCCGTAATGTTTCCCACCAAAGATGTATTTCTCTTTGGAAACTTGTGGAAAGACAACTTTGGCTTTCGGTTCCTAGAGTTGCGGCAACCTGGCACCCAACACTTTATACGGCTCATTGAGCGATCTGCATCCATGATTGTTTGTTATTATTAATCAAAAAAAATTACAACTTCAGATGAGATTTCCTAAATCAACACCAAAGAACTCATCAATAAATTCACACACATAAAATGGAAGCCGTTTGTTTGTGAAATTATAGCAGTGCGTTATATTTCCGCCAGACGTCGCATAAAATTATGAACTTCCCAATTGGTACAAAAAAGTACACCGAGGTCTGGCTTACATTCACCCAAGCAAAGGAGCAGATGTGATTATTATATTTCTTAGGTGGGGAGTTGGCGATATTGAAATTGTAATATTTAGAAGAGTGTTGATAAACAATTGTTGTCCACCTTTTTAGTTCATTCAGTATCACAAAACATCTACCGACCAGATGTCTATTGATACCAATCGACCAATCATTCAATATTCTATTGTCTACAGCATAGGAATTCTAGAGTTTGAAAGTATTCCAATGAAACAAAAACAAAGCCAAGTAATTAGTATAGTAACCGACGCGATCACAAGGATCACACAGTCTTTCTCCCGAGAAATTATATTTGAAACCATTGCCATAAAATAGTTTTCAAACTTTGAAATTCAGGGGTAAAAATATTAAGATGGTAATTCAATATCGCACAGGTGTAAAAATTAGCAGATAAACGAATAACAACAAGTCACATCGGGGAGTCACTTGATCAGCTGATAGCCATCACAACTGAGAGTTCTTTGCCTGAAAGTGGGGAAATCGGGGCTTTATAACCGACTACACCTCGAAATATTGTCAGTTATAGTATTTTTCGCAGTAAATGGTATTGGCTCATTAACTGCAATAAACTACCCGATTTAATCCCATTCTGTAGAAAATCATCTGGTAAAAGATGCGAATGTGCTACAGGGTCGAACTTAAGAAATTTGAATTTTGCATAATGTAGGAGATATACAAGTAATTTATTTAAATGTTACAATTCTATTCTATATTTAGTTCAGTGTCGCTATCGCTATCCTCATCTAAATTATTTATAATTGGCGCAATTGATTTTACAGAAAGGTACGAGTTTTCAACATTTATAACATGACTAACAGAACTTTTCCAACTCTCAGTAGGAATGTCATTCATACAGTTCCTAATTAATTCTACCACACTACCACTTAAAGTCGGAGAAGTATTTTTTCCGCGCACGCTCGATTTAAGTTGGTGCCACATAAGCTCTAAGGGATTGAACACGCAGTAGTAGGGAGGTAGACGTAACACTGTATGTCCCAATTCTTCTGCAATTGTATCACAAACATACGTTTTTTTTAAAGAAAATGACTGCAGCACTTGTAAAAGTTCTTTTTTTTTGTATAATTTTCCCCAAAATATATGTCATTTGCAGCCATGAAGTTTTGAATCTCCAATTTCGTATTCTTTGAGCCAGGAATTTCTTGCAATTGTCGACTATGATAGCTTGCGTTGTCCGCTGTTTGGCGGAATGTTGGGTAACAGACAATTTTCAAACCAATCTTCAGAAAGCTCTGCTGTCGTATCTTCGAGATAATCAACACAAGAGTCCTTAATATTTTTGGCAGAAAGCCACATAGCGTTTGGGATCCAACCATTTTCTTATCCTGCGTGTAATATTGTGATTCTCTTCCCTTTATTTGATGGTGCTTTTGTTTTGTTTTACACTTATCAGAGGAATCAGACCATCCTTTGGAAGGGGTGTCATGCGTGTCAAACCACGTCTCGTCGAGGTAGAGTATTGGCAGATTTTCAGGCAGGTATTTTCTTATTGACGTTATATATTCAGAACGCCAGTTTATTAAACGTGTGGATTCCATTATTACTTGTCAATTTTGCGATATTTAAAGCCCATTGCAGATAGAGCTCGCCAAAGAGTAGTGAGGCCACAGTTGATGTGACTTTCGTCATTGATGAGCCGCTGTTTCAGACTTTTGATTGTAGGGACACGCTGCTCATCGTACATAGTGTAGATTTTTCGCCTTATCAAATCTTTTTCCCAGTCGTCTAGACTTTTTGTGACACCGGAATCTTTACGCTTTTTTCTTGATTCCATGGAATTTTCAACAATTCGTCTAACTGAAGTAGGAGGCACCTTCGTCGAATTACTGGTTACTTCTGCCGCAGCACCCGCGTTATATTCTTGCTGAAGTAAGGAACCATACACATTTTTTATAATGATTTTCGCGTCACAAGATAAGTGATTCTTCTTTAACGAACCACTGGAAGAAGCACTATTACTTTTTATCCACGGACGCCACATACTGCCTATTCTGTACGTTGGGGTATATAATCTTTGCTATTAATGTCTGTAATAACAAATAAATGTTATAAAATTATTGCACGCCGTATCACAAGTGAAAACTTTCAATGAAATACAAAGACTAAAATGAACAAGAAGTGTAAGCTGTAAACCTCTACAATCCCTCTCTGAGAAACAAAATTACCTGAATACGATCCTTTTACATTTATGATGTGCATCTCGGATTTCACAACTTTAGGGTCTAATTGGTTTTATTATAATCCTCCAGTCAATACCATTTATTGTGAAAACTACTATATCACCTGCAGATGATTGCGGATACCAGCGATCAAACGTCATGAGTAAACTCAACTGGAAAATTTGTTTCAATATTTATCCATACTTTTTCATTCATATCTTCTTTATTTCACAGTTTTCGACTAGTATTTCACATTCGACAACTCAATTTTCTTATCACAATGATATTTCATTCATTTCATTTCAAATATTTTTCGACTGAATATTTCATATTCGATATCTCGATTTTTTGTAACAATATTACTTTCTTTGACCGATCAATCCTTAATTTCACCACCAAAAAATCTATTTCAATTTTTTGTTCGGGATTTTATTTTCTCACTATTTGTATTATCATCCTCCCGTTCTTAGCAACAGAGTTAATAATATAGACAATGGAAGTCCGAACCATTACCATTCAGCTAGGAGCTCTTTGAAATCAGCCCTGATTTTTTTGTTTCAATCTTGTCAATTTGCACCAAATTCCAAAACAATTGGAATATAATCAAAAAATATGTTGAATTTGCAGCAGTGTCAATTTTTGGACTGTGCTAAAGGAAAAGCAAATGGAGTGCGACCTATTAACTTTTTTTAGATTTTCTGTGAAAGATAAACCTTTACCAGAATGCGATATATCACAGCTCCAAAAATAATCATGTTTTTAAAGATTGAAGCTGAGTGATCAAAATTTTTCCCTTTCGTAGCCAAAATAAATTGTTAAGAGCAATGTGCAATGAATTGTTTTGAAGAAATGTTCAGTTTGTAAATAATTAGTGATTTTTTTTCAAATGATTGTTTTCTCAAATCCAATGCCAGGCAACCGTTTCAACCCACCGTAGAGCTTTCTTCAGTGATACTACTATAACAATGTACAATGCATTTCGAATCATCTGTTCCTTGAAGAACTATGGTGGTTGTTACAGCTGTAAGATAACCCTGTTGTTGGAAATCCCAGGCTTTTCTTGTCCCAAGAGTTTGAGCCTTTGATCTACCAAAAGATAGGGTTTCGCCTTTAAGGCAAACATCATCTGCACCAGATTATATTATTCCAACCAATGCAAAGTTGGGCTAAATATTTCAAACTTCATAAGATACATCACAACTAAAAACCGCTGTTTCATTCCACCAATTTTGTCCCCGGCTACAAATTATTGTTTCAGGCAATGTATTTTCTATTACAGTTGTTTTTTATTGTTGTTTCCTGGAAACTTCAATAACTTCTGAGTCCGAGAAAGTTTTCTCGCCAATTCATGTAGGCTTCTGCTGTAGTACTTATATTTTTGTAGCCTCATCACATAATCATATTTTTTAGGACCGGATTTTCAATGCAAGATATCCAGCAGATAAAAATAACCAACAGTTTTCATCCTCATCACTGTCAATCAATTAATATTGGAATCTATACAAGTGTGAAAGGGCAGATTTTCAATCTACCCCGAAAAGTTGCTGCGTCTATTGAAAAACAGTTCCTTCTGGATAGAACAAGCCCAATTAGTGAGCAACTTCTCGTATAACTAAAATTTGACTATCAAAAATAAATACTAATCTATAATAATAATACTAATCTATAATAATAATAATAATAATGATAGGCCTTCATTCATCACAATAAGAAATACAAATGAAACAATGTAACATAGGAATGATGAATAGGCGGAGTTTAGCTATGGGAGCTGCTTTTAAACCCAACCTCAATTGGTGTCTTTGAAGTTTTCTTTTATATTGTTCGGATATCAAAATTCTGTATAACTACAAATAAACATATAAAGTCGAGAAAAAACACATATGTGAGAAATTGCCTAAATCGTTTGCATGTGTCGTGCCGTAATATCACTGTCGTGTGAGAAACATGTCTTTTAAGCTTTTCCTGAAGTTTCTCAATGAACTTTCTTTGAACTCTGTAGGGATGGTGTTATACAACTTTGCCGCATTGTAAGAGAAACTTCGAGTATACATTGTTGTGGAATGTCTGGGAATGAGTAAAACACGCCTATTACGAGAAGTACTACTGTTTGATAGTGCAACCAGCCTTTCACGTAAGTAAGGCGGAGATCCCGAAATAAGAATTCTGTGCGTGAAAGTAAGCAAATGGATTTCTCTCAGATACTTGAGTGAAAGCCAGCCAGAATCTCGAAAAGATGGACTTATGTGATCATACTTTCTGAGACCGTAGGAAAATCTGATACAACTATTTTGTATCCTTTGGAGTCGCGTTACACCTGATTGTTGTAAGGTGGGTCCGTAGATACAATCGCAGTAAGCTAATCTTGAAAAAATATCAGTGTTTCACATAGACTCAACTTCAGACTTTTTGATAACATGTGTCTACTTGGATAAAGTTGCCTTAATACATTGAATGACGTTTTACACAGATGGCTTACATGCTTCGTGAATCTCAAGTCTGTATCCAACCACAAGCCCAAATTTTTACATTCATTCACAAAAGAAATAATGTTATTGTTGACACGGATTGACAATGATTCACACACACTATTTCTTTTACTTTTGGGACCAAATAACATGAGCTGGGATTTCTTTGGATTGATAGTTAAATTATGTGCCCAAGATATGTCGTATAGGGTTTGAAGGTTTCTGTTGATATTTTCATTAGCGAGTGTAATATCTTTGAAGCTGAATGAACTATACAATTGGGTATCATCTGCATAGTGGTGTATTTTACCAAAACTAATAAATTCATGTAAATTACTAATGTAAATTGCAAAAAGGAGCGGTCCCAGGACTGAACCTTTTGGTACACCATATTTTTTAGAAATTGTTGTTGAATGGTTACCATCCAGGTGGGTCATTTGGGTCCTTTCGGAGAGATAACTATTCAAAAGTGACACTGCATTATGAATGAAACCAAAAATATGAAAATACTTATCGATAAAGTTTCTGGAACGAAATCTGCTTCCGTTCTCAAAACTTATACGTGAATTCCTGTTCATATGCAAATATTTCTTGTTGACAATCTTCGTAATTGGAACTGGATAGATTCCAATATTGATTCTTATTTTTGTCAGCTTGTGGTAGGTTAGAAACCCACAAAACTACGAAACAAATATCTATTCACCACAAAATAATGACGTTGAAACAATACTTTGAGTATGTATTTAGTTCAAGAACTATGATCAATTTCATGCGGGAAAAATACTGAAATCGCAAACCGATCACATGACCCCTTCAAAATATACATTGGAATGGATTGTTTGAGAACAAATGACATTGTTCTATAATTCATGCTTCGATTGTCGTCATTATCGAAAAACTCCACACATTCGTTCTGTTCTCTGGGATATAACCACACAACTTGAGTGATACATTATCTCAACATATCTCTTTCGCAGGAAGTGATCCAAATAAAAATCCGAAGAGAGCTTTGACCCAACGTTTGTCTTTCGTGCTATTCACTCTCAGCATTTTCTGTTTTCCTATTGGTTTTCTTTCGGTATATTATCGAGAACGCATTGTTTTCGATCCCGTCCAAACAAAGATGGATCACTTTGTTTTTATTGTCCTAAATCCCTACGGATAATAGCTTTATTACTCTGCCTTGATGACATAAATCGACCGCAAGTCCCATGTGGTTGACCACGAAAGTTATTGTGGTTGTGCTTGCTATTAAGGATGTTCTAGGTAGGTTGGTCAGCTGTGGGGGCGTCAAGAAAAGCAACGAGTTATGATGGTCTCAATCGAAAAAAAAAAAAGGTGGAATGTTGTAGATGGACATTTTCCCACATTATTCAATACGATAGATATATGGTGAGAGTAATGCTGAGAGTTTAATAATTGAATCTTTGAAATCGTTCAGATTGAATCCCAATTCGCATTAAATTCAACTGTTTTCATGATTACCACCATTATCTTGGAAGTACGAAATATATGCAACAAATTCAATTTGTTCAGTTCGATAACCATATGAGATGTTCAAAGAATAGCTTCAAGTCAAAGAGCAAATGAAGGTGTCCTTTATTTCGAAAATAACAACAAAATGCCATTTGGAAAAGTTATTCAGAATTTTATGCCTCCTTTTTGAATTCGCATTATTTTTTAAAATTTCGAACCACTTTGATATCATAATGATATATTTTTTCAGTGTTCTCAATGGATACTTATTCAAAGTACACAACCAATTCATTCTGGCATACTTTTCCTGAAGGAGTATTTGTAAAATCAACTTGTTTTTTTTTTCATTAACTGCCAACTTCATGTTTGTCGCAACGATATTCAAAAAGATTATTTGAATTCTGCAAATATTTTTTGACAGTACCTCCCTTATTATTTCTGAATGAATATAAAAAATTTGTATTCAAAATATTTATGATAACGCTTTTGAATCAATAAAACACTGAATTGCAAATAGCCATACGTAATATAAATGAGTAGCCGTAATTTGACGATTTGCATTTTTGATAGTGTTACGATATTTCTTTGGGTTTGTTTATTGAAACTCCAAATAACACTTCACTTCTTTTATTACAACTCTTTATCACAATACAATACAATCACTCAAACTATCCAACGCTCTGTACTAAAAATAAACCATACAACGCCATAACTTTGGATAAGTTTCAATTATAATTAACTTCAATAGTGACTTTCTGTTAGATTTCTCGAAATAAAGTCCTTTACCACTGAAGAAATTGAACATTTTATCATTTCTAAATGTCTTGAATAATATCGGTTTTTCTGTATAATCCCATTGGCTTAACTCTGGCTAGATTTCTCATTCATCAATAGAATCATTAGTACACAGAATTTGTGTAGACAGGCGACCTTATCAGAAGCTAACCTCTAACAGACAAGTCTGACAATTTGTTGGTTTTATTTCACGTTTTACTTCCCACGTTTCTATCGTAACTATTGCATTGTTTATTGTGATGTTAATAGTGCCAAATCTAATATCCATCTACGTATCATATCAAGTAGCTACTTACTGCAGGTGAATTATTTCTCAGTGTTAGAAAATTTATGATGGTTCCAATACACATTTCGAAAATACCATAGTCGAAATTGATGTCAATTGATAATAAAACGCGAAATTATTCTGACGATGAAAACTTCACCTTGAATTACATTTCTCAACCTACTCCGGTAGAAGTTATATTTGTTATCCAGAGTTTTCCAGTTCTACATATTCTTTCCAGCATTGGTGACAATGGTTGTTACGTGCCTAGAATGCAGGAGATCGCGAAATTGGGCTTACGATTTTTCAGTCAATTGATAATAAAACGCGAAATTATTCTGACGATGAAAACTTCACCTTGAATTACATTTCTCAACCTACTCCGGTAGAAGTTATATTTGTTATCCAGAGTTTTCCAGTTCTACATATTCTTTCCAGCATTGGTGACAATGGTTGTTACGTGCCTAGAATGCAGGAGATCGCGAAATTGGGCTTACGATTTTTCAGGTATAACGCAACGCACCAAAGTTTTCATGCATCTTGAGTGTACTTCAAATTCTAGGTTTGCTTTCTGGAACCCACGTAGAATATTAATTCACTCATCTCATTTTGCTTTGCAAGAATTGTTCGGTGCTTATCGCTACACCAGAATCCAATTAACCTCTTTTATTTAATTGCAGGCTTCCATCAAAGAGGGATATTTACTGAAGCAGACATGGTCCTTCCAGAGATGGAGAAGGCGATATTTCAAACTGAAGGGACGCAAATTATATTATGCCAAAGATACAAAGGTAAGAATCGAAATTTAACGCTCGAAAAACAACGTCGCTATCCGATGGCTTCGGAATTGCATTATGCGATGCGGTTTCTTCAGAGAAAGTAGGATGAGCGTATTTCAGAACAAGGGGTATTGAATTATGAAAGCATGTGCCCCCGAATTTACACCAGTACTTTGCGAATTATTCAACCTTTCATATATTTTGGGGTTTTTTCCTAAGTCCTGAAGGATAACAAGAGTTAAGCCAGTTCCTAAAAAAACAAAGAAAACTTTACCTCGTGATTATAGTCCAAATGCATTGCTTTCTATGTTTTCCAAAGTCATGAAAAAAGCATAATCAATATGAATCTTATCAAATATTCACAGAAATCATGAATAATTAATGATCGACAATACGGATTTCGCCACCGAAGATCAACCAGTGACTTATTGGCTTATGTTTCTGATATTTCGCAGCATTCAATAAATGCAGGTGTTCCACAGGGTTCAGTTCTGGCGCCCACTCTGTTTCTGCTTCATATAAATAATTTGCTCGAGAAAACATCTTGTTCAGTACATAGTTTTGCGGATGCCAGTACCCTTCATACTAGTTTCTCTTCCAAAGTCCCCATAACAGCTCGAGAAACCAGAATTCAAAGAAACATTCACGGCAATGAAATTAACGATGACTTGGTAAAAATAATAGAATGGGGTATCATGAACTTGGTAGAATTTGATGCCAGGAAAACCCGGACAGGAAAGACGATCTATCATCACCTAGTATCCAGATGTCAGGAATAACTAATCCTACGAAGTCAAGCCTCTTGATGCTAGGAATTGAGATCAGTAATAATCTCTCATGGAAAAACCATTGAGATCGATCGCTGAAGGTGCTTCCCAGAAACTTGGATTTCTATATCGTACGAAGAAATACTTCTTCTCGTCAGCTTCCAATGATCTACAAGGCTCAGATACGACCTGTCTTTGAATACAGTTCTCATGTGTGGAGTTCAGCACCAAAACATCCATTGCGGCTTCTCGATTCTATTCAGAGAAAGGAAATCCTCCGCGTTGGTGATTCTTCGCTCACAGACTCGCTCACTTCATTGGAACATCGTAGAAGGGTCGGAGACTTGTCTCTCTTCTATAGATATTTTCACGGTCAGTGCTCTTCTGAATTGTCATCAATTGTTACACCCTTGGCAATATCTACACGGATGACTCGACGAGTACAGAATTCCCACCCCTTTGTTGTGAACTTGGAGACCTGTCGAACTTTTTTTGCTCAGGGATCTGTTTTCAATAAAACATCTGAGCTTTAGAACTCCTTGACGAGAGAGGTTTTTCCTGAGGCTTACAAACTTCAGAAATTCAATTTGAATATTAATTCGTATCTCCTGTCCCTTTATTCACGCGGTGTTCTTTGAACATTACAGGGCTTTCCTTTCGTGTGAATCTGCATGTAAAAAAAATTGCTCGGTTCCATAACTATATCTGTTCACCTAATAATCAAATCTCAACCAGAGGTTCAGACATTTACATGTGTTTCACCACATAAACAAATAGGTCAATAGACAGGAACTTTTTTCAACAATAGTTACACAGTGCCATCTTGAAGTGCAATCCCTGCCGTCCAACTACTTTGTCAGGTCATTTCTAGGTGAATAGCTGAGACAGGTCAAATCTTGCTTCTCTCAAAGTGTATTTTGGTATTCTGGAATCCATTTATTGGCTTTTCCCTAGAAATGAAAAAGAATAAATTTTTTATAATATATTTTTTTTTTGGAAAATTGGTATATTGATAATCGATGAGATTGGAACCTTTTGTGTGAAAGTCGAAACTTTTTCCAGAGATCGATTACCCTAACACCAAACTGATATTTTTGCACTCGACGCGCATTTCGCTAACAAGGTTAGCATCTCCAGGAGAAGAAAATTGATACTAACTAGGGTTAGTTGTTTCTATACCTAAAGATTTCCGGTTCGATATGGACTTCATTCGTTACTTCTGATTATTGTGATTAATTTCTCGATAATGAACTAGTACAGTCACTACTTGCAAAGTTTGTTGGTCCGTCATATGTTATTTTTGATTATTCTGATTATTTTCTCAACAATAGATTGAAAAGCGGGCGGAAAGGGATAGGTCCCTTGTCACCATTCATGCTGTTTTTACATTTTGCTATTTCTAGACTCTGACATGCATCGATTAGTCTTGTGTCATGCACATGCTTGATAAGTTTAAGATTGCTTTCACCAATTTTGTGGTCATTGTCTAGAGCGGGTTGGGCGACACTGGATTTTTCTATCCTTCCGTATTTCATGTGTACAAAATGCTCCTTGAAACGGGTTTTAATAGCTCGTCGGCTCTGGCCGATGTTTATTGTTGTTGTAATCTTGATAACTTATTTCGCAAATTCCCAACCTGAGTTTTCTAATTTATCTTTTGGGTTACCATGGAGGTGTGAAATTTGTAAGATATTTTATATGCAACTTCAATATTAACTTTATCGAATATCTGTTGAAGTACTCTAGTGTAATGAGGTTCATATGGGATTACTATACACTTTTCATTCCTCCAATCTTTTTGAAAAGTCGAAGATTCACGAAGTGTTTTCCTGAATTTACATTTTCTAGTTATCTTATCAACTATCTCTGGGTTAAAACCATTCTCTTCAGCTACGTACCTAATCACTCTCCTCTCATTGTCGTACTATTTTTTTTTCAGAGAAAAAGTTATCAACTTATGGACAAGGAATTGTAGTGCCACGATATTATGTTGTAGACAATGATTTGAGTCATTTGGAATATATCTGAACGTGTTCGTGTCTTTCCTGCAAATGCCAAAGAACACTTTCAATTTTGGTAATCCTATGATCCACCACAGCGAATATGTCATCCACATATCTGATTCAGACCCTAGGGAAATAACTGAGTTCCTCCCTAACATCCTTCTAGAACCTACCCATGAGCAGGTTTGCTGCAAATGGAGACAATGGATTAACCATGGCTGTCCCTTCGTGCTGTGCATAAATGGCTCCTATTATTCAATGTAAGAAGGATATTCAAAACAGAGACTACGATCAGATCCCTATCAACTCGGTACAAACCTTTTAATGAGGAACAGAGTGCAGAAAATGTGTTTCTAGTATCTCCTGTGTATGTGTTAGTGTTTGAACTGATGAAACATCAATGCCATTGGGAATAAGGACAGCTGAACATAAAAACAACTTGAGAAGACGAGAAGTAGATGAGTCTAAACATATGATCAACAATTGGTACACACATGGTCGGGTGGGGTAACACCAATTTACGTCTGAAAAAAACTCAAAAAGGCTACTTGCATATTTTTCAAATGGAAATGAAGAGATTGCTGCTTGTTCATCAAGTATGGATAAATGTTGTATGCCTCTTCTGAAAAAGGAAGTTGGCCTGAGGAGATTCAATTCGAAGTAGGTTGTGGCAATATCAACACTAGGTATAGAAGGATGAATAGGTCATCAGTGTCACAATTCGAGACTACCTACCAAAATTAAAAATCCATCGAAAATTTTTCAGGATAAGCTTGAAAAAGGAGGCGGACCAGCTTCCAAAACGTCGCCAAGGAAAGTATACCCATAACGAAATATTAATAAAAAAATTAACAATTTATTTCCAGTATATTTTTCGGCCTTCATTTGTCTAGAATACGTATGAATATTCAGTTTTTTTCATTACATTTAAAAAAAATGTATCTTCAGGATGTAATTTCGTTATTCGGGTTGAGTGGAAGAGCGGAAATGAGTAACCTTCGAATTATTCGAGAGCTCATTGCCAAACTCCGCCTTTTTGTCACATTCATCATTTTGTAATAGATTATGGAAAGTTATGAGGTGAATGAAGTAATTTATTATTATTATTATTTTCAATAAATTTGATACAATCTCCAAATCATGAAAATACGATTAGTAACCGACAAAATAGTCACTCAATTTTGCATCTTTTTAATATTGCAGTTACGTTTGCCAAAAAAACAGATACTATAAGAACTTAAAGCATTTCCCTTTTCATTTCTTGCAGGAAGAACACCCAAATAATGAATTCCGTGACGTTTCTACCCCCTCAACAAACTTTCAAACACTATATATTTTGGCGTAAATAGTACATCTCAAGTTTGATCGTTTTCCGAGAGGCAACAACACTTTTAAAGGATCTAAATTGCACGGGAAGTCGATTGACAGCTCAATTGGAAACCAACTACAGTTGGACCGATTTATCTTTTCCCGAGCGTCTTCAATACCTGACAAGACAAAACACATACTTCCAAACAGTATTTCTCTTTCGTGGAATGGAAATGTAAACGTATTCGTTCAAGTGGAGAGGGCTTCAGATGAATAATTCATGATGTGAGGGAAAAGACACATGGGCCCACATATTAGTGAAGTTTAATGAAAATCTCAATGAACTGACGTTCAACGGAGTTGGTTCAGTGGAGTTTCCATAACCATATTATCGAATATACTATATATCCTTAGACTGCTAGAATCTGGTTTCGATGGTCATTATCGTCAAGTTTCTGCGGTTTGAAGCCATTTTCATTGTGAAAACGATAATTTTCATAGCTGATAATCTACTGATTATCTGCTATCGTTGAGTATGTGCATTTTTTCACCAGTTATAGCGCTATGGGTTATTTCAGTTGCTGCCATAGTTATTTCTGTGAGATATGTTAGGCTAAACGATGAGTTTTGGAACCTTTGGTGTAGAAGTTGAAACTTTTCCTAGAGATCAATTACCCTAACACCAAACTAATATTTTTGCACTCGACGCGCGTTTCGCTAACAAGGTTAGCATCTTCAGGAGAAGGAAATTGATACTCAATCTAGAGCTGAGGTTAGTTATTCATATACCTAAAGTTTTCCGGTCCGATATGGACTTCGTTTGTTACTGTTAATTATTCTAATTAATTTCTCGGTAATGAACTGACTACCTGCAAATTCCGTCATCTGTTAGTATTGATTTCTGATTACTTCCTCAACAATAAATTGAAAAGCAGGCGGGAAGGGATAGGTCCCTTGTCACCATTCATGCTGTATTTACATTTTGCTTTTTATGCATCGAGTAGTCTTGTGTCATGTACATGCTTGATCAGTTTAGGATTGCTTCCACCAAATTTGTGATCATTGTGTAGAGCGTGTTAGTCGACACTGGATTTTCCTACCCTTCCGTATTTCATGTCTGCAAAATGCTCTTTGAAACGGGTTTTGATTGCTCGTCGGCTCTGGCCGATGTTTATTGTTGTTGTAATCTTGATAACTGATTTCGCAAATTCCCGACCTGAGTGCTTTAATTTATCTTTTGGGTTACCATGGAGGTGTGAAATTTGTAAGATATTTTATATGCAACTTCAATATTCACTTTATCGAATATCTGTTGAAGTATTCTAGTGTGTTGAGGTTCATATGGGATTTCTATACACTTTTCATTTCTTCAATCTGTTTGAAAAGTCGAAGATTCACGAAGTGTTTTCCTGAATTTACCTTTTTGTAGTTATCTTATCAACTATCTCTGGGTTGAAACCATTCTCTTCAGCTACGTACTTAATCGCTCTCCTTTCATTGTTGTACTCATCTTTTTTCAAAGGAAAAGTTATCAACTTATGGACAAGGAATTGTAGTGTCGCCATTTTATGTTGTAGACAATGATTCGAGTCATTTGGAATATATCTGAACGTGTTCGTGTCTTTCCTGCAAATGCCAAAGGACATTTTCAATTTCGGTAATCCTTGAATCCACCACAGCGAATATGTCATTCACATATCTGATCCAGACCCTAGGGAAATAACTGAGTTCTTCCCTAGCATCCTTCTAAAACCTACCCATGAACAGGTTCGCTACAAATGGAGACAATGGATTGGCCATGGCTTTCCCTTCGTGCTGTGCATAAATGGCTTCTATTTTTTAATGTAAGAAGGATATTCAAAACAGAGACTACGATTAGATCTCTATTAACTCGGCACAAACCTTTGGATACGGAACAGAGTGCAAAAAATGTGTTTTTAAGTATCCCCTGTGTATGTGTTAGTGTTTGAACTGATGAAACTCTGGCTGAATGCGCCTTGGAGGAAGTAAAGGCCAATAACCTAAAGAGAGAGAGAGAACTGATGAAACATCAATGAGGTTGGGAATAACAACAGCTGAACATAAAAACAACTCAAGAAGACGAGAAATAGATAAGTCTAAATTACGTATGACAGAACAAAAACTTAAAGAGGCTACTTGCATTTTTTTTAAACGGAAATGAAGAGGTCACTACTTGTCCATCAAGTATGGATGAATGTTGTCTGCCTCTTCTGAAAAAAAAAAGTTGGCCTGAGGAGATTCAATTTGAAGTATGTTGTGGCAATATCAACACTAGGTATAGAAGGGTGAGTAGGTCATGACAGTATCACATTTCGAGACTACCTACCAAAAATTTCAAATCCATTGAATCCAAATAAGCTTCAAAAAGAATGCGGACTAGCTTCCGAAATGTCGCCAAAGGGAAGTATAGGCATTTTTTTAATAAATTTGATATTATCTCCAAATTATGAAAATACGATTTCTAACTGAAAAAAAAATTGTCACTCAATTTTGTATCTTTTCAATATTACAGTTACTTTTGCCAAGAAAACAGATAATCTAAGAACTCAAAGCATTTTCCTTTTCATTTGACAGACACGCTCCAACACGAACCGTTAGAATCACAAGGCAAAAGGCACCGTGGTTAACGGATAATTTAAAATTTATATTCAAGTTGAGGAATCGTTCTCTACAACGATTCAAGAGAACTAAAAACGAACACCACTTGTAGTATTATGAAGATCTGCGAAATCTTATCAACCGTACAGTGGTTTTGGAAAAAAAAGCATGAATCGAGTACCGTTTACAAGGTAATGAAAAAAATCTGGAAAGATTTATCTGATTTAAATATTCATAATAATAAGAATAAACGGCGGGAGATAATGTTAACGAAATCAACAATTTTTTATTTCCACATCAAGTGGAGGTTCCATGCCTGATCCCGATACAGTAACACATTACTGAACACAGTCAAGATGACACAAGAAACCTTAGGGAAACTACTGAAAATGAAGTTCATGAATTCTTACTATCCATCAAATCAGAAGCTGTTGGTCCTGATGGCACAAGCCCACGGATGGTTCTATACTGTTGTCCTTTCGTACTATCTTACATCACACATATATTCAACTTTTGTATAGAGAGTCGTATGTATCCAACATCATGGAAAGCATCCCATGTTATACCGCTGGCAAAAACTTCAGACTCACGGGATTATAGCGATTTGAGACCGATAAGTATTTTATGTACGTTATCGAAAGTGTTTGAAAAAGTCATCAATAAACGAATGAAAAAACATGTCGAAGATAACAATATTTTACCTATCTGTCAATCAGGATTTCGCCGTGACTACAGTTGCACTACCGCTTTATTGAAGGTAGTTGATGATCTTGGGGTTGTATGGAAGAGCAACTCAGTTGAATACCGCCTCCTTATTTTCATTTCGTAGGACCTCATGTATATTCACTAAAACCAATAAAGACACATTATTATTATTATTATTATTATTATTATCTTCACAAAGCAGCGGATTATGACTCTCTATCCATTTATGTTCTCATCGATTACTCGAAGGCTTTCGACAAAATAAAGCATGAGATGTTCTTGAGTCTTTTACATTACTTGAGATTCTCTGATGATTCGATATGCCTCTTGAGAAATTATCTCTGTCACAGATCCCAGTGTTTTATTCTGAATGGTGACAAATCTGATTTTGGGAACCTGATAAATGGAGTGCCACAGGGCTCTATATTAGGTCCCGTTCATCTTTCCCTGTATACATCCCAGTTCCCGAACTGCCTGAATTATCCAACAGTTCACACATATGCTGATGACACACAAATTTATATGAAATTTTCAAAATCATCTATCAACGATGCTTGCATTCTAATAAATAAAGATATAGAGTCTCTCCTTTAAATATCAAAAAAATATTGCCTTACCATAAATCCTCCTAAAATGTTCCGTAGTTTTTTGGGTTTGTAACCTACCCAAAAAACTACGGAACAAATATTGATCCACCACAAAAAAATGACGTTCAAACAATATCCTTCTGAGTCTTCTGTTCTACTGTTCGGTCGAACTCTAGCTCGTAAAATATATAGAAGTGATGTTAACATTGTCGTCGACGATGTAAAACTCGCTTTGAAAGACGAAGTCAAGAATTTGGGTTTGTATTTGGATAGCTCATTGAGGTTCTGCCTTTTGATAGGTTGTAATTTATTATTCCTCTCAATGAAAGCTATTATTATTATTATTTCTAGGGGAGAGAAAACCCAAAAAATGGATTCCAGAACGTTTCTACTCCCTCAACAAACATTCAAACAATATATACCTATATTGGTATGAATAACATCTCAAGTTTGATCGTTTTCCGAGAGGCAACAACACTTTTGAAGAATTTAAATTGCATTGCACGGGAAGTCGATTGACAGCTCAATTGGAAACCAACTACAGTTGGACCGATTTATCTTTTCCCGAGCGTCTTCAATACCTGACAAGACAAAACACATACTTCTAAACAGTATTTCTCTTTCGTGAACTTGTGGAATGAAAATGTAAACGTATTCGTTCAAGTGGAGAGGGCTTCAGGTGAATAATTCATGATGTGAGGAAAAAGACACATGGGCCCAACTGTATCCACATATCAGTGAAGTTTAATGAAAATCTCAATGAACTGGCGTTCAACGGAGTTGGTTCAGTGGAGTTTCCATAACCATATTATCGAATGGACTATAAATATATCCTTAGACAGCTAGAATCTGGTTTCGATGGTCAGTTTACTGAGGTGCCATTATCGTCAAGTTTCTGCGGTTTGAAGTCATTTTCATAGTCATAGTCATAGTCATAGCTTTATTGGTCATTTGAAGATACAGTGGTATATATGACACGTCAAAAAAATTTTTTTAATTAAAACATAAATTCCGAAAGGGAATAAAAACAACTTTCAACAAGGAAATCTTTGAGTTTTCGTTTGAATTTCATATGAGTATTTACATTCTTTATTGAATCTGGGAGCAGATTGAGGTACTGTGAACCTGCATAGAGTGGCGACTTCTTGAATAGGTAATAGTTGAATTTGTCCAAATGGATGTCATTTTTGTTTCTGGTATTATAATGATGGATATTTTTATTTTTGGTGATTGTGTGAAGATTCGCATGTACGTGAGTACATTGTGAAAACAAAAATCATTTTCATAGCTGATAATCTTCTGATTATCTGCTATAGTTGAGTATGTGCATTTTTTCACCAGTTATAGCGCTATGGGTTATTTCAGTTGCTGCCATAGTTATTTCTGTGAGATCTGTTAGGCTAAGCGATGAGTTTTGGAACCTTTGGTGTAAAAGTTGAAACTTTTCCTAGAGATCAATTACCCTAACACCAAACTGATATTTTTGCACTCGACGCGCGTTTCGCTAACAAGGTTAGCATCTTCAGGAGAAGAAAATTGATACTAAATCTAGAGCTGAGGTTAGTTATTTATATACCTAAAGTTTTCCGGTCCGATATGGACTTCGTTTGTTACTATTAATTATTCTAATTAATTTCTCGGTAATGAACAGACTACCTGCAAATTCCGTCATCTGTTAGTATTGATTTCTGATTACTTCCTCAACAATAAATTGAAAAGCGGGCTAAAAGGGATAGGCCCCTTGTCTCCATTCATGCTGTTTTTACATTTTGCTATTTCTAGACTCTCACATGCATCGAGTAGTCTTGTGTCATGCACATGCTTGATCAGTTTCAGATTGCTTTCACCAATTTTGTGATCATTGTGTGGAGCGTGTTGGGCGACACTGGATTTTTCTACCCTTCCGTATTTTATATGTGCAAAATTCTCTTTGAAACGGGTTTTGATAGCTCGTCGGCTCTGGCCGATGTACTTGTTATTGCAATCTTGACAACTGATCTCGTAAATTCCCGACTTCTCTGAGTTTACTAGTTTATCTTTTGGGTTACCCAGAAGCTGCTGTAATCTGTAAGAAGTTTCATATGCAACATTCATATTTACTTTGTCAAATATCTGTTGTAGTCCTCTAGTGTATTGAGGTTCATATGGGATTACTATAAACTTTTCGTTTATCTCATTTTTTTAAAAAGTCGAAGATTTACGAAGTGTTTCTCTAAATTTACATTTTCTTATTATCCTATCAACTATCTCTGGGTTAAAACCGTTCACTTCAGCTACGTGCCTAATCACTCTCCTTTCGTTGTCGTACTTATCTTTTCTCAAAGGAAAAGTTATTAACCTATGGACAAGAAATTGCAGTGCCGCCATTTTATGCTGTGGACAATGATTTGAGTCATTTGGAATGTATCTGAAGGTGTTCGTGTCTTTCCTGTGAATGTCAAATTCTATTTCATTCTGTTCGTTCCTTATAACCAATACATCTAAAAATGGCAACTTTCGTTCTTTTTCTACTTCGCACGTGAATTTTATACTATTACCTCTGTTGTTTAGTGCCGAAAGGGCATTTTCAATTTTGGCAATCCTTGTATCCACCACAGCGAATATGTCATCAACATACCTAATCCAGACCCTAGGGAAGTAACTGAGTTCCTCCCTAGCATCCGTCTCAAACCCGCCCATGAACAAGTTCGCTACAAATGGAGACGATGGGTTACCCATGGCTGTCCCTTCGTGCTGTGCATAATATGAGGCATTATATTAAAAACAATTCTGATCCATATAAAGCTTGGTGAGTTGGTGAGAATATATTCAACTCACCAAGCTTTGCATGGATCAGAATTGTTTTCAATATAATGGCTCATATTATGCACAGCACGAAGGGACAGCCATGGGTAACTCCAAGTTTCAGATCTGTTAGGAATAAACTGCCAAATTTTCCCATTCAATATTCAGGTACAGAGATCGTGAATAAACCCCGCATCTTGAGCTTTGAAAGGGGATTTGAGGTAAGGCATACTATCTGGATATAAACAATAGAATGATATGCTTATGCTTAACGAATGTTTTCCAGTGACCAATGTCAAGTATTAGTGAATGTAATTCATAGTATTTCATATTATTCATATAATTTTTAATAATCATATATTTCATTATGTATTTCAACAAAGAAAAAAGATATTTTCGTAACTTCCAGCTTCGTATTATATAATATTTTTCGAATTTTTGGTGGAAAAGTTCCTTTTTCGGACCACTTAGTACCACAGCCTGGGTAGTTAGGTATTGAGTGTCCCTTAACTCGATTTTCCCTATAGCCAGATCTTTGTATGAACTTGACTTTCACGTACAGTTTTCCGTCAGTTTTGGACTGTCAGTCCATCAGTTCAGGCCGAAACCGAACGTGAAGGGATGCAATAGTTCCCGCCTGTCTCAGTCCCGACGCGGACTGAAGAAATCAAATCAAACAAATATTCAGGCGCGGCCTGAAACGCGGTACAGGCAAGACCGGAGTATGTAGGTGCGCTTCAGTTGTCAGTTGCCGATTAGCAAGAGTGCGACTATAGTATTTTAAGTGGACGAAAGCGAGACGTGCGTAAGCACTATCAGTTTCGTCCATAGCAGCTCAGTAGGTAGTGCCTTCCGAAGTATATTTTAATTGTAATACATTATATTGTATAATAATTATAATTATTGTTGATTTGAGATGACACCTCCTCAGTCAACTGATTTCGTAACAGACTAAGGGTTTAAGGGAATATTCTGGTAAAAAATTTTAGATCTTCATACGATCTTCCTGTAGCTAAATACCGCAACGTGGCTCCTAGTCTTGCCTCGGGAGATATGGCATCGCGCATCACTGTATTTTGCTTCACTATATAGTCTTTCACTAAACTTAACAAATCATTAAAAGTCTCATAGTTCATTCTAAAATAGTTTTTATAATCTTCAGGATGTTTCATTTATTTATTTCAAGAAGCTGATATGAAAAGATTCGCCCCTCCGCAAATACCACAGTTTTGACAAATAACTCTTTTTGCCCTTCAAGTTACATGTTCTGTTTCGTCGGCTTCTGCATACAGTAACAAGGCAATCGCTTTTCTTTTGTGCAAGCTCATTATTTCAAAGCGCATTCGGTTACTTTCAGTGAGCAATGAATTTTCACGTTGATGCCACCTCTTCTCAACATCAACTGACAGTTTTGGACTGAACGTGTAGGCCCTTGGCATACCATCAGTTCAGGAGCGCAGGCCATGACTGTACGTGAAGGGGTACCTTTAGCAACCCATTAGGGACTGAATTTTTTTAATTCTCAAATTCGGCTTGATTTCGTGTTTTCCTGTTTGATAGTCATCCAAACATCACATTGAATTGGTTTTTCTGATCAACAAAGTTTTTAAAAAAAAATTACAATGTGTGCCATATATGGCACGCTAGTACTTTGGGGTATTAAAAAACTTCCTAACTTCAAATTTGTATTTATTTCCATTCACAATAATCAACCTGAACAAGGTTTATGGTAATTACCAAAACAAGCGATACCTAGTCCCTCGTTGCATTTACAACATTGAGTTCACACAGCACTCGAGGGTGTATGATTGCCAACACAACGTCTCCGCTTATTGTTGGGTATCAACTCAATAAAATGATTTATCAGCTGGTTCTTATCTAGTGTTATCAGCACAATGCAAGAATCTCATTATTTGTATAAATCGATCACGACGCATGGAATTATACACATCTGTATTCCGTAGATCTTCCCCGGAATCCCAATAACTTTTTTTTGAAGGTTTTTTGTCATACCCAGATACAATAAGTATGGCCAAAAAGCACTTCATTTCATCTAGAGTTATTTTAGGGTGTGGACAATTTACGAAAAGGGCATATCGATTGTTTTCTTCAACAAGTAGTTGAAGAACAGTTTGTGTCATAAAAAGTTCCAATATTTCGACAGGTGACATTTCTCTATATTTGGAGAAACTCATTGGAGGAAATATTCTGTGAGTGGTTGTGTGAGAAAGATCACTACCTTTCAACCAACTAATGGGTTTTGCCTTTTTTTTCACGAATGTGCTAAGAGGCAAATTGTCTTCTTCATCAAAGTCTTCGCACACATTCATTTCTTCCGGCCAACTACCAATTCTGCATCAAAAGAGTTATCTTGCTCAAAATTCTCATTGCCAATTCTTTGCCCACTGTTCAAAACAACTCCTGCAGATGCTGGCAACTGCCTGCCAGTCAAGTTATCGAGTAAGCCACAAGTCGGAATCACCTCTGTCTTCTGGTGGTTCGATATATATTCGATATATGCCGATGTTCTCGTGATCATTCCAAAACTTCTCCGATTCGATCATGTCCGCAATCTCCTGAATGGTCGAATTGAAATGAATGACGAAGCGTTATTTCTACATACTCAAAATACTTTCAGTAGTCCTAGAGACTATAGTGCCATATAAGGTACAACTACAAAAACAACGTCTTTGAAAGCACACCAATATATTTTTGTAAGATTTATCTATATAGCAATCTTATGCATCAAAATAACGATAGAAAAATCATGGTTATTGTGTTGATTTCTCTAAAGAATTGCTTGAAAATTAACTTACCGCTTACTCGAACTCATTATTTTTGATTCAGTAACAACAACCAATTTCTTTCTGCACAAATGAAACGACTAAAATTCCTCAGCTACCTGCTGCCAACCTTCGGTACTGACCTATATACTGTTCAACTCGAAAATATCAACGAACGTATCTGAACGCTTCTAGGAATATTTTTTACACGTTTGTTTCTAGGTGGATGATTGGCGTGCCATATATGGCACGCTAGTATCTAATGGGTTAATCAACTGGTCACAAAGCGAAGCAATCGTTTATTTTTCTTCAGGAAAATTCATAGCATTTCAAATGGAGGGAAACCACTGCTTGATATTGAATGTAAGGTGATTGAACGGAATTTCAGTTTTAATTATAATTATGTTCTATAGAATGAATAAGAATCACGAGAGTTACAAAAGACTGTCTGAATAGCTTTTCCAAGGGTTTATTTTCGAGAATAATACACTTTCTTCCTCTCGAAAAGAGCCGATAAAGACAAATAAAAGTCGAAAGCCTCAATAGCTCCTTGAAGTATTGAAAATCGCTCACTCAATATTCGACAGTCGGAACAAAAAGAAGTCGTGAAGTAATGAATCATCTTATAATAGAACATTATTCGATGTCTGTAGGGTTTCAAATGAATCGACCATTAAGGGCCATTTGTGAGAGCTGGTGACGCAGAAATTTGCAAATTCTGGTGAATATATTCCTTGATTCAATAAGCATCAATTTGCAAAAAGACACAGTAGCATAAACCTGTTTCAGTGATGAAATAGTTATATATGTATAAAGAGAGTATTTGAGATCCAAAATGCACGGTCTCACTAGGTAAATAATATGAAAGCAACACTTTTATTGTCACCCCATAGTTAAATTATCACCAATGCAGTTTGAGTAGTTATTCGCCGGAAAACAACTACTATCTTGCTATCTGCTAGACATTCCGTTGAATGACATCTTTATTTGCTTGAAGGAATTATTGTAAAGCGAAACACGTGTCGCGGTTTTTTGAACCTCATGCCAGTGAAAATATAACAGGAAAGTATAAAATTATTTTTTTGAAGGATTTGAAGAATCAAGTATTGACCATTTATATTCAATATTTGATAAAGGTAAATGACTTGAACGAATCTAGACATAACATTGTTTCAAAACAGTTCGAAATGTGAAATTGCATTTTATTTCATATGATAACCTGTATTTCGGAAAGTAACTCTCAGTAATTACGAAAACTCCCAATGAAATACATAATCTAACAATGTTATCCGCAGGTAATTGTTTCTCTACTCTGCATATTCGATTAATTTCTCTTACATCAGTGTTCCTGACTATAATTAATTATGAACTTCACAACGCCGGACGGAATTCAGGATATCAAGTGTTCAGAATAATTAATAATAATAATTAATTGAATAAGGCAGAAATCATCCAACGGATTCTGTTCAACATTCCTACCCGTGAAAACGTAGTTTGTCCAAGCGCCAGTCGACGAAGCAAATCGTATGCCGTCTAAACGTAGGGCTGTCGACGCGCTGTCTGGGCGACTGGCTACTCATGGACTTTGAGGCTGTGTTTTTTTTAATAAAACATTGTCATATATGGTATGGATCACATGACATATTCTGTAATTGATATTACTGATTGAATACTCAATAATCTCACCCTTCGAACCAAACACATAGACAGAAGTCAGGATAACGGGCCTACTGTGATTTGAGAGCGGTGAACCTCCAAAAAGATGTCCTTTCTCTCACTCGTAGATACAGACCTACAAATAAAACTCAGTTATTACTCATGTTTCATATTCCAAGAGACTGCATCATAGCTGGAGCTCCACTAGTTTCTAGTATTCGCAAAACAATTCCACAACACCAATAGAGTTGACAAAGTTTTTTTCATGTCCTCCATACCCCTGTAGTTAGTAATCACTTACTTTCTGGCTATTGTAATTTCACAATATCATTTACCATTTTAATAGAAAAAAATAACCTGTGTTGATAATAAATATTTTTATGGTTCCTCGAGAAATGTTTTTGGTTTTTCCTTTCCCAATTCAAGAAAAATGGAATACTCACAAAACAAACATGAACCAACAAAGAAATTCACAAATATTCTCCGTTCATGACTGCGTGTATAATATTATGGACGTTTTATAAAATAGTTCCTCAAATTACGTTTCATCCACCAAAATAATCATATCCGTGATTACCATGATTGGTCCTCTGATATTTCTACCGCTTGGAGTTTCATCACGGTGGGCTCGATGAGTGCAGTCTTCCAAACCATTTGTTGTGTGTACGCCCATCTCTGAACTATTCAAAATTCACACAAATTCCCATATTCTATGCTCCGCTGCCTCTTCAAACATGACTTCATTCTCCTCACATGTGGAACCAAAGATGGAAAAGTCAAAATCGAAACGACAGGTGGAAATATTGACCTACTTCAACACAGAATCAATTCAGCCGAGCGAAAATTCTCTTTGTTCCTCTCTACCTCTGGCAACACTGATCAAGGAAATGCCGTTGTGGTAACTCGCCAAGTTTGGGGTGCTCCAAATAAGAACAAAGGATTAAGCGGCTTTCCGAACTTCTCCCATCAATCCGGTCTTTCTGTAGCCCGCTCATTTTGTTTTAACAAATCTCGACGAGATTTCCGGAGCAGACGTTTCACCACATCCAATTTACATCGGCAAAGAGCAAAGGTCGATCAGGAGTGTTTTGTGGAGAGCGAACAAATCTGGGACAGGTTTACGTGTAAACAATAGAGATCGAAATGCTTGAATCAATATCGAAACGAATCGATACAGTTTTTTAGGAACCCCCCATTAGAATCAGCACCAATTTTTATATTTGCTCACTGGTACCGGTTCCTTCGCCAAAAACAAATTAATACTCCTTCGCCAAAATATGAATAATATGAAAAAACGGGAATTTGATACCGTCACATTAAGGCGTGAAGTTTCCAAAAACTGTGATGAATATAAATTTTGACCTCACTCTACTCATTCTCAGAAAATTAATTGGGTATAAACTAAGTGACAGGCGGTTTGAACTGCATTTTTCGAAAGAGTCGATAGAGTATTGGATTATTTCGTACTCATATATTTTTATATACTTTAACGCACATGATTAACATACATATAACGCCTTCAAATCAAACTCATCAGAGGGTATGAGGTTCGTACAAATTGATCATTGTTCCATGATATTATGTTCGTACAATATTGGTATTTGAAAAATTGATTCCTAATTTGCGGAAAAATAGTTGGTATGGCTCATTGATAACTTTTGTTGTTGGGTCAGATGCTATGATTTGTTCAAAAATCTTCGATTTCTTGTTCAGTGTATAGTTTTGCAGACGGCAATACCTGCCATACTAGTTCCCATATTAGCACGAGAAACATTCAAGGAGGCATCAACATCAATAGTATTAAAGATGACTTGGCGAAAATAACAGAATGGAGTATACTTTGTTCAACCATCCTTTGCCGTTACGTCATAATCGGTGACGTATTCTGCTGTTTTACGTTTGTCTTATATTAGTTGAATATTATTTTACACTCAACCTCAAAATTATTATTAGTATGTACCTATCTGCAGAATACATCGAATACACTGGTGTTCCTATTGCATATTCATGTATGATATAAATCGATGATCCTCGAGCAGAAACATGTCCGGCATGACCTTTGATTTTGTAGTCTTTATCTGTTTCCATTTCACTGGTAGCTAGTTTTTGATTAGTTCTAATAGATATTTCTGGAGCATCAGCAACACGCTATAGAATTAAATAAAATCAAATCAATAAAGACTTACATTTTGCATAACATAGGTAGATACATACGTTGTAGACTGCATTTGACGGTAAAAGCGGCACTCCAGCATCTCTTTCTCTTTAGTAGTCAATTAACTCCAAATTTAAGCTTTGCTCTTTCTCATTATACCGGAAAGGCATTTTGACAATGAAAAATTAACTGAAAAAGGCGAAAATGACCAGAAATACTAAACAAATAAAACTATGACAACTGAACTGTCAAAAATGACAAATAAAATTCACATCGACATTAGACATACGTTAATGACGTCATAATTCCGTCTCATCCATTTCATGAATGAGAGATAAAGTTGGGCAACGTATGACGTAACGGCAAAGGATGGTTGAACAAAGTATAACATCCACTTGGAGGAATTTAATGCTAGGAAAACCCAGGCATGTTTCTTCTCAAAGAAAGCCGATCTATCTTTATTCAATATTCAGATGTCAGGAGTAACTATTCCTACAAAGTCAAGTATGTCTCTCATGGGAAAACCATGTATACTTTGTTCAACCATCCTTTGCCGTTACGTCATAATCGGTGACGTATTCTGCTGTTTTACGTTAGTCTTATATTAGTTGAATGTTATTTTACACTCAACCTCAAAATTATTATTAGTATGTAGACCTACTTGCAGAATACATCGCATGCACTCGTGTTCTTATTGCATGTTGATCTATGATATAGATCAATGATCCTCGAGCAGAAACATGTCCGGCATGAACTTTGATTTTGATTTCGTAGTCTTTATCTGTTTTCAATCTAATAGTGGCTAGTTTTTGAACAGTTCTAATAGATATTTCTAGAGCATCAGCAACACGCTCTAGAATTGTATAATTTAATAAAATCAAAACAATAAAAACTTACATTTTGCATAACATAGGTAGATACATACGTTGTAGACTGCATTTAACGGTAAAAGCGGCATTTCAGCATCTCTTTCTCTTGGAAAGTAGTCAATCAATTTTAAAATAACGCTTTGCTCTTTCTCATTATACCGGAAAGGCATTTTGACAATGAAAAATACACTGAAAAGGGCGAAAATGACCAAAAATACTGAACGAATCAAACTATGACAACTGAACTGTCAAAAATAACGAATAAAATTCACATCGACATTAGACATACGTTAATGACGTCATAATTCCGTCTCATCTATTTCATGAATGAGAGATAAAGTTGGACAACGTATGACGTAACGGCAAAGGATGGCTGAACCGCTGAAGGTGCTTCCCAGAAGCTTGAATTTCTATTTACTGCGAAGAGATAGTTCACTTCTCGGCAGGTTCTAGTGATTTACAAGGCACATATACGACCTGTCTTGGAATATATGGGGCTTGGCCCGAAACATCAATTGAAGCGTTTTGATCCTATTCAGACGAAGGCAATCCGTCTTGCTGGTGATTCTTCGCTCACAGACTCGCTCACTCGTTGGAGCATTGTAAAAGGGTCGGAGACTTGCCTCTCTCTCTCTCTCTATATATATATATATATATATATATATATATATATATATATATATATATATATATATATATATATATCTTGAAAATGGCTCCGAAATGGGAGTCGAAACGTAGACAAGTAAATCATTCCAGACGCGGATCAACCGAAAGTTCCAGCCAGCATATATATATTATATATACGCAGTCATGAACAGAGAATATTTGTGAATTTCTTTGTTGATTCATGTTTGTTTTGTGGGTGTTCCATTTTTCTTCTATTGGGAAAGGAAAAACCAAAAACATTCCTCGAGCAACCATAAAAATATTTATTACCCCCACAAGGGGGTAATATGTAATATGATGCAGTCTCTTGGAATATGAAACATGAGTAATAACTGAGTTTTACTTCTAGGTCTGTATCTGTGAGTGAGAGGTGGGACATCTTTTTAGAGGTTCACCGCTCTCAGATCACAGCAGGCCCATTATCCTAACTCCTGTCTATGTGTTTGGTTCGACATGGTAAGATTATTGAGTATTCAATCAGTAATTTCAATTACAGAATATTTTATGTGAGCCATACCGTATATGACTATATTTTATTAAAAGAACACAGCCTCAAAGTCCATGATCACCCAGTCGCCCAGACAGCGCGTCGACAGCCCTACGTTTGGACGGCATACGATTTGCTTCGTCGACTGGCGCTTGGACAAACTACGTTTTCGCGGGTAGGAATGTTGAACAGAATCCGTTGGAGAATTTCTGCCTTATTCAATTAATTATTATTAATTAATATTAATAATTATTCTGAACACATGATATCCTGAATTCCGTCCGGCGTTGTGAAGTTCATGATTAATTTAAGTCTGAATACCAGGAAAACTGATGTAGGAGAAATTAATCGGATGTGCAGAGTAGAGAAACAATAACCTGCGGATAACTTTGTTAGATTATGTATTTCATTGGGAGTTTTCGTAATTAATTAAAGTTACTATCCGAAAATACAGGTTATCATATGAAATGAAATGCAATTTTACATCACAAACTGTTTTCAAACAATGTAGCTTCTTATGACAATATTTAGAGAAATTATTTTCAACTTATCCATTCTATCAGTTTCCTGTATTTTCCTATGTCTAGATTCGTTCGAGTCATTTACTTTTATCAAATATTGAATATAAATGGTCGATACTTGATGAAAATCCTTCAAAAAAATATTTTTATAGTTCCCTGTTATATTTTCACTAGCATGAGGTTCAAAAAACCGCGACACGTGTTTCGCTTTACAATAGCTTCTTCAAGCAAATAAAGATGTCATTCAACGGACTGTCTGGCAGATAGCCAGGTAGTAGTTTTGATCCTATTCAGACGAAGGCAATCCGTCTTGTTGGTGATTCTTCGCTCTCAGACTCGCTCACTCGTTGGAGCATTGTAAAAGGGTCGAAGACTTGCCTCTCTCAAATATATATGTATCTTCACGGTCAGTAATCTTCTGAATTGTTGTCAATCGTATCGCTCAGGATTTTCACCCCCCCGTAGTGAGCCTATCGAACCTCTCTCGCTCAGAGATCTGTTTTCAATAGAACAACTGAACTTTGGAGCTTCTTGCCGAAGAGATTTTTCCTGAGACTTTCAAACTTTAAAAATTCAAAGTGAATATCAATTCGTTTTTCCTGTCCTTGATTCACGCGGTGTTGTTTTTACATTACAGGGCTCCCCTCCCGTGTGAACTGTTTATAAAAAACTATGGGTATCAGCTATTCTCCACTTCGCTATAGAGATCAAAGCAGTCACCAATATTCAAAAAGGTTTTATGTGTATTTGTTCAATTCAATTTAAGATTTCAATGATTCACTTCTTTTCGAAACGTTATCATTTTTAACAATTTCCCCTTCAACTTAGTTTTATTCTTACCATTTTCTACTCTTTAATATCTTTTCACTATCTATCATTTCATCAATTTTCCTGATTCATCATTCATTCTCTAATCATTTTCATTTCAATGTCTACTCATTTGAATCCATTACCTGAATTCTTATGTTTCAATAATCTGATTTTTTGATCTGTTGAACAATCAATTCCTCTTATGAGGATGAGATTGTTTGATATATGAAGATTTTCTGACAGGACATGTCATGAACATCACTGAATCAATCTGTCTTTCCCGCAAACAAAAAAAAAAACAACACTCGATTGAATAAGATATCCACCCAACAATCTAGGTGATCGAGTATTTTCCCTGTGCTTCTCTGCCCCCGGCAAACGCTGACTGAAGTAATGCTTTGGCGGTTACTCGGCATGTTCAAAGTTAAGTGGTCTACGTTAGAACAAAGGATGAACAGACTCCTCGATCAGCTCTCATCAATCCTTTTCTTTTGTAGTCCGCTCGTATTGTTTTTGGCAAGTTTTGACGACATATCCGAAGCAGACGCTCTACCACATCCAATTTGCATCGGCAAAGGTCAGAGGTCGATCTGGAATTTCTGTCTTGACAAAACGGATCTGGGACAGGCGCACGTGTCAGCTGGATTGATACGACAGCGTGCAAATGTAAGAATTCATCTCCAAGTTAACGAGCAGCGTTTCATACAAGGGCGAAGTAGGTCTTCTGGAAGGAAAAAAAAACACGAGAGAATCAGAATATGCAGAATGGAATGTGGACTTTTTCAGAATATAATGCGCAGAGTTGCATTGAGAAAGGTCACATTTTTGATCCAGAATTGGACATAAGTGCTACTTTATGACATTCAAAACTATTGGGAAATATGGTTTATCAACATCAATTTTATTCTTGATATATATAAATAATATTGTTTCCGTTGATTCCTCAGCCCAATTTACACTTTATGCAGATGATACTACAATTCTCATATCTGATCAAACTAATACAATTATTGAGTCTAAGTGCCAGTTGCACCGCTTTTCCTAAGTTGTGCTTTATCCAAGCCAGGCTTTGTTGCTATGGATTAGCCAATCAGCTTCCTTGTTCCTTAACGATTGAGCCAAGCTTAGTTGAATCTCTGCTGAGTTGAAGCGGTGCAACTGGCCCTTAATGTAATAAACTTTTACAAAATCTGAATGACTGGTTTTGCCTGAACGAACTTTATCTATATTTGAAAAAAACGCATTACATTCATTTACATATAAATTTAATATAGAATAATAAAAAAATTGAGGAAATTCCTTGTGTAAAATTTTTGGGACTGCACATTGATGAGTGTCTCAACTGGAAGAGGCACTGTCAGGTGGTTGTCTCGAGGATGAACTCGGTGAATTACCTTTTTCGAAATTTAAAAACTGTTCTATCACATAACCAGCTCATCATGTTGTATTGTGCACGGGTGGAGTCCCACTTGAGGTATGGGAAAGTCTTCTGGGGGATGTCTACGGATATAAATAAAGTATTCATATCGCAAAAAACGATAATTCCTTGTACAGCAGGCATCACTCGTCTGACTGGCTGTAGAGAATACTTCAAGAAATTAAAGATTTTGACATTGCCCTCATTATATATTTACAAAGTCTCCCTCTTCATTTTCACGAATTTAAATGGATTCAAGACTACTAGAGAAGTACACAGCATTAACACGAGACAAAATAACAATTTATATATTACTTCTTCAAAAATTAATGTTTTAACACATTCACCTGCGATAATTGGTCAGAAACTCTTCAATAAGCTGCCGTTGGCATTGAAATCCTGTGGAACAATAAAAATGTTTAAACACTGCCTGAAAGTACTTTTGATAAATAATGTTTTTCATTCCGTTGACGAATTCATGAACTGTGATTTTTTTTTATAATGTGACGTCTAAGTTTTGCACCATAATATGTAATGTGATATGTTTGTATTGATAACTGCCATACGTATGTATTTTACTATAATGTATTATGTCCTGTGTATTATGACATATCCTTATTTTTATCTGCTCTCTATTGACCAATCCTATACAAATTGTATTTGTCAAAAAGGAAATGAAGTATCAAATCAAATAGACCGATGGTAATAACTCAATATCTATCTTAGTCCATCATAGTAAACAAACGTACTCGCTTTTGAAATCGTCTAACTAGTATAGCAGCAAACAGAGATTATAAACGTTAAGGATAGATAGATAGATCGACGTTAAAGATAGATTTCTTGTAAACAATGCATCTAGCGTGATCAGCACACGGACAGTTAGTTCTCGCGTTTCGATTGGCTGTGATATCAAAGAACGCACAGAGTTGTATTAGGCTGTCACAGTCTAGTACTTAATCGTTGGCAGTGCATGTGTTACTTCAGTCAATATTTCCAGTACAGATATGGATAAATTCGATATCATTGTCGTATCAAATGTTAATAGTCTTCGAAAGAGAATAAAGTCGAGACACTAAAGTGGTATCTAGAGAAATATGATTTCAACGTTTACAAAGATGAAGTGTATGAAAATCCCGAAAGTTTGGTTGATCTTATAGCTACGAGTATATTCATACAGGCGTATGTTATGCCATTGTATATTGGTATCAACTGTTCGTTTCTCCAACCTAAAAAAACATAGATGTCGATCTGAAATTGTGGATTTTGCGAATGAATGAAAACATCAAATACCTCTTTCCAGTAGTTCCAAGTACTGCCTGATCTACTCAACCCATCACATGTATTTGTTTACGAGTACTCTATCTTTAACGTGAATGCTCTGTAGTTAGTACAGTGGGAGGAAATGTGGACGGGATTTATAAAAAAGAGCAAGTGCATTGTACAGTTCAATATGTCATCAGAAATCACCAAAAACATGATATGATTAGAAATGCAGATCTCCAAAAGGTACAGCACATTGGAACAAATCTAAAATTCCTATGCTTCAAAACGGAAAACACTCAATAGACTCGACAAAGATCTTTGTGAGCTTTCCATATGCATTAAGAAATCATTATACTCCCGCAATGAAAGGGGAGAATCGATAGCGAGGGCTTATAACGCGCCTAGGTCCATAAAAGCAAATTACACCCGAAATACATACAAAATTTTATGCACGACCGGCATATTCGATGCCATGTATATCAGAACACATCAAGGCTGCCGTGAGGCTATATATTCATATCATATCGAAAACAGAATAAATCAAGAAGTGATGGAATGCATGTTACCATGGCAACCCAGTCAATTATTCGAAATAAGATTATATAGACTAGTAGTAAGGTGGCCATATACTGGTGTTTTCTCTCCTTATAAAAGATTGTCAGCAAATCAGACGACCGATATGGCCAACTTGATGAAAAATTTGATGATGTAGGCGTAGTAGTACTGCAAAAAATCCGCCAGGTACCGGCACTCTTGCAGTGGAGATGACAGTCCTGTGTTGCCAAGTGGCCATGTCGTTGCGAATTCTGGTCCAGATCAGTGGAAACACAATGCAAATTTATTCCAAGTGAGAAATTATATTCAAACTACATGGAATAAATAACGCTTAAAGTTAAACACAAATTTGCCGCGTTTTGTTGTTTTCAATAACCTCACATATCCTGTCCCAATAAATTTTCTATCCTTTAACAAAAACATCAGAATTGGTAACAGCGTGCTCCATGGATCGAGTGATCACGAAAATTAATAGAAATTTTTGATTACCAGCGACCCTCATGGCCACTGATGAACTACCACGCCTTGTCCACAGGTTTGTCTGAAACAATATCGCAACATTAGAAACATAGACATCTTAACTGGTAGGCATATTTGCTGTCAATTTTTGTTGTCACAGATAATTCATTACTGATTTTGAAATGGACTCAAGCGACGAAGGAAGTGTGAATTGAAGTCCATCAAAAAGAAGTAAAGCAGCTGAGGATGCAAAATTGTTTTTATTACCAAGTAAATCCAGGAATATATACGACAAAGTGTATGAAGAATTCGTGAGGTGATGCAACGGTTATAATGTAACCAATAAGAACTACACAGAGATTTTCTGTATAAATCTAAATATCTGAAGCCCTCTTCCATGTGGTCAAATTATTTCATGCTATAAGCTACTTTGTGTACATGAATAGAGATATCAGTAGATACGCAAGATTGATAGCTTTTTTGAAACAAAAATCTGATGGTTATAAACCAAAGGAATGTATTATAGCGAGTTCCTGTGAAATATGACGTCCTCTGAAGGAATATACAATAGCAACGATGTATGTCATACAGAAACAAATTATTTCAGTAGTCACTTTTTAACATTACTTCCGCCAAAAATTTTAAAGGTTTTTAAATTTTTCAAATTCAATTTTTACAAAAATGGTGCAATTTCAACGAAACTTATTGAAAGAGTTCCTTTTCATGTCTCAATGAAAACAATTGAAAGTCACCATGAGCAAAATGTTCAGGCATGTTTTCGAAATACAGGGTTTCAAAGTTGAGAAAAGCCACTTTCAGACCATTTTAAACAGTAAACAATAACGACTATAATGATAAAGATAATGAGGTAAAGTTGAAAAACAGCATTATGCTGAAATTTTTCTCCTTCATTATTATTATGAAATCAATCAATGAAACCGACTTTCCATTATTATTAATATATAATCGATACAACTCAAATGCACCCTATAGGTCATAAATGGACCAAACATATGCTTTCGGATAATAGACAAGTTGAATCGTTAATACGTTTGGTAAATAGGAAATTGAATATAAAATTAGGAGATAAATTGATGTTTTCTAAGATATTTCTCAAGAAATTACATATATTCATTTAATTTTCATCAGTTGGAGTCGCAGAATACTCTCTGTTGAATAGTTTGATACTCAGTACTGGTATTAATGTCCCCTCTGATGATACAAATCTTGGTTGGCGGAACACGCGTCGTGTGCAACTGATATAAATTTCTTTCAGTATCTCGGATCCAAGATTTTTGATACCGGCGGTCTCATTGGATAAACTCTTGCGGGATCTTTCGTTCGCCAATAGAATTATTAGTATACAAAATACGTAAGGTCAAGTTCGTCTAATAAAAAGCTATAAATTTTTGAAATGTTTGACAGTTCGATTTGAATCCGAATGCATTTGAAAGTTGTACCTAGTTCTTGTTTATTTTCACGTTTTTCTTGTTTATATTCTTTTCAAGTGTTTATCGTTGCTGTTCTTGTATTTGTTTGATTTTATAGTGATAGTTATATTCATTATGAACCAAAGCTCAAAATAAATCGCTCGTGTAACGTGTAGGTATTACTTATCTCTCATATCATCGGCTCGTAATCACATTAAAATTGCATTTTTTTTAACACTATGAAGAAAAAAGTACTAACCTATCTTCGGTTCCTCAGATAGTAAAAAGAAAAGATATATCAATACTTTCCAGTTTCACTCACAACTGTTTTTTCGGAATATTTAAAATCACATCACAATCCCTGAGTTTTTGATTTATTTTTCTTCAAATTGAAAGCAAAAGGAATACCTAATAATCAATCAAAATTTGATGACTACATAATTTCTAACAATCGCGGGAAAGCAAGAAATTGCATGCAAAACATGAAAACATGAAATGAATATAACCTATAAATAATAGATTGGCCGTCGAGCAGACGGATATCATGGCATCACAGATTAAATTAAAATCACGTAAGGTGCGCCTCTGCCGGCAAACTCTCGTCGAGAAAATTTGCTTACAATCTATTAGGTATAAGTCAACACACCAGGGTTTTTATTCATCTTGCTCGAATCTCTGTAAAGAGTATTCATGCTTTCAAAAACATGTGATTCATTTGTTCCGTAGTTTTCTGGGTTCCCAACCTACCACAATCTGGAAAAATGAGGATTAATATTGAAATCTATATAAGTGTAGAAGGGAAGATTTTTAATCTGCCCCGAAAAGCTGCTGCGTTCATTGATAAACAGTTCATTCTGGATAGAACAAGACCAATAAGTCAGCAACTTCTCGTATAACTCAAATTTGCCTATCAAAAAAATAATAAGAACTAACATATATATGAAAATACTCATCTTTATCGTTTCGGAAACTAAATCCGCTTCCGTTCTCACAACTCATTCGAAAATACCTGTTCAATTGCATATATCTCTTGTTGACAATCTTCGTAATTGACATTTGTCAAATATTTTAAATCTGCAATAAAATTTTATCCTTCAGGAGGGACAGCCATCCGCGATCCATATCAAGCGAACTCATAGATATGCATTCTTCACCAGGAAGCATGATGAGAGCAGATTCCTTTCATTTTTGTTTCCTGCCTTTGCTCTCTATTGTCAGAATTTCAGTGTCGTTCCATTCTACTGTGTGATCTCCATCGGCAGTAAAAATGTGTTCTGATAGTTTAGAACCACCTATCTGTCTGTTCCTGATGTACATCTTGTGGTCACTCTTTCGCACTTCCAATGGTCGAGACGTTTCACCGATATATTTTTGACCGCACGAACAATTGGACTTGCTTTATCCAGAAGGAACTGTTTTTCAGTGGACGCAGCAGCTTCCATTGAAAATAGATCGAAAATCAACCCTTCTACACTTGTATATATTTCAATATTATTTCTTATTTTTTTCAGATTGTGGTACGTTAGAAACCTAGAAAACTACGGAACAAATATTGATCCACCACATAAAATAACATTCGAACAGTATGTCTTTTATATTGTAATTCTTAGTCTCGTCATGATGAATTAAATGTACATGATACACCAATATAATCTGAAGTTCACCATTTGAGTCAAAGAATAAAAAATAAATCATTCACATTCGAATTCACTTTTAAATGGTGATACTCAGGAGTTGAATAAACTCTACATAACATTAACGACGTTCCAAATGTGATTCTGAACTGAAACTTTCTATTGGTAATCATTTTTTGTGTTATAGCTCATCCAGTCTGGAAATTATATTTTTCAATGCATAGAGACCGTGAAAGTTATCGTTTTTACAATAAAAATTTCAATTTTACCGCTTCGAACGTATTCGTCAATACGAAAGAAATGCATATATAACAAAGTATTTCTCTAGATTGTATTTGTTGTCATCGTTATATCTATAGAAGACCAGCTGGGTACGAAAAAACTCTTTCGTACTGCTTTACGGGAGAAGCTAGTTATCGCTCAGTCTTTCTTTCTTTTCAATATTTCATATCACTTTCATGAAATACAACGAGTTCATATATATTTTTTCGGAATTCTGTTTCTGACAATCCTGAATGCCATTGTGGGTTTTGGGCTTGGATTACTGCTTATGCCTATCAAGCGGAAGGCCGGGGTTCGAATCCTCGCCGGGCCACCGTGCTGGGTAATGGCACGTTAAAAGGTAAGGCCTCGTTGATCCATTGCTCGCACAAGTTTCGACTTCTGAGGGTTGACGTTCGTCAGCTGGTTAACGGAAACGAACAATTTTAGAACAATTTTTTTTTTTAGAACAATCAAATTATAAAACAGCGGTAATGAGGAACGAAGACAAAAACTGTGAGTTCATTCATTGCTACACTGAATGAGCATCAAACGCGTTTTCTCCTGGAGGGAAAAATACGTGGGTTTTTACATGCGGACTAAATTGTATTTCAGAGAGAGATTGTGACAGCGTATACGTTTTTTCTGTTTTTGTATATCAAATTTTATCTCCTACGCCGAGAAGATGGTTTTCAATTGAATACTATTGTTATCAGTGATACAACTGTTCCTGTCCCACTATTTCGAACCGTTGAAAAATTAAATTTTACCGATTATTTCCACCTCTTTGAACGTATTCATCTTTTTAGATACGAAAGAAACCAATATACAGTGCATTTCTTTAATGCTCCCCCTCCTCTTTTATTTTTTGAATGTGTCAACTCAAAAAATTGAAACTTTTAATAATAAAATTGATGCATGAATACTATATTTCGGAGTGAAATTGACACATTAATTGGAAAGGGGGATCTTGTGATACATCTTTTTTAAGCTCCTGACGAATTATTTACAACCCTTGAATATGAAGTCAATATCTTCACATACTTCGAAATGGTGACAAATTAAATAATTACCTGAATACAAACACATTAATATCGATTTTCCCAGGATATTTTCTCTGTCATTTGGCAATCCCAACAGCCAGATAAAATTTGATAGTTTTTTTTTGTTCATAAAAAAAGACAAAAATGTCAGTATAACGAACATCATTGTTCAGTTCAAATTTTCTCATTCAGTTTCTGAGAGATAGGTACCACTCTAACTATCTCCAAAATGGTCAATTGAACAAAATTCAACAGGGAAATTGTATTTGAATATGCTGGCAACTACTGTTGATTCTCTAATCAGCGAAATCGTCGAAGTGAATCCTAATGAATTCGATATGGATATTATTATTCCAACAAGATAGAGCACCACTACATAGGCTCCAGACAAGTGAGAAACTATCTGTATAATACTTTTCATGGTTCATGGATTGGCCATCGAGGTACTACGGAATAGCCAGCCCGCTTGCCAGATTTGACACCTTTTGACTTTTTTGTGGGTCTATTTGAAGCAGAAATAGTACTTAACTGAACCTGCTTCGATATTGAATGCACGACAAAGAATAATAATTATTTGTAGAAATATCGACTTGGCTGTGTTCGAAAATGTTCGACATGAAATATCGGATAGGCTGTTCTTATCTCAAGACGTTTGAGCCAACCATTTCGAGCATCCTCCGAACTGACTCAGCTCATTTCTTCAAATTATGAAGTCAAACGTCGATGTGTGCAGGAAATTATTTAATGTTCCGCCATTTTGTAGTGGGTAAAGATATTGACTTTATATACTAGGCTTGTAAAGTATTCGTCAGGAGATTCAAAATTATGTATCACAAGACTCCCCTTTCCATTCATTTTTTTTCCAAATGGCGTCCAGTCGCCATCTTGAAATTTTCATCTGTCAATTCAACTCCAATATAGTATTCATGCATCAATTTCATTATCCCAAGTTTCAATTTTCTGAGTTGATCCGTTCAAAAATTATAGGGGGGGAGGGGCATTTAAGAAATGCACTCAAAGAAATGCATTTTCTAGATTCTATTCATTATTATCGTTATGTCTATAGAAGACCAGGTAGGTACGAAAAAAACTCTTTCGTACTGCTTTACGGGGGAAACTAGTTATCGCTCAGTCTTTCTTTCTCTTCAATATTTCATATCACTTCCATGAAATACAACGAGTTCATATATATTTTTTCGGAATTCTGTTTCTGACAATTCTGAATGGCGTTGTGGATTTTGGGCTTGGATTACCGCTTGTATCAAATTATAAAACAGCGGTAATGAGGAACGAAGACAAAGACTGTGAGTTCATTCAATGCTACACTGAATGAGATACTGGTTAGTATGGTTTATTTTGAACAAAGCAAAAACCGAAAAGCATCAAACGCGATTTCTCCTGGAGGGAAAAACTACGTGGGTTTTTACATGCGGACTAAATTGTATTTCAGAGGGAGATTGTGACAGCGTATACGTTTTTTCTGTTTTTGTATATCAAATTTCATCTCCTACGCCGAGAAGATGGTTTTCAATTGAATACTATTGTTATCAGTGATACAACTGTCCCTGTCCCAGTTAATAGCGGCCACTTCCAGATTTGATTTTTGAAAACGATGGGATATGTAACATTTCACCTGATAAATTTCATTTAACAAGTTAACATCCAGCAGGCCAAGAGCCCAATTATAGGTGGACTTAATAATACATGAAAATACTTATAAGCTAGTAATACAAGGTAGCTGATAAACAAAAAGTTTTCAGTTTGGAATTTAGTTGAGAAGGTTACGTTTGAACTGTGCGAATGACAGAAAGAAAATATCCACATTAGGTGTATTGTTTATGCTTCTAGACATTGTCGTGATAGGAGAGTGGAAGTTTTGCAGTTTATTTGGTACAGGTATATAAAATGTGTTACATGAACGTGAAGAGAGACGGGGAACATTAAACATCATTTGTGACAATATAGTTGAGCAATCTATTTGATTGTGTATTAATTTGTAAATGAAGCACATATCTCTCATATTTCCCGATGTTTTCTGAGTGATTGCAAATTAAAGTCATCAAACAGAAGATCATAGTTATGGCCTCTAATTGGGTAATTTCCATATTTTTTAAAGTATGTGAATTTCAAAAAATTTCTGTGAACATTTTCAATAGCAGTGTTATATTTGTTATGAGATGGATTCCAAACAATACTGCAATACTCCAGTTTGCTTCTGACTAGAGACAGATATATGCTCTTCAGTGAATCAAAGGAATTGAAGTCTCTACAGTTGCGAATAAGGAAACCTAGTTTTTTCATTGAGGTGGAAATAATGTGGTCAATATGATTAGAGAATGTTAGTTTTTGATCAAAGATAACTCCAAGGTCCTTAGATTCAGTGATTCGCAAGAGAGTGGTTTCGCCAAGCTTATAATTAAATGTGAGTGGAACAGTTTTTCGAGAGAATGTCATAACTTTACATTTATTAATATTCAAGGGGAGTCTATTAGGAAGGTACCATGTTACCTATCGAATTCAAATCCTCCTGCAATTCAATGTTATCAACATCATCATTTATTTCTCTGTAAATCTTCATATCATCGGCAAATAATAATTTTTCGGATCTAATACTGTCAGTAATATCATTCATGAATAACAGATATAATAATGGACCAACATTCGAGCCTTGAGGGACACCTGAAGATGCAATGAAGCAGGAGGATTTTATTCCCTTGTACTCAACATAAAGATTACGTTCAGACAAGTAAGATTGGAGAAGCAACTGAATATTTGAAGATATACCAAACCATGATAACTTCTTCAGTAGGCGGGGGTGTGAAACATGATCGAAAGCTTTACTGAAGTCTGTAAATATTACGTCAACTTGATTCCTCCGATCAAGGAAATCAGACACGAATCGAGAAAAGATACAGGGGTCGATGCAGTGTTTCTGGCCTTCACAAAAACATGCTGAAAGATAGACGGGGAAGAACGTACGTGATTGTAGATGAGGTCTGATAATATAATCTCAAATATTTTATAGAATACTGAAATAATGGCTATAGGTCTATAATTCTCAACTTGGTTGGGTTTGCCAGATTTGAAAACGGGGCATACTCTAGATAATTTCCAGTACTTGGGGAAATAATTTTCACGCAAGGCCAGATTGAGTATGATGAGTAATGGTTCAGTCAGAAGGTTGATGTGTTTATTAACAATTCTAACTGGGATACCGTCGGGACCACATGTCCATTTATTTTTGAGTTTTTCAGCAGCATTCAGAATTTGTTCCTCAGTGCTGGTTGTTAGGCTCAAGAAATGGTGATTTTTACATCGATAAATGATTAGTATAGTCATCATCTGATATGTCAACATCATCTTGATCAAAACTATAAGCACTACTGAAGTGTGCCGCAAAACCATCCACTATTGAGGAGAATGAACTAAGTTCAATATTGTTATAAGACATTTCACCTGGATTTCGTGATTTGTTTACTTTAGAGTTAATATAGTTCCGGAATCCACGAGGATTTTTTTTAACATATCTTCAGATCTCCCCACGTATGTCTTGTAATCGGTTGCAATAAGCAATTTAATGGATTTTCTGACGTTTTTTACTAGTTCCAGATAAAAGAGGTATTTGCTTTTTTCATTTTGAGATAATGGTGTTTAGATTTGATAGCATGAATGAGTCGTTTGCTATACCATGCAGGATACTTACGCGATCTACATTTGGTAAGAGGTACACATTTAGTAAAAATGTTATGCAAGGAGTCATTCAAAACATTACACATAGAATCAACACTTTCCTCCAGGTTAAGAAGAGCTTGGGGCCAGTTGAGTTCACTAAGGAGATGGGAGAACAATGCTTTATCAATTCTTTTAAAGTCATATCTTCGGAACGGCGAGATGAAACTTTTCTCCCTATTAGTACTGTAAGGCAGTTGCACTATAAGCCCAGGATGATGAAGATCGATAGGTACAAGCGGGTCGTCATTATGATTAACCATACACATAGTATCGAACGGGGATATAATCAAATCTAATACATTGTTATAGTAGTTTCTCACCATGTTGCATTGATATAAATCACAAAAATTCTAGAAGTTGACGAAGCGCCTAGTGAGGTTCGAATGGCGTCCAGAGTCATAGAATTCATGCAGTTCACTAAGGTTAAAGTCACCAATGAAGATTGCCACATTAAGTTCAGAAGACTCTTCGATGAATCCAAAAAATTCGTCATATGCAGTTTCAGGTGGAATATACACTGTGGAGATTAGAAGAGGCTTGCATTCATTTGGTGTTACTCTAACGCAGAGGAAGTCAATCTTCTCAACTGGACATGCATATTCACAGATCTCAGATTGGAAAATGTCATTATTGATAGCTATCATCACACCGCCACCACGAGTTATACGATCCTTACGATATGCTACGAAATTAGACGGAAAAAGCTTTTTATTATTAAAACCTTCCTTCAGCCAGGTTTCAGTTAATGTTATGATATTATGGTCAGTATAGAAAAGCTGTGTTTTTGAGTTCAGTCCACGACAGTTTTGGTAGTAAATTGAGAGGTTACTGGTTGATCGAGAAGAGCCACTGGCTGAGCTGATAATTTTTTTAGTAATGAGAGGAAATCCATTTTTATTAACACGCTTTTATTAGCTTGGGTTGTAACTATGTATGTAACGGAGTCTTTGAGCATAATTTTCACCAATTTCCAGAAGTCTGATTAATTTGAAACTTTGCATACGTATCAAGGACTGATGACAATGCAATAATTTGATCATAGTTTTCCATTATCCTTATAAGGACCACCAGGATTAAATCAGCTTGGGTTGTAACTATGTATGTAATGGAATCTTTGAGCATAATTTTCACCAATTTCCAGAAGTCTGATTAATTTGAAACTTTGCATACGTATCAAGGACCGATGACAATGCAATAATTTGATCATAGTTTTACATTATTCTTATAAGGACCACCAGGATTAATAAATTCTTTTATAGATCCTCTGTAGTGGAGTAAAAAAGATAGAGCTAGCGCGCGTTCTGCGCATGCCTGCAGTTTCGGACTTACTCTTTCGTTCTTTCGTTCGGGCACTCGGCACAGCACAACGGAGGCAGAAACGTTTTCAGGGTAGTTGCGTTCTCACAATGTTCATTCCTTATCTTACATGCGTAGGTGTACATGAGTCTGATACATGCAAATTACTGTATATATACTATCTATACTATCTATTTATATTATGGAACAAAATTTGGTAAACAATAATAAAGCTTTAAAATTTAATTAGACCTTTGGAAAAATGGCTGATCGGGTCTTAATTGTGTTAGTATATTCCACGGTTACCTCTCTCTGTGCCAAGAATATCTCCCAATTACGGCCGTTCAAGGATTACGTCTGTTCAACGACAATTTCTACACAGCTTTAGTTTTACAGTCGGTAAAAAAGGAATTAGTTATAGTTAAAACATATTCAATCATAAATTCTCACCAACTAAAATAAAGTTAACAAATTTCAATTTAAATGAAATGATGAGATTGCGGAATGATTCGTAAGAAATATCACATTTCCACTAGAAACTAATTGATAAATTGAACTAAAAAATAGAAAATAATTTTTAATTACAAAGAGTTTATATTACGGTAGTAGAAGGCTAAACAATCATTCATAGTCAATCAGCTCAAAATAAAATTATAATAAAATTTAAGTAATTAACAGAATAAAGTAATTCAGAGTAAAAAGCGTGGGGTGCATTTTACTACATTTCATAAGTCTCCTCTCAAAGATAATTACCGATAGAATGATTGTAATGTATAATATATCAAGCACCCCACGATTTTTCTCTGAATTACTTTACTCTGTTAATTACTTAAATTTCATTATAATTTTATTTTGAGCTGATTGACTATGAATGATTGTTTAGCCTTCTACTACCGTAATATAAACTCTTTGTAATTAAAAATTATTTTCTATTTTTCAGTTCGGTTAGCTATAAAAGCGTGTTTTTTTAGTTTTTTAAACTATTATTTATTATATCTGATGGTTAGATTCAGTTCCCCAGAATCCATACGGTGTTTGAACTAATTACTACGTTCAATGGCCCAAAAACCAAATTCAGATAATTTTCGTTCCAAATTCTTTTTAACATTGAATAAGAAATGATATTTTTATGAAATTAATTGTTTAATAGTTCGTGGATTGGTACTATATCTAGTTACATCCATGAAGCAAACAATTGTTAATTTTTGCTACACCAGCAGATATCACCGCACAAGCATGGTGGGAATAGGAAGAAAGAAAGAGTAGTTAGGCAACTCGAGGATAAGGCCAGTTACGTGAACTCGTGAATTGCCTCGTGCTCACAATTTTCACTCATGCGTAATATGCTAGTTATCCTCCTTGTTACATAATACTATTATGTTATGGAATGAGATCTATAGGAACTGAAGTTCCCAGATCTCGAATTTTTCCGCTTATCTACTTCTCAACTTAGTTATCTTAAAAAAAAAATGGACAAACATTTTCAACGCTAGTGTGTCACTATTCAGTGGTTATTTGAAAAAAGAAAAGTCATCTTAGATTGCAGATATTGAATAGGTATGTTTCTTGGGAAATAAATAAATGAATATACTATAATAACCTAATAACAATTTTTAAAACGGTTTCGAAGAAAAACATACAAGTAACAATGTGAAGACTATGGTGCAAAAGTCTTTTTACTATCGTTTTGAAATCTCAATATTTTTTGGATCTAATAATTTTTCAGAGCGATGGTAAAAAGGCAGAAATGAATCTTCTTCACATCAAGGAATTATAGACGAAGGAACATATTATGAAGATGCCACATACTATTGAAAAGAGACGATACGTGTTGAAACATCGCAAGTTTTTCGGGCTTGAGGGCCGTGTCCTGGAATTTTGAGTTCCGGAGCTTTCGGTTACATCTGCGGCAGCCATCTTCAGCGGCTTGGTCTTAGTTGAACTCCTTTCTGCGACTCTACTATGAATAATGGCAAATCTGGAGGTACTTGTTTGTTAATATTTTGTGGTCGGACCCTGTTCTGTCGTTCGTCGGATTCTGTACTTCTGTCTGGCTTTGTCGTCAATGTCTTCAGAACGGGATGCCAAATTTTGTTTAAGGTCACTCCCTCTTCCTTCCTGTTGAAGTTATCCTTATGTTAATATATCTCAATTGTGTCACGGTAACAGCGGGTGGAATAATATGTTGTTGTTGTTGTTGAGAGGAATGAGGTTTTAACAAATTGGATATTACGATTATCGAGAAGGGCGTGTTCCGCTACAGCTGATTTTTCAGTTTGTCCCAACCGACAATTTCGACTATGCTCACCAATCCGTGTCTTGAAACTACGTTTAGTGGTTCCTACATATACTTTTCCACATGAGCACGAAATCCTAAATACTCCAGCATTGGAAAGAGGGTCTCTGGGATCTTTAGCAGACCTCAGGTGTTCCTGTATTTTCCTCCTGGGCTTGTAAATAGTTTTGAAGTTGTGCTTTTTTAAGATTTTTCCAATGCGATCCGTCGTTTTCTTCAGGTAGGGCAGAAAAGCGATTCCTGTTGGTGAAGTTTCGTCCTTTGTTTCAGGGTGTGCGTTCTTGGTAGTCTTTGGTCGTATTTCTCGTTCTATTTTCCTGTCTTTGTAACCTTTAGCTCGTAGAGTGTTTCTTCAATGGTTTAGCTCACCATTTAGAGAATCCGATTCGCAAATCTGTTTCGCTCTGTCGTACGTCGGATTCTGTACTTCTGTCTGGCTTTGTCGTCAATGTCTTCAAAACGGAATGCCAAATTTTGTTTAAGGTCACTTCCTCTTCCTTCCTGTTGAAGTTATCCTTATGTTAATATATCTCAATTGCTTCACGGTAACAGCGAGTGGAATAATATGTTGTTGTTGTTGTTGTTGAGAGGATTGAGGTTTCAACAAATTGGATATTACGATTATCGAGAAGGGCGTGTTCCGCTACAGCTGATTTTTCAGTTTGTCCCAACCGACAATTTCGACTATGCTCACCAATCCGTGTCTTGAAACTACGTTTAGTGGTTCCTACATATACTTTTCCACATGAGCACGAAATCCTAAATACCCCAGCATTGGAAAGAGGGTCTCTGGGATCTTTAGCAGACCTCAGGTGTTCCTGTATTTTCCTCCTGGGCTTGTAAATAGTTTTGAAGTTGTGCTTTTTTAAGATTTTTCCAATGCGATCCGTCGTTTTCTTCAGGTAGGGCAGAAAAGCGATTCCTGTTGGTGAAGTTTCGTCCTTTGTTTCAGGGTGTGCGTTCTTGGTAGTCTTTGGTCGTATTTCTCGTTCTATTTTCCTGTCTTTGTAACCTTTAGCTCGTAGAGTGTTTCTTCAATGGTTTAGCTCACCATTTAGAGAATCCGATTCGCAAATCTGTTTCGCTCTGTCGTACGTCGGATTCTGTACTTCTGTCTGGCTTTGTCGTCAATGTCTTCAAAACGGAATGCCAAATTTTGTTTAAGGTCACTTCCTCTTCCTTCCTGTTGAAGTTATCCTTATGTTAATATATCTCAATTGCTTCACGGTAACAGCGAGTGGAATAATATGTTGTTGTTGTTGTTGTTGAGAGGATTGAGGTTTTAACAAATTGGATATTACGATTATCGAGAAGGGCGTGTTCCGCTACAGCTGATTCTTCAGTTTGTCCCAACCGACAATTTCGACTATGCTCACCAATCCGTGTCTTGAAACTACGTTTAGTGGTTCCTACATACACTTTTCCACATGAGCACGAAATCCTAAATACCCCAGCATTGGAAAGAGGGTCTCTGGGATCTTTAGCAGACTTCAGGTGTTCCTGTATTTTCCTCCTGGGCTTGTAAATAGTTTTGAAGTTGTGCTTTTTTAAGATTTTTCCAATGCGATCGTTCGTTTCCTTCAGGTAGGGCAGAAAAGCGATTCCTGTTGGTGAAGTTTCGTCCTTTGTTTCAGGGTGTGCGTTCTTGGTAGTCTTTGGTCGTATTTCTCGTTCTATTTTCCTGTCTTTGTAACCTTTAGCTCGTAGAGTGTTTCTTCAATGGTTTAGCTCACCATTTAGAGAATCCGATTCGCAAATCTGTTTCGCTCTGTCGTACGTCGGATTCTGTACTTCTGTCTGGCTTTGTCATCAATGTCTTCAGAACGGAATGCCAAATTTTGTTTAAGGTCACTCCCTCTTCCTTCCTGTTGAAGTTATCCTTATGTTAATATATCTCAATTGCTTCACGGTAACAGCGAGTGGAATAATATGTTGTTGTTGTTGTTGTTGAGAGGATTGAGGTTTTAACAAATTGGATATTACGATTATCGAGAAGGGCGTGTTCCGCTACAGCTGATTTTTCAGTTTGTCCCAACCGACAATTTCGACTATGCTCTCCAATCCGTGTCTTGAAACTACGTTTAGTGGTTCCTACATACACTTTTCCACATGAGCACGAAATCCTAAATACCCCAGCATTGGAAAGAGGGTCTCTGGGATCTTTAGCAGACTTCAGGTGTTCCTGTATTTTCCTCCTGGGCTTGTAAATAGTTTTGAAGTTGTGCTTTTTTAAGATTTTTCCAATGCGATCGTTCGTTTCCTTCAGGTAGGGCAGAAAAGCGATTCCTGTTGGTGAAGTTTCGTCCTTTGTTTCAGGGTGTGCGTTCTTGGTAGTCTTTGGTCGTATTTCTCGTTCTATTTTCCTGTCTTTGTAACCTTTAGCTCGTAGAGTGTTTCTTCAATGGTTTAGCTCACCATTCAGAGAATCCGATTCGCAAATCTGTTTCGCTCTATCGACCAGTATTTTCATGACGCCCTGTTTTTGTCTTGGGTGATGGTTGGAGTGCCTATGTAGATATCTGTTTGTGTGAGTTGCTTTCCGACCAAACATTCATCACCCGAAGACGATTGCGGATACCAGCAATCGAAACGTCGTGAGTACACTCAACTTGAAACTTGGTTTCAACATTTTTTTATAATATTTCATTTATTCCTTTATTTACATTTCTTTGACTAGTATTCCACATTCGATACCCTAATTTACTTGTCACAATATTATGTCATTTATCACTTTATATATTTGTAACAACATTACTTTCTTTGACCAATCAATCCTCAGTTTCATTATTGAACAAAAAAAAATTTTATTTGATTTTCTCGCTCGATTTGGATTTTTTCCTTTCGTTCTTAGTAACATTTTTCGATAGAGTTGATAACAAAGACAATGGAAGTCCGAACTATTATCATTCAGCAAGGAACATTGTCAACCATATACAAGCAAATAATCTAGACGATACATCCAAGCCAGTCTCGGAATGCTAAACATCAGGTTGATGGGCAAATCCCACGATGGGTATATCCTGGTAGTTGTTTTCTGCCAGGTATTAGCCAATCAACAAATACCTCATAAAATACCTGGACTGGCTGTCACGTCACTTTCCATCCAAACGGCATCCAATTTAATGTATACATACATTAAAGTGGAAGATACTGTGGAAGATAGATTCTTGGTTGGCAAATGACGTCATTATTACTATCATTTCCAGGTGCACCGGAGTATAGAAAGTGTTTAGACCTCCGCTAACGACAGAGTTCCATAGAAGTACCATTGGAGAAAAGATTGTTGAATCCAATATAACATAAATTCAATAGTCAAAAATGTATAAACCGACGGCGTATAGTAATAGCGATTCTTCTTCAAGAATGTTTTCAAACCGTCGACTGTAGTGGTATATGAGTCATATTGCCAGCAACGGCATTGCATCTTCCTTCTCTGGCTGCCTTGGACGTATCATCTGACATTTTAAATTTATCGATGGTTCACCAGTTCATTGATAGTAAGTAGTTTTTTAATCTGTTTTGATTTTGTTTTATTTTAGTTCTCCTGAGTATTTGCCAAGTGATACTTCGGTCGCTATGAGCACCTTTTTTTAGATTTTTTTGTGGAACTTACGTAATTTGGTCTCCTCTACAAAAACACAGGTCCATTTCGTTGTGAAAATTCTTCCTTCTTCTGATCAAACACCACACACACGCTCTTATTTACTCGTTTTTAACATTTGCCGCTCTCATTGGTATTGTTGAGAACTGAATATATTAATATGGGCTTCTGGAGAAAATTGCATTGTTTGAAAAAATAATGATTTTTCCTGCTTGAAAATTTTAAAATCGAATAAATAAGGCCGAGGGTAGTGTTTGATCAGAAGAAGGACGAATAATGTGTGGTCAAAAACAGAAATTTGATGTAAAAAATTGTGAAGATTGTTACAATTATTTGCAAATAATTGAAATAATTACCTCATTAGGTCAACTCTACTTGTGAAACACCCTATAGATAGTTCCAATCGAACCGACAGCCGACTCGTGAGTTTTTTTTATAACAAAACATTCCTTTTTACCATCCATCCGCTCTGCAGCATTCACGACAGAAACTGAAAGATAACGTTCGGAAGAGTTGATTTTAGGCAAATTCTGGTTTTCTAATGTGAAATTACGTCTTTTGACGGATATAAACCTGCTGTGCCTTGTTGTGATATTGTATTTGAATAAATCTGCTGTGGAGCGATCTTGCAATATCCTTATTATCGATTGAGATGAATTATCGAATTAATTATTTCTTCCGGACCGTTTAAAAACATCTCCGGCAATGTTAGGGCAGTCGAGCATTGAGAGGTAAGCGTTAATTTTGTCTCTTCAGATTTTCTTCTGGCGCGGTTGTATCGTGAAATTATTTATTTACGAAAATACCTTTTTTTAGATGTTTTTTTTTGATATGGTAAATGGAAATTTCGCCTGAACGGTGCTATCTTTGAGAACACAGCGAAGTGGATGGGGTGAGACCTTTTTGAACCTTATTGCCGAGTACGTAGCGACTAAACCGCAAATTTCCGAAATTATCTGGAAGGTGGTACTCCTATATCGACCGTTTGGACGTGGAATTGGGAACTTTTCTTGAATTTGTAGAATATCGAGCTATAAGGAGTCTACACATCACTAGCAGCTAGATGAGTACCAATAGAAAATTTGTTTGTGGTGTTATTTTAGCGGCATTCTGGCATTATTGTTTTACGAAAGCAATGAACTTCACTGAATAGGTGTTCACGAATAGTTTTGTCTTTTTCGTTGTATAAGTGTTTCTTAGGTAGTGTAAAAGTGAATGATAAATCTGTTGAACAAGCATATTTTTGGGGGAAGCAAACGTTCAACGGTTTTATTTTTGTCCCTGTCGTTTTTTTTCATATTTACATTAACATTTCGCCCTGATAGAAACTTAAGCGGTAAAATTTATCTGTAGGGTAATTCTGTACATGACATCTTTCGCGAATCTGGATTGTTTAGTGGTTTCGTTTCAGGTTTAGGCTAGTTGGTGCACAAGAAACTACTTGGCGCCCTTATACTTTTTTTTATACATACTTATTTTTACTTATCTGTCGAATTCGCGGCCCTAACGAGCAAGCACATTACTTGCCGTACAGAAAAAAGACGGATGTGATATTTTGAATATTTTTGTAATAAATTTCTCTTATAAATAGACATTTCTTTTATTTGAATTTTATGTAATAAGATTCACACCAAAATGGACCTGTATCTCCGAAAATATACGAGACCGCCGAATATTTTATAGTGATTTTTTGTAGACGAGACTGACTTACGTAAGTTCCACAAAAAAATCTGAAAGGTGCTCATAGCGACCTAAGTATTACCATTTGCCATTACCCCACTCTCATACGTTCGTGCAGCCCACTGCTCCATTCTTGTATTCCGCAAAGGTCAAGGGTTCATGCCGAGGAAACATTCGGTTGATTCAATCAATCTGGGAAATGCACACGTGTCGATGAAACAGCTTTTGGAAATGGGACTGTCGGTTTCATGAAAAATATATAACGTTTACTGTCAAGGAACACCGAGTAGCGATAACTTGAGAAAGCTTGTCCATTAAAAAGGTTTTCTGTGTATCAAAGAAATAAGGATTTCAAAAGAAAACATTCTCCAGCAAATATTGGGGTTTACCAGCAGTTTCTGAAGAAATCTTTTTCGTTATGATATCGTTTTACCGAAATTTCGATACGAATTAGTTTTGTTTGTGACAAATCAATATTTTTCGAATCTCCACATTCAGGAAAATCTTTGATTGATTCAAGTGCATGGTGGACGATGCGTACATGTAACATATTTTTGAAACTGTTTTTAGTATTCAGTAGCTTATCCAATCCATTTTGGCACGGTAATTCATTTCATTAAACCTACAATAGAATTCAAAAGGCTGTTTGTTCCGCACTGTGATATAAAAGGGAAGCCCAAGCGGGGATTTCGGGATTTACTAAAGCGCGGCAGATTAATTTACAGGGGGATACCTTATACCCGGTTGAGTACTTCCACCGTATATGAGCCCTATATATTTGGCCACCCTTCAAGGATAAAGGATCAGATTAGTAAAAAAAAATTGATCAATCGAAGTTCTCGAGCGCGTCAGATTAAGGTAGGGTGAGTTAGTTACATCCTGAAACGTGTATATCCCACTAATGTGACAATTCGAGAGTGACCTAAAGAAGGAGGAGGGCTACAAAGTTGTAAAAAAACGTCATCTCGACAATCTCGAGCGTGGCTAATTTTATTTTTATTTCGAAGGGAATAATTCAAGAATTGCAAATGATTTATAATCTGACGATTTCTACAAGCCGAAATAATGAAAATTCATCGATAAAGTTTGATGCGAGCTGCTACGTGATGCCCATATTCCCTACTCCACGTTTATATTTCTCTCTCACTCGTTCTCTATCTATTGCTCTCTCCGTCCCCACTCTGGTTTCTGTTGCCATGAAAGTTGATCACACAGACTCGTTCGCGTGGCATGGTTTACAACGAATATCCAACGTTTTAAAATTTCAAAAATTTAATTGCTTATAATTTTTTTTATAAATACAAGTATTCTACTGAAAAAAATATAAACTTTTTTATTTTCATGCTTTTACCTGAGCTTTTCAATTATTTGAGTTCAATGATTTAAAAAAAAATCAGATTGACAGAATAGGCGAATCCATCCTGATAATCGTCAGATTATGAGACTGCAACATCTAGAGCGTGAAGATGAACCATATATATCTTAATCTGACGCGCTTGTGTATTGCAAAATGACGAATTTTCTTTTCATATTCTAATAACGGCCGCGAGTCTGCGTCACATCCAAACCGTCAGATTATTATATAAGAGCTTTTTTTTAAGTTATTCAACATTCCCTCAGAAAATCTGACGCGCTCGAGATTTTTTATTTATTTTCAACCCTTACGTACGACCACCCCCATCATGGAAACGATCAGATTAACATACGAACATTTTTAGAAATATGTTGGACATAGATGATATCAAAATCTGACGCGCTCGTGTATGTCCATGCAGTAGTTTTTTTTACATTTTTGGAAATCTATAGCCGCTCCCCCCACCGATGAAGAGGTATACATTATATTACATTTTTTTCTTTTTATCATCTGAGCTTCGCAACCCAATAGGTCTCTATGACGCTTGAGTAAATTCCGATTTAGCATCGTGGGCTCTCCTACTAATACTCAGTAATAGCTTAAATCGTGACCAAAACCAGTTATATTCAGCTGATCAGTGTTGAAACGAAAGTGGATTTTGATACCAGAGGTAATCTTTGACCTAGACTTTCTGAATACATACATCAACGGTCCTGATTGGGCCCTGGGGTTCTTGTGTGGGACTGTTATATCGCTCTCTCACATCTCCAGCCTTTCGGTATCTTTTTCACAATCGATTGATCACACTGGCTTCAGTCATAAAGATCTACGCATCTCTTTCAGTTTGGCCAGCTACGAGCATCGCAACTGCTGGTATTTTTCCACACGTATCAAATTTCGTCGTGGCATGTTTTCAAGCAGTGACTGAATGACACTACCAGGCATATCATTAATTTGTATTCTCGAAACGAAATTAAAGACTGTGTATTTTAATCGCACTTCATTTTTTGTTATGTCGAATTTTTTCCGCTAGCAACAACTACCGTATATTGAGATAATGGTTGTAAAGGATATCTGTATGAAGTTTCAGAAATATAGCAACTGTTCCTGAACAGTTACATCGATTTTTTTGATGAGTATATTTTCCACGTTATTGGTGATTATATCAAGAAATAAAAAATTCTTAGAGGTTCTCTTTGGTTTGCAAGAAACCGTTAAAAAGATATAGACTTGGTAATGTTGAGGTTGGCAAATACATGACGCCATGAATATTATTGAGGTTAGGTTAGGCAAACACCCAAAACCATCCAAATCGAAACTACTACACTATTGACAGTATTTAATTATTCACCTAGAATATTTCTTCATCATAATTTACTAGCAAAACCAACACATGTACTCGATACTTTTTCCACACTGCTGGTTCGCGCCCAGGTCATGATATATATTTTTCTGGCTGGTTTATGCGATAGGTTATTTTCAATCGCCTAGATAGCAATCCTAGTTCATGAGGTTTTTTCGAGGAATACACTTTCCGATTGAAATGAAAAATGCAATACCAAAAAATTCGTAAGTCGCCTACTACGGCGCTCGAGAACATTGTCCTCTGTTCGCACAAGAATCCACCTTTCGGGCACTCTAGTTATAAAAAGCTTATTGTTACTGTTAATGAATACCTCAAATTAGAATATAATATGAGGGACTTGTGAGAATTTGATGTTAAAAGAATGAGAAGTTTGTTCATATCAATGCATGTGCCGAATAGTCATTGACATTATGGGAGATCTCACCAAAAAATTAATTTTTGCGCTACCACCAAATATTATCGAATGGAATGAAAGTAAAAATAAGAGTTAATACTATGGCCTATTTCTATCGAAATCACCTAAAGTTAGAACACCTACGCCAATGAGCACTTAGCCTATATTCGGTAACTGTACCCCATTTTATGCTTGATTGGTCTGAGTGCATTAGGTCTCTTAAATGATTTGGAGGATTAACAAATTCAGATAGTGAATGATGGGGAGAGATTTAGGAATGAAAAATTCAGTACACTGACCCTTATTCTTGATTATATGACATATCTCCAGAGCAATTTTTCACAGTCTGCATTCAAACGAAGTTAAGCTGAAACAAATCTCAATCTGTAAAAGATATTACTCCCTGGGGAGTTCTCATTTGAAACCCAGTTTGCGTTTGTGAATCTCAACAATAATTTTTATAGAATCATATGTTACTCGATGAAAACATCACATAAAAAAAATTTGAAAGCATAATGTTTCGAGTGATACAAGGTGAATTATAACTTGCACAAATGTGTTGCCGAAAAAATATTAAAATTACCAATTTTTCACAAACATTTCGACTTGAGATGCGTTTAACGTTGAAGGGACGGAAATTCATGAGGCATACTCTTTGAAAGTATACATTATGTTACAACAAAAGCAAATTGTTGTCACACATGATGTACCCTGTAGAGCGAATTTTTTTGTGAATCACGTTTTGTTTTAGCTTGATGTACAGTCCTGCGAAACAATGGTCCAAAAAATCAGTCACTGCCACTCACTCTAATGGAGAAATAGGATAGTTAGTCAACGCCTGTGTGAAAATAATTTGAAGAGCTTTTGAGGCAGACGTATGACATATCAGGCTTTTTCCGATTTCGAGGAATCTTCCTTCATAATGACTCTGTTATATATACTTTGGTAAAATTTTTATGCCTTCTGACATGAATAAAAGAACACTAGAAAGTTCACCACCACCATAACTTCTTCAGGCGTATTATTCGGAGGAAGAGACAGCTAAAAAATATTTCCTCAGATATTATTTGGACTCGAAGCGCGTTTTGTCATCTCTAGAAAAAGTTGCAACGTTTACACGAAAGGTTCCAATCTCATTGTTAATTGATAAAGAATTAGACTTAGTCTCGACGGACAATGGAATGAGTAAATTCAATAAAACCAATAGGGATAAATTTTCAGTTTGACATATTTATATTTCTTGGCTTTTTCATTCTCCGAATTAGATATTAGAAAATACAACTTCTATGAATATTTCGAAATTGTATGAAGATTTCAGTGAAATTTTTCAGTATATTATCCTATTTCTACTGAATAGTTCAAGAGATAATTTTTGGTTATAATTGCACGAGTGCATAAAAATTACCCATAATTTTGCAAGAAAGCGTGATATCTAAAAATTGCAAGTTTACTTTCATATTTTGGCGAAAGTGTCCGAGTCCGAAGGACAAGGGCTCTTTTACAAAATATGAAAATAACCGAATGCAATCTGTTGAATTTGAATGCAACATTATCTGGTCATTTTCATGCACGAATGTAATTCATTAGAATATTTCACGAATAAAGAAATTCTCAAGAAAATATTATTTTTTGTTCATTTATACTTTCCTCTATAGATTGTATAGAGCACTCAGCAAAACGCGAAATGTTTTTCTATTTTTGAAGTCTATCTGACATTCATTTGTGTTGTTTACTGACGTCTAGCGATACGGTTTCAAATGTGTTGTTATGGTGACTTGATACAATGCAATTACCGCTGTAAGTTTTCAATAATTGCATTGCTCATAAGGGACATTTTATATATGAGGGAATGAGAAGGTATTTGTGAATTCCTGTGATTTTATTTCTTTCAAAAAAATACCTGAGTTCCTAATCATGAATCTTTGGTGTCGGAAAGATTAGGAATATACACGTTAACGTGTGGTTCTTGCTCCACACTTTATATTGGACAAACGGGGAAATCTTTCACCAAATAAAAATATATAATAAAGGAGCATAGAAGTAGTTTACTGAATGAAAAACACGATAACACATTCATGACGATGACATATTGCACTAGGAGAAGAAATATCTCAAACTCAATCTGTGGGAAACCTTCGGAATCAATAGAGATACCGAAAAGATTTGATTATTTCTCAATTGTTCCAACTTATGCTTGGACGCCAGCTTCCTCCCAGCCCTGAAAAAACCATTGTGTGGCAGTTTTGTAAACTGCTTAGTGAAAATCACACAGTGTTTTTTGATTACGTTATCATGGATCTTAATCAAGTTTCGGCCAATTCCCACGAGTTTGTTTCGAAACTTTTGATAACCAGATGAATACTAGCTTGAGCGTCTAGTTCCTTTTTGTCATTTTCGGTATGTTTGGTGGGATTCAGAATTGTTTGATGAAATATTTTTCATATACTATTTTCTGAGGTTGATGGAAGTAGCCGTAAGGGCCGTTTTATCAATTTTCATTAAATGTTTTCATCAACCATAAGGTTCATTCATCTTTCAGTGGGCCATTATTTGCTGGAAATCCAGGCTTTTCTTCAGTATCTTCGGTGTGAAAGATACTCATAGACTATCATTTCATGGCTAGGTAAGTGTGAATGGGGCCGAATGATCAAAAATTAATTGCTTGATGAATTTTGAATATACGCGAAATGTATGAGAATGGTGAATCGTATGAGAGAAAATGTAGGAGTTTTCAATGAGCCACTGAGTAATTGAGTATAATTGAAGTTGACTCGAATATTTCCTAGAAGTTGTGAGATTTCTCTGTTCCGACAGTAAAATGAGAAAAGTGAGAGAGACCTCTCACACAATACTTAGTCAAAATTCGTATAGCTACGATTTTCGGAAAGAAATTGCGATTGAAATGAGATGAAGATCGAACACTGGAATATCATTAGCCATTTTTTAGTTGCATCCTTTTTTATTCGGACGAATTTTGCAAACTTCGTACCTGCATGAACTCTGATTTATTCAGTATATTCACTGCAGTGTGAAACAAATACATCGAACGTTATACTCCAATCATATACCATTATTGGACTGATCTGATCTCGAAGCATTCAACCATAAACCTCACTACGGTCTGCTTCGACCTATGTATTCTGATTGCATCAAACATCAACCGCCGTCCATCCAGAACCGGCGACTCCACCAAAAAAGTAACAAACAGGCTCTGACGAAACCCTCTCAAAGCGGTTTTCGCCCGAGTGAATTCCAACGTAACCGCCAATTATACTACTCTCTGTACTCCGTCTAATAGGCATCAAGTTCTAATGCTGATTCAGTTATCGAGAGTTATGTACCTTGTGCTTCAAATCGATTGAATCGATCATACCAAGTGAAATTTCAGTAGACTGAGCTTGATACAAGATTTATAAGTGAATTATTTTTCAAGATTACATAGGATAGGAAGGAGGTGATCAGTTCAAAATGTGTGGATATGAGGCGTTTTCTGGCGCTCATGTATTGAAGAAGTATTCGCCTGTCTCCTTCTCTGTTGCATACGGCGAGCCCTATAGTGGGAGAGAGATGGAGAGACGAATAATTTTTGAATACAAGAGCGCCAGAAAACACCTATGATATGCATTTTTGTTGGTAGAGGGAGGGGAAGCTTCGTCAGCTCCATCGCACTGAGTAGAGCCATTGAGTACTCCTGCCTATCTGCTGTCCTAGAACTAAGATGATTATTGAGTAACTAGTTATACTTTTTACAGACTATTTATATACTATTTCTATATACGCCACATTATTATCGGACTACGTTCCAACGAGAAAAGTACAACTTCGAAAATCGAAGAGAGAGAATGAATTTTTATTGTACGTAAGGAAGAATCTTGTTCGCAAACATGTAATAAAATAAAAGACACAGTTTGCGAATGAACATAAATTACTGTCGAAGAATGATAACCGCGTCACAGGATGGAAACAAGTATAAATAACAAATATAAAGACATAAACGGTGAGCCTTAATTGAGTATTTTCTTGAAGACATTGCGAGGTTTGATTGATAATGAGGTTGAGTGGAAGAGCAGAATCCTGTCTTCACAGGAATTTTGAACTCGGCCTTTTGATAAGCAAAGCTAGCTCTAGTTAAAAAAATAAAAATAAACAAACATGAAGTGTAGGTAGAAATGTAAATAGATATTAGGAACCCTTTGCTATCAATAAACGCATTTATTATTATTATTATTATTATTATTATATGTAAAGTGAACATCAACTAGTGTCGTCATAAAAATCAATCAAATTATAGTAGGCCTTATCACTGAGAAAAAATTTTAGTTCGTATCTAAAGGTCTGGAGATTTTTGTCTTTGATATACTTGGTATTTTATTATATATTTTCACTCCATTGTAAATCAGCGAGATTTTTACTAGGTTAGAAGAGGGATTAGGAAGCTTTTGGCTATTTTGCCGTAGGAAGTCTATAGGTGCATGTCAAATAGATTCAGCAGCAGTAGATCCCAATTCCTCTGATACTATTTTCATAACATAACAACCAGAGGTCAGTTTTTTTTTCAACTGAGTTATATGGTCTTCAAATTTCAGATTACTATCCAAAAGTGAACCCAGAAATTTTGCTGAGTTCTTGTTTACCTCCAGTTGGAATCCTAAATGTTAATTTTGTATATATTATTCGAATGCAATAACACTGATTTTTTTATTCAGAGTGAGTAAACTCTAGTCGTGCCAACTCTAGATTATAACTATGTCGGAAGATATCATTTCGTTCAATTCACTTGTGTCTTTATGGTGCCACAGTATGGTAGTGTCGTCAGCATATGAAGTGAACCTTCTGGAAAAAGGTAACAAAGTCAGATCATTTATATATAAAAGGAACAAAATAGGACCCAGCACCGAGCCCTGTGGAACTCTACTTTTGATTTTTGCAGTATTTGAAGGTGTTAGTCACACATACTGCTTTCTGTCAGAAAGATACGAGTCCAACCATTCGAAAGTGTTTCCCCTGAAACCATACAATTTGAATTTGACCAGCAGTAACTCTTGGTTGACACAATCGAATGCTTTCGATAGGTCGCAGAGCACACATTCTTTTTCGTTACTTACCCAAAACTTAACACGATTGCGTTCATGGCAATGGCCGAAAATGGCCCCCAAACCCAGAAAAATGGGTTTCCCGCCAACATCTGGCTAAATATACGAATTAGAGAATTTTTGTTCATACAAAAATTAAAAATCGTCTCATTATCTACAAAAATGACCATTATCATTTTTTCCGAAAACTCAACAGTTTTCGAGAAAAAGGGACCCAAAACTCTCCTCATTCCAGCTGCCGCTTTCTCTATAGGAATTCTGTTGTCTATGCATTCGCTTGGAGGCGGGGCGACGAATTGTTTCATAACTCAGGCAAAAACTGACATTTGTCAATGATTCAAAGTTCAAGATAATGAGGAAACCTGTAGCTATCATTCCATCTATTTCAAAGTTCTTTCTTATTTGGCAAAATGATTTGATAAGCTGTGAACCCTTTTTTTTTCCACCAATCCGCACAGAATTCCTATAGAGAAAGCGGCAGCTGAAATGAGGAGCGTTTTGGGTCCCTTTATCTCGAAAACTGTTGAGTTTTCGGAAAAAATTATGAGGGTCATTTTTGTAGATAATGAGACGATCTTCAATTTGTGTATGAACGAAATTTCTCAAATTCGTATATTTAGCCAGATATTGGCGGGAAACCCATTTTTATGGGTTTGGGGGTCCATTTTCGGCCATTTCCATGAACGCAATTGTGTTAAGTTTTGGGTCCTTTGAAAACATCTACAAATTGAGCCACAAGTGAAGAACTCATAGACTTATTCACAGGTTCGTCCCTTCATTTACTGGACCAATAGGTTTGTTATGAATTCAGAACTACTTCAGAATCGACGCCGAAGACTGTAGTCAAAGAACAGTTTCATTACTGTTTCCAAAAAGGTTAAACCAAAACAGAAAAATTTTAGGAACTGACGTTGTAAGGTGTTTCATTCAGAGAATGTATGTTTTCTGTCTATGAGTCTGAGTTACGATTTGAGATATTGTGAAAGAATTATTTCCTAATTACATCCTCGAAGTGCTTTTGATGCAAAATTATATTATTCGTTATTTCAGTTTGGGTGTGACATTGAAATTTGAGGATTCAGAATAATTATCGTTATTTGACAAAACTATACTATACATACAAACCCACACTTTTTATTAGTTTCATCATGAATGAAATGATAAAGTTCAGTTCGAGTAAATATTTTTTTCCAATCCCACTATTTTGAACCGTTCATTATGTATTTGACAGCTGTTAGGTTATGGCTCATTTGAAATACACGAAATTTTTTGAACGATAGGATATGTAACGTTTGAACTGATAAATTTGACCTCATGACTACATTCAATTGTCCAAAAGAAGAGTTCAGCGAATTTTCGCTTTAAATTCTTCGAAAAATTGAATTGAAATTGATATTTTTAGGAAATTTATGGTTTAATAGTTTGTGGATTGGTACTAAATCTAGTTCTATCCATGAAGCAAGCAATTGTTTTACCTACTTGCTGTCATTCAGTGTCTCGTTAATCTTTGAAAATAAGGGATAACGAAAATGTTTTTGTTACACCACAAGCATGGTGGGGGTACGAAAAAGTACAGTATGGAACTCGAGAATATGGCTAGTGACAAATTTTTGCTCATGCGTAATAGGCTACTTATTCTCCTCGTTACGTAATATTCTACTATTTCAACAGTTTGTATTATAATCATGCCATATCATCCTGTTACACACTGATTGGTTTTTCATTTCCTCAGTTGTTCAATTTCTGGAGGTTTTTTCTCGTGAGGTGGTAGGAATGATATTGTTAGTATTTCCTTATGAGATTTGAAAGCACTTTTTCATATTATTTGTGGAATGTTGTTTTTCATCACGGGTAAGATGCAGCACTTCATGCGTTTCAGGAAAAAATTGAATAACTCAACGATGTCATCTCAAATGATTCCTATAAGAAAATTCAGGATCAATTAGATTGGGAATTTCCATTGAAAGTGGACGATGAATTATACTGTATACACCACGGCCATAGCAATATCAAGTAACCTACAAGCTTAGGCAAGAGGCGCTCGCGCTGGTAAATTTTTGTTCAAATATCAATATCATGATGACTTCCATACAAAAACCGTTCGGCAAAGAGTTGATTAGGCTACGGACAAATACTTTTGAAGAAAATATCTTTCATTTTTGCCAACGTATCGGGCTTTGATAAGTCCATTCCTAATTCTCGAATACATAATACTTTCTGTTTAAACTAGTTGAAAACAAGTTCGAATCCGACATGTATAGATACGCAGGACAATCCGAAAAATAATATCAAGCACGGAGAATCTGAGGTTTTGAAACCTGAGAGTGAACCTATTGAAAACCGAAACATTAGAAAAAGATATTATTTTCATGGGTATTGTTCTCAACTGAACCAAATCTTCACTTAAAGCATTATTTGGATCACCAAACATTCCAGAAAATAACTATTTCAACACCTCATTGTAACACAAAATTGTATTCAATCCACAATTTTTTTCAACTCCATCTCACTGTATAACGTGATTCACGAAAACAGCTACCTCCCATGATGGAACGTCACACATACGCTCCACTACCCTTTCAAAACTCTCGAGATCGTGAGACCCGAGCTATTATACTTCGTTGCGATGACGCCATTAGTGACGCCGTTCTCGTGAACTCTACGCTCGTTCCCCCCGTCACTAACCCTATCGATCGCACCCATAACCGGCCAGCATCGTCGGCAAAACTCATATTTAATATCCCAGCCATCCTATCACGCATTACATTCTCCTCGGATGCTTCGAATTCCAGTTGCTGTAGGTGATTCTCTCTCATTCGAATTCATCCGACGTAAAAAACGTTTTAGTTCAAAGATGGAGGAGCAATTACGGTAAAAGATTATTGAAAAAAATACATTGCATTCTGAGAAGTGACCGCTTTCATCTTCGGGAGAACAAGGGAATTTTCGAATGTCCCACACCTGACACCGTATAAGTCTGTGTAAAGCATTTTATTTTTGTCGCAACTCGGTACTCGCTTGGTTTGTTACGGGAGGATTTTTCGCTGTTTCATCTAACTTTCATTCATCCAAATAATGAAAGAACTCATTTGAAAACTTAATCAAATATTTATTATAAAAAAATTAGAAAATATGCTGGAAAACGAATTGACATTGAATAGCTAACGAGAAATACAAAAAAAAAACACCAAAAACTTACAATGTATTGCTAACCAGCAGGATTGTCGAGACGGAGATGTGCTGCATTCTCAAAAATGTTCTGGAACCGTTTCTGAAGAGTGATCAATGATTACTGGCTGATTTACTGAATACTGGATACCAAATCTTGACCTTCCTCAATGTTCATAAAGATGCATATGCTGAGGTTGCATGTTTGCTCCGGTCAACGTACTAAGATGAAATGCTTAGCACGCATCCGTGCAAGTTTGCGAATTTTGAGATTGTTTTATATTGCTATATTCTGTAATCGCATCAATGTGATGTCTACGAACTCGGAATATTAAAATATGGGATTGTGAATACTGAGGGTTTTTGTTTTAGAATATTGAAATTGAGGTTGAAGCATCTCTCAATGAACGATTTGTTTCAATGGATTTGAATTAATTATTGACAACTTTCCATAATTTACATTATAACAAATGAGATTGTCTGCTTTCAGTTAGTAGGGAACCCAACAACAGATCGTTAGAACCATATCAAAAGCATCGCAGATGAACCTGCAGTGATACTATTAGTGATTGCAACAGAATTTGAATTTGATTGGAATAATGTATTATCGTTTGTTTGAATGTGTTTGACAACGTACCTAGCTGAGTGATAGCGGCTCGAATTTCAATTTATATGATTACACACTTGGACTCTATTGGACTGGAGCTTATGAGACGGAAAGAATCTGAACTGAAATAATGAAATATGGATAAAATAATTAAAGTACACATAGTTAGATAAATGATCAAAATATTCTACAAACTGCATCATTTGGTGGTAGATGAATCCTCTCTTCGTGGTTTTGTACTTCCTTTTGTCATCATTTTAGTGTCATTCCCTTCTATTGTGTGATCTCTATCGGCAGTGAGAATGTGCTCTGATGATTTGGAACCACCTATCTGTCTGTTCCTGATAAACATTTCGTGTTTACTCTTTCGCCCTTTCAAGGATCTTGACGTTTCGCCGATATATTTTTGACCGCACGATTGAGGAATTTAATAAATACAATTTTCTGTGATTTCTGTTGTGTTATTTGGTTTAGTAATAAAATTTAAAAATAATCAGAAATGTAAATGAGAGAGGTGGAAGAAAATTATATTTTCCACGGCTATGCCACAAAACTGCTCTGTCTTAACTGTTCTGGATAGAACAAAGAGGTACATTGTATACGAATTCAATTTCATTTTCTCATCTGAAAAACAGTAACTTCATTGTGTTACAGTTGAAGTATGTCTCGATTTCATTTCCTGACCTAGAAAAGAAATGACTTCATTGTGTAACAGTTGTAGTTGTTAGTCAGGTGTTCATGGAATGTCAAATTGCAAATGTTAACAGCTGCTTACTTATTGTACCTGAATGGAAATTTTGAATGATATTGAATTTTGGAATTCATCTTATTGTTGAAACATTTCGCTATTATTTTTTATAGGCGTAGAAAAAGTATAGTTTATAACTCGCATAGAATGCTAGTTTCTCACTCGTATGATTCGCAATCATTCCTTTCTCGTCGAACAATATATCATTTGCAATGGATATGAAAAAATCAAAGTGAAAATATGAAATAATGTTAGACCCTGGTTTCAAGTTGAATGCACTCAAGACGTTTCTTTTAGTACCCTCCGGATTCGTCTTCGTCGATCGTTTCTATAGAAATTGCTGGGAATTCAAGAATGTTTTCTTCCGATTCACTCGTAATTGTACGAAGAAAACAATCGGGAATGAAATCACAATTCCTCAAAATTCCATGCTATTTGAATGTGTACCATTTAACTTGACAATTGTGACGTAAAGAACTAATTCGTTCCGATAGTGAATACCACCAGATTTGCATTCATCACTCATCAGATTTCGAGCGTTAAAGAGTTATATGCTGCATATTTCATATCCGAGCCATCAGATCACGTATTGAATTCTTCGTCTTCCATTTGCCCAAGGTAATTCGCTCCCATTCCAATCCATCCAATTCCGTCATGAAAGATGTTTCATTCCAGAGCTGAAGAAGCAATTACACTAGATGGCGATCTGGCAGAAAGAAATACATCGTGTTCTAAAACTTGATCGATTTCAACCGAGGGAAACAGGGGAAATTTCATCGAGGTCTTATACTGCTGCTTTTTGAGTCGAATATCCCACACCTGACACCAAATATGAGCGAAGAACGTAGGAATATAGTCTTGGAAACAAATCAAAAGCCTTGCACATAAATCGACATTAATGAAATGAATTCTCGAGAAAATTATTCATCTATATTAAGATTACACGATTTCATTTCAACTTGATGGTCGTCTGTCAAAATGATCTTCCCATAAATTGTTCCGGGGAATAATTTATGATTAGGTTTACAGATGCTCATTCATTTCATTAGACACACTAACATGGAGCAAACTCTGGGAGTAATTCAGAATCCTGGGAATTATAAACGATGATAATAATAAAGTTTCTTGTGATATTATCAATTTGATTCATAATGTACCTTACGAAGAAAAAATGCAATAAAGCTAATGGTTTTCGCTAGGAACAATTCAGAGATAAAGTCTTTCGTGGTATCTCCTGGCCATCTTTCCAGCTTATTCAGTTCAAATGTCAACGAGTGAATGTCTATTTCACAATATTTGGGAAATAAATACTCAAACTCGAATTGGTGCAATACAACTGGAGTGAAGGAACTTCCCCTTTCGAGTTATCTGGCTAATATCTCATTTTCCGAACCTTCATTATTCTTTCTCTAGAAGTTCCACTCAAATTTTCAGCATATCGTGAACAAGAAACTCACAACAAGATTCTTCTTCCATGAAATCTGACAAGATAGTCGAAATATATCGGTGAAGTTGGGAAGACTTAATTCTCATCATATTTAATGCGTGAACATGTAGCAAGAGAATCAACCCACCTGAAAAGTTTGAAGTGATGTCAATAAACGTGCTTCGGGAAACTCATTCGGAGAGAAATTGGAGAACTTTTGGATATATGAGCTATACAGTATATACGCTCATAAATTACCAAAAAATGAGATGAAAGAAATTCTACAAGATCTGATCAGAGTTCTTTCTTCTGATAATATGAAAGATTGGACATTCTGTTGTAAATATATTTTTTGTTGGATGAATGAGATGAGGGACATGAGAAAAGAGGGTTCTTTTGGATTTGAATCTTTGATGTGAAACTTTTTATAGAGATCAATTACCTTAGCAAACTGATATCACTCGATTCCGGTAACAAAATTATCGTCTTCAGAAAAACAAGATTGATATTGTATCCAAATACCAAGGAACTCGACTTTCGATTATGCGAATTGCTTTTTCTTAATATCAGACCAATCAGCTGGCTGAATTGGATAGATTTACTTATTTCCAGACTTTCGAATGAAAGAAGTCCATAGCATGCACATCTATCTTCGATCAGTCTCAGATTGCTATCATCAACCCTGTGATCGTCATTTAGAGCATGCTAGGTGACACTGAATTGAATCTGAGCGTAATGATCCTTTAAGCGAATTTGTATAACTGACCGACTTTGATAGATGTTCTCTTCATTGAAGTATTCAGAACTGATTTCGTATATCCCCGGCTGTTTTTCTCTTTGATTACCTACGAGTTGTAATTCATGGGCGATATTCACATTTACTTTTTCAAAAATCTTTCGAGTCCTGTAGTGTACTGAGATTGTTCCCCCAATGTACATTCCTCAATCAACTGAGCTATTACCGTCCTGGATCCCTGTGAAATTTTCACATTCGCAACGGTTGATCCGATAAAGAGATTTTAATATTGTTCTGTATGAAGGCAAGGTTATCTTAGAGACGATTGGTCGTACTTTACCTTTGTTAATTGAAAAAAAAAATCACACACTCTCTGTTTTAGGTATGAGTCCAAAGACGTTTGATTCATCTAGAAAATGGAAGAAAAAGTTCATATACAACACGTACCCCCTGACTATAAGGCACAATCGGCACTGGGTTACATACAACCACTTTTTCTTGCTCAATTTATATACCAAGTATATGAAAATTGAATCAAATAGATAACATACTGTCGCAAGTCGGTACTCGCTTGGCTTATTACGAGAGCATTGTCGGCGAAACCCATATTTAATATCCCAGCTATCCTTTCACGCATTGAATTCTCCTCGGATGCTTCGAATTCCAGTTGCTCTCATTCGAATTCATCCGACGGAAAAAACGTTTTAGTTCAAAGATGGAGGAGCAATTATGGTGAGAGATTATTAAAAAAAAATACATGGCATTCTGAGAAGTGACCGCTTTCATCTTCGGGAGAATAAGGGAATTTTCGAATGTCCCACACCTGACACCGTATAAGTCTGTGTAAAGCATTTTATTTTTGTCGCAACTCGGTACTCGCTTGGCTTGTTACGGGAGGATTTTTCGCTGTTTCACCCAACTTTCATTCATCCAAATAATTGAAGAACTCATTTGAAAACCCAATTTAATATTTATTATAAAAAAATGAGAGAATATGCTCAAAAATGAACTGAATAGCTAACGAGAAATACAAAAAAACACCAAAAACATACAATATATTGCTAACCAGCAGGATTGTCGAGAAGGAGATCTGCTGCATTCTCAAAAATGTTCTGGAACCCTCTCTGAAGAGTGATCAATGAATACTGACTGATTTACTGAATACCGAATCTCGACATCCCTCAATATTTATGAAGATTCATATGCTGATGTTGCAAGTTTGCTCCGTTCACCGTACTTAGGTGAAATGCCTAGCACGCATCCGTTCAAGTTTGTGAATTTAGAGATTGTTTTAGATAGATAGATAGATAGACATTTATTCATAATTTTTCCAACATGTACATCGGATTGATAAGTCAAAAAGTGTAGAAATAGCCCAATTGGTGAGCGAAAATATTCGAATTCATATAAAGCACAAAAAGAAAAAAACATATTAAAATACATTTTGTAGACAGAAGTTTATACAAATATATACCTATGAATGTAAGGATTTTTTTTCGTTTGAAAGTATCTCTGCAAGACTCACGAGATAGCCGAGGAAAAATATAAGGCGTATAATTCTTTTTTGCGCCATAAAAACTCTGTTATTTTTCTTCGCGGGACCATAAACTATGATGTTGTAACTCAAAGTTGAATATACTAGAGCGTAATAAACAGTCATCATTCCTTCACCATTAAGGCAGCTCTTCAAATTTTTCAGTGCAAAGTACTGTTTGTTTAACTGTGAGCAAATCGTGTTCACGCATTCTGTCCAGTCAAGATTTTCGTCTACAATGGTACCTAGGAATTTGCAGCTGTTACTGAATGCAACTGTATTACTATTAATTTTTAGGTTATCAATATTTAATTTTATCTTCACCCGTACTCTAATAATACACTTATATGCCCACAACCCGTTTTATAATGAAATCCATTACGATACAGATTTTTCATTACGATACAGATTTTCAACCAATAGAAATCCATTATTTTTCAATCAAGCATGATGTGCATGCTCTGCATTTGACATTTGTCAAGTCAATATCAGTATAGGTATTGAACTTTTGAAGAATATAGCCAAACTTCGATAATCATAACAAAATGTCTGATACCAGCGATATGGGAGAATCACCTTCGACACCTTCACCGACAGAAATACAGTTAGAATGATAAAATTTTTCATTTGACAAATACATGATTTATCACTTATTTTTTCATCAAATTTTGTGAGCTCTCCGTAGCCTAGCCGTCTGTGGCGCTGACATTGATTACTCTATCTGGAGGAGACATTGGTTCGATTCCGGTCTCGAGTAATCTTTTTTTTCTTTGATTTTTGATCTTCTTTTCATATCTCATCGTTTTATTTCTCGAAATAATACTATTATTTACAATTTTGTGGAATTTTTCAAAGAAACTCGTTAAATTAGTATCATTGTGTGCAATACAAATATAAATATAATATTTGTAGTTCTTCACTATTTATCGGGTGTAGATAAAATAGCGTATGCAACTCTCATGTAATGGTTATTAATACACTCGCATAAACCATACGAAACTCACCTTCGGCTCGTTTCGTATCCCGGTTTATCCTCATATATTAATAACCATCATTACACGATCGTTGCATAATATACTATTACAATAGATGGTTTATGAAATTGGATGGCCACTGTCTTATTGTAATTGATGATTAAGAGGTTTTTCCTATATCCTGTAATCGTATCGAGTTGATGTCTATGAACTTGGAGTATTAAAATATGGAATTGTAAATACTGAGTGTGTCTGTTTTAGCATATTGAAGTTGAGGTTGAAAAATCTCTCAATTCATCTATTTGTTTGAATAAATTAATGACAACTTTCCATATTCGACAATACATAGCAAATATTCACTCAAAGCAGAATAGAGAGCTATTTGTAGATAAAATCGCTCTCATCAGGATATTATTTCATTCCAGCCCAGACAGAGAATAATCTCTTGAGTTCTTCAATGGGAAAATGAATAAATTACGAAACACTTCCAAAGAAGACTCCAGACGATTCCGAAACATTCAACTCGTGACAAGGCTGTCATCAGTTTCAATTGACATTTTGATGGCATTCATTTCTTTTGATAACCACAACAGCCATCGTTATGATGATAATTAGGAACTTGGGTGTTTTTGTGGAGAAAATGAAGTTTGAAGAATTATTTGTTTTGCTTTCTTCTTCTCCGAATAAAAAATAGAAATTAAAACTTCTATGAATCAATTAAAAAAATACAAATACTTTCTATTGATAGATACATGTATCATTCAAAGACGTTCGATTCATCTACAAAATGGAAGAAAAAGTCCATCTAAAACATCTACTTCAATTTTATGTTGTGGATGGTGATGATGATTTATCAGGAATGTGCCTGAAAGTGTTTGTGTAGTTTCTGTAGTTTTCAAATTTGAAACCATCTCCTTTGTTTCTTATGACCGATACATCTAAATCGATGCTTCCAATGGTCTCAGCGATAACCTTGCCTTCATTCAAGAGAATATAAAAATATTTTCATCGGATCAACCGTTGCAAAAGAGAAAAATTCACAGGGATTCAAGAAAAATTAAAGATATTGAATTAGAAGATGGTGAGCTATTGATGTCATTCCTTTTTAGTTGTTTATTTTCAAGCTTCCTGATACTATGAGTAATAAGGAATTTCTGAGATCAAATAGATTGGCTAGTAACACTAATGGGAAATATATCCTACTTTCGATGCTTTGTAAGGATAAGAATCCCATTATGCACATCATAAGGAAACAGTTATATGGCAAACTAAGAACAAGACAAACCGACATTGAGGACTTTCTGTCGGCACTGTGTAGGACAATTGATTCATCCTAGGAATTAGAATAAAATGATATTTCAATCCGTTTCTTTGCGACTAGTGCTATTTATCAGTACAAAAACATCGAGAAAAGTTGAAGTGCTATGAATTGATGAATGCAGAACTGAAAGAAGCATTATAAGAAAGATACCAGAGGACAAAATCAAAATCAATGCTCTCAATATTTGAATAATTCAAGAACGGCTCACGTTAGCTTATATTTCTCGACATAAATGCATTGTATTATAGAAAATACAATATTTGTCTTATTTGACATACATTGCTGCTCTTACTGCTACCGATACCTCATAGTAAGACATTAATTTTCCCCACCCGGTATACGAAATGGTTTATTTAGACTACAACGAAAAGTATATATCGGTCTAAGTTGGCGAACTACGAAAACTTGTTTCACATCTGATACGGAAGGACAGAGAAATCCAATGCATTTCAGGATGCTCTGGATGACAATCACCAGATCAGTGAAAGCAGTCTGAGAATGATCAAAGATGTACATGACATTAGGCTTGTCGGTGCATTCGTAGGTCTAGAAAGAGCTGAATTCAGTTCTACTATAAATAGTGACAGGGCCTATCTCATTCATCTTGCTGTTTGGTGTAGTATGGTTCTGGATTCTCACTTCGTTGATTTCAGATTGAACCACCATGTTGTTCGATTCAAATGTTGAAATACATTTTCCGAATTCGTAAAAGCCGAAAATCACAGGTTCCGATATAATCGACAGATTCATTCGACACTGATATTCGATCGTATAACATATTCCACATCTTTCTTATGATACAAAATCATTCTCGTGATGCACTTTCTGCTGTTTCCCGTTGGGACAAAACTCGATTTCTCATTCACCGAGAAATTTATCATTTGCAATTCCTAGAAATTTCTAATGAAAACATTGTTAATGGATTTCTGGAAAAGGAATAAAAAGAGTGGTTTCGTTCCATTTTATTACGAACTGAAAATAAAATAATGCTGACAACCATTTTCTCGAAGAACACCACCGTATTGATGGAAATGATGTTTGATCAACTATCGTTCTTTTAAGTGCATAGGCGGGAATTGTGAAAATACTAACGCAATTCGATACAAAATCTGCATCAAATTGTAATTTAATAAGTATTTTCCCAACAAGAACAATAAAGCAGAGAAGGCCTACTAGGCCAGTTTTGGAAAACGCTGAGTCTTTCGTTAGACCACACATTTTATCGAGGCCACTGAAATGTTACATTTTTCAGGCATTAGCGTGAGTTTTATTTATATTCAGATTCACACGGAGGGAATCCCTGTAATGTTCAAAGAACACCGCGTGAATCGAGGGACAGGGGAGAGAAGGCCTTTTTTCTTTTGTGTGAGAGGGGTAAGGGTAAGGCTTGAATCCAAATTTACCCCTTCGATTACGCGTACAATTTTCTTTTTAGCCACAAAAACTTTCATTGCCATTGTGGAGTCGCCCCAGAGACATATTCCGCACCCCAGCCTGCTCTCGACCTGAGCGTAATATGAATTAATTAATTGGGTTTTACTTAAAACACTTTTGAGATTTCTAAACATGTATAATAAAGTTTAGAATTTAGATGGACGCAATGTTTCTTCCAGTTTAGGTTCGAGCCTATATGCAAACCTAAGAATTTACATGAATCTTGACACGAGAGAATATCATTGCACAAACTCACGTTGACCCCAGCGACGTTGTTTTGATATGGATGGAACCTAAAAATATTGTTTTCGCTTGAATTGAAAAAGAGATTTAGTTGGTTGAACCAAGTCACCATGCTTGTTAATATGCGTTTACATTGTTATTTTAGAGCGTCATTGTTTCTGAGAGATATTATCAGGATGTATCATCAGCATAAGCTATAAAATGTATATCCGGAAACGATTCTGGCAGATCATTTGTGTACAAAATGAACAATATGGGACCTGAAACCGATCCCTGGGGGACACCCATATCGATTTCGGTAATATTCGAATAAATCCTTCGTATGAAGTTATTTTCTGTATGTTGTACTTCAACGTCCCAAATAGCACACGACGTCCTGAAGACGAACCATTTATGTCCTAGTTACGTCGATACGTCCCGGGACGTATAGGAGACATTCGAAGAACGTACATTACCGGATGTACCATGTATATACTGGTTAGACGTCCCATGTAGGTACATACTTGGTCCCGTTCCAATCGGAATGTAATAAAAACGTACATGCTTGGAAGTACTATGTACGTACTTTATTAAGCGTCCCTGATACGTTTACATTAACTCCTCTCCAGGTACGTACTTTTCGGAATGAATTAGGGACATACCAATGACGTGTTTTTTTCTGAATCCCATGTACGTACTGCTCAGACGTATCATTTACGTACATGTTTGGAAGAACTATGTTCGTACTATTTGGACCTTCCAGGTGCGTACATATTGAGTCCCTTTCAGATACGTATATTTCGAAACGTTTGCGGGACATAATAGTAATGACGTACATCTTTGGAAATCGTATGTACATCCTATCTGGACGTCTCGTTGACGTACTTTTTTGTACATACTGTTTGGACCTTCCAAGTACGTACGGATTGGGTTCCTTTCATTTTCTACATTTCTGTTAGTATGTACATACTGTTTGGACCGCCCGAGAACGTACGTATTGGGTCCCTTTCGGTTCAAGGGGTATTGGGATTTTGAGAGTGTATTCAAACATATATCAATATTGGTAATGCAATATTCATAATGAATTATTCCTAAAAAAATTTGGAAAAATTGAAACATCGACATGTAGTGAATTTAAATACCAGAAAATTACATACAGAATTTTTTGCACAGCAAGTTTGATATTCCAAAACCGCCATCACATGGGACAGTGATCCTTTAGTGTTTTTTCGAATATATTTTCATTGTTACTGAACTTTCTAAAATTTTAATATTATCTCGAACAAAACTAACTTGAAGTCATCACATCTATAGCACTCAACTCCTTCTCAAAAACAAGTCTCTCCGTGCCGTAGAGCGTAACAGTGGTCGACAATAATATCTCCATAGAAAAGGTCGAGAGTTCAAGCCCCGCAGCAGCCAGGTCTTTTTCCAGGTAAGTATTCGGTTAGATGGTTAGTACACGTGAATGAGTAAAATTTCCAACTTGACTATTTGGTAAAAAAGAAATGAATAATCCCGAATATGAATACTTATATTCATCTCGGTAGTGTAGTGGTTAGCATATCTGCCTATCAAGCGGAAGGCCGGGGTTCGAATCCTCGCCGGGCCACCGTGCTGGGTAATCGCACGTTAAAAGGTAAGGCCTCGTTGATCCATTGCTCGCACAAGTTTCGACTTCTGAGAGTTGACGTTCGTCAGCTGGTTAACGGAACGAACAAAAATTAAGTGATATCAAATGATATATCATTACGTTGTTTTCGAATATCGATCTAATATCGCCGAATATTCACATTTTTTTGTGGATACTATTGATATCTACAACATAAGGTTAATATTCCCGTAATATTGAACCAATATTGGTCAAATATGTTTGCTCTACTTGGGATAGCGCATATAGAATGGAAAATGTACGTTTTCGGAATGTCCCAAACAGTTCCCCGTTCTGTACATTTCAGGTCCTGTGTGGACTATAAAAAAATACGTACCTGGGATTACCGACTATGCGGAAACGGTAAGTCGCAGGGAGGTCTTATGTACGTCTGTCGGAGACAAAAGTACGTCCTAAATACGTACAATGCATCCTCACCGTACATATGCAGTACGTCCACTGGACGTACTTGTGCTATTTGGGGTACTGATTTCTTGCCCTAATAAAAGTTTCAATCCATCCTCCACATACACCCCTCACACCAATCCACTACTCTTCATCGTGAAATAATGAAGTTATGAAAGAAAATAATTGAAAATTTTTTTACAATTTTTTTTTCGGCGAAATAATTTTTTCTATAGTCATTCTACAACAAAACGACATCAGAACATTTCTATAGAGGGGGTTTTGAAGAATAGTTTTTACTATAAATTTTTGTAAGTTTGTTCATTCGTTAGAGTTTTACAGCGCTCCGAAGTTGACCATATTTTTGAATGCTCCTTAGGATACACATTAAAATGAATAATTAGGCTCAGTTTCTTATTACTATTCCATTATCAATTCAATTTATAAATTTTCCAACATTGCTGTGTTATTATTGATTAGTTATCGACCCTTTTCCCCACCATAAAACTTTGTTTTTTTTTTATTAGTATTATAATAGTTTCTAATCCCAGTGTATATTTTCGGGAATCCCATGCAAGGCGTAGGTAACAGTTTGGGGATAAAGAATATCTGCCGCCATTACCATTATTACAATTTTCATTATTATTATTGGTTCTAGGAGGTGCAGCTGCTTTTTTTCCTCCCTACTCATTCTTCCAGCTGTGCTACGTATTTCGCCACATGCGCAGACGTCAATCGTGGAAAATGTTATGTAGATGCGGTTTTGAGTTTTGTGGGCAAGATTTTTTATTTTGTGTTTAGCATTTTGACTTCTGAAAGCGTCAACATTGTAATATTCAATCATGAGTGATTGAATTATTTGTATGAAACTCATAGGGAAAATTCACAACAACAACGGGCCATCACCCGAAGACGATTGCGGATACCGGAAATCGAAACGTCGTGAGTACACTCAACTTGAAACTTGGTTTCAACATTCATTCATACTATTTCAATCATTTCTTCATTTGATTTTTTTTTGACTAATATATCACATTCGATATCTTAATTTTCTTGTCACAATATAATTTCATTGATTTCTCCATTTGAATTTTCTTGACTAATATTTCATATTCGATATCTCGATTTTTTTTGTAACATCATTATTTCCTTACATCAATCAGACCTCAATTATATTATTGACTATTTCCATTTCAACATTTTGTTTAGATTTGATTTCATTTGTATTTTTATCCTAGCGACAGGTTTCCATAGAGTTAATAGTATAGTCAATGGAAGTCCCAACCATTCCCATTCAGATATTGCATTACCACTATTATAGTCCCAGTGGAACGGATAATGCTGTTTTCACCCCTAAATGGTTACCTGAGCTTTGATAACCTGCCTAAGATTCTCGTAAATGTATATTTCTAATTATTTTGAAGTCCAATAAAATAATACCAAAGTTTTATGGCGGGGAAAGGGTCGATAGATAATTAATAATTACATAGCAATGTTGAGAAAATTAAAAATTTTATAGGTGGATTATAAATTCATTTTTATATGTATCCTAAAGAGTTTTTGAAATTATGGCCAACTTCGGAGCGCTGTAAAACTTTAATGAATGAACGAAATTCATAATGAAAATTTGTGAACACAAAATTCGTTCGCATACATCTGCCGTTGGATGAGTATTTTGGCAGATAAAGCACGAAAACCATCAGCACCCCTTTCCCAAGCATTGATGAATATAACAAAGTAGTATAATCGTAACAAGTCGATGTCAACTTCAGATTGGAGTTGCCACGAAACAAAACAATATTATGAGAGTTTCCTGAGAACATAATTACCGTGTTCTGTCCAGTAGAGTTGGGAATCTATGAAAACTCCGAGAAACTTCTCAAACTGCTTTTGCTCGATACTTGTCATCAAATTTCACTAGGAGACTTTTATTTTATTTGCAAGTCGCAAAAATGATCGGATCTGTTTCAGTTTCATTCAAAATCAATCCATCAAGCGAACAATAATTCTTCATTTTCTGAAAAAGAAGTAGGTGCAACCACACTCAGGTCATCGAAATTGTCTAATGAAGTACTACAGCTGTATCATCCACAGAGAGAAACAAATGATATGATTATGTCGTTAATGAAGAATATAAAAAAAAGTGGTTCGAGCAGACTACCATGGGGCACAACTTTTTCAACTTTCGTCGAGTCCGTATTCTTACTTTCAGCAAGCTGCTGGCCATTTTACAAGTCGGTGTGGGAAGTATTCTCAAAATGAAGGAGTAATACTTTTGAAATTTTCAATTTTCTGTTATATATACCTGAAATCTCTATTATCTTTCATATATATCTAGCAAGGATAAACCCAAGACTGTACTCACGGTGGATTGAATTAATCGAAAAGACGACAAATGCGGTTTATATTTGCAGTTGGGTTTCGTTTCAGTTTTATTACTTTCCTGTCTCGAAAATCTCATATCGTGAACGATAAGCCGGTTACTAAACGCGCTATATATACGATGTTTCATTTCCCAACTTTGAACAAATATAAACACGTTATATGAGAGAAAACCCGTCACGTACGAAGCTTAGCGTTCAGACGGCTATGAGCAATTTTGAAACAGCACGTCGCACGATTTTGCAGCTTTTATCTATCGATCTATGATGATACTACCGAAAACACACAATGAAATTAGCGGTTTAATCCGTGGGTTCTATATTCAGATTACATATGTTCAAGGAGTATCCACTTTCGAGGAATGAAAGAAATGAATTTGGTAAAGACTTTGGAGGGAAGGTAAATTTAAATTCTTTGGTAGAAAAATGCACCCCCAGTGATGATAATTTATATAAAATTCATGGAGAAGGTGATTTGAAATCATTAGGAGAAGAAAGTCAACTTTATTGCAACGGTTTGAAGAGAAGGCAATCGACGCCTTTGATTTGAAGCCGACCTTGTGGCTACGCTACGTGGATGACACCTTCGTCGTCTGGAAACATGGAAGGGACGCTCTGAACCTTTTTCTGGACCACCTAAACGCTCAACACCCCAGCATCAAATTCACCATGGAAACCGAACAGAACCAGCAGATAGCATTCTCAGATGTTCTGATTGAACGATGTGGCGCTAGACTAACCCACAAAGTATACCGAAAACCTACGCACACGGATAGGTACCTGCACGCACTATCGAACCACCATCCCAGTCAAAAGAGAGGAGTCATATCTACCCTAACTGAACGTGCTCGAAGAATTCGTGAACCAGAACATCTAGAGCAGGAACTGGAACATCTTCAAGTGACCTTGAGGTCGAATGGGTACAGTGTATCTGAGATCAACAGGACCATGAAACCGAAGAGTCCCACGGTTCATAACAGGGAGGACTCTCAGGTAGTTGCGAATGCATACCTGCCATATATCCCGAGGGTCACTGACAGAATTGGAAAACTCTTGGGGAAATATAACATAAAAACGGTTTTCAAGCCGACCAAGAAAATCCAACAAAGCCTCAGGTCGGCTGAAGACAAAAGAGGCCCACTGTCAGCGGCAGGGGTTTATCGCATACCATGCACCTGTGGGAAGGTTTACATCGGTACCACGAAAAGATCCATGGGTACAAGGCTGAAAGGGAACTGCAGGCTGGGGCAAACCGACAAATCGGCGGTGGCGGAACACACATTGAGTGAGGGCGACCACAGGATTCTGTTCGAAAATGCAACACTGATTGCCCCCAACCAGGGTTACCATAGCCGACTGGTACGGGAGGCAATAGAGATCCAAAAACATGCGGACAATTTTAACAGAAGGGAAGAAGCGTTGACTCTTAACAGAATTTGGAATCCGATTCTGGAGAAATCAAGAATAACTAATGAAATCACAGCAGGTAGTGCGGCAACTAATAATGATGATTATTCCCCGAACCCGACAGAAGTAATTAACATTCCAGACTATCTGCATCAATATAAATACGCCTTGATAAATCGAACTGTTTAGTCATCGGAGATGAATAAACCTCTGAAGAAGCTGGTCACTTGCGCTAGCGAAACGTCAGGAAGAAATTCCAAAAAACGACGGCCTTCAAGCCCAAAGAGAAGTAACTATACTGATAACCTCAGCCGCGAAAGCCTTAACCATTTTGTGCATGAAGCTTGTCACAAAAAGTATATTCATTTCAATCGTTCTTGAAAAATATCACCACCTCAATGCACAAGACTTTTCTATCTACCATTATATTTCCTTACGCAACACGTTTCCCAATTCTCGGTAGATTTTCTATAAATATTGAACCACCTATCGCTCCACTGCTAAGTAACAGGATTCTGATTCGATCTTGAGATTTCCCTTTCACCACATCCACAATCCGGATTTCCCGTTCACCTTTCTATAATTTGATTCGTGCTAATGAATTGAAAATGTGGCGTGGCCCACAAGACCACTTGATGGATCGATCCATCGGTATATTGCCTTGGGAAGTGGTGGGGAAAATATAAATGATCGTTCAAGTGAATGAGTTTAACCTAAAGAGAAGATATGTTGAGCATCTGAGAGACACGTTTCCATAACCAGCGAATAAGAAAGATGTTACTCTTTTCAGATACAATTGAATGGTTTTTGAGCTCACAAATTTGATAATTAGATGTACCTGTAGCCCATCAAGACGGATATTTCATATTTTTTCCGATTTGACTGGAAATTGATTCAAATCAACAATTCAATGAAACATAGAATCTTATGTTCTAAGGCAGAATATTAGTGGCTATTCCTTCCTGAGATGGAAATATATTGTAGCAAACGAAATGAGGAACAGAAAACAATTTGTTCAGAACTGAATATGTTATATTCAGCTGGACAATGAAGATGAAATGCATTGGATATTCAGTTCTTTTGGGTGCAAGAGTTATCTGAATTTTTAGTCGTAAAGTGACCAAATTTAATCGTTATCAATCGCAATCCTCTCGGAGGGGTTAGCTTCAACCCTTAAATGTTCAATGGGATTGGGGTGCATGTGATACCGCATTTTGCAGGTTATCGAATTCTCTTTCCAACGCTTCTTAGTTTTTTATTTGATGCAGTAGTTCTCGAGAAATCATTGTCAATATACTTATTGTTATCATGAAAATTGTTTGAGAAAAAACTGAGTTTTCTGAAGTGTTTGATACATAGAAGGGGCAGAAGTGTTTCAAAATCAAATTAAAAATGTAGCTATTACTTTACCCTTCATTTCAACGAGTGTTCAAAATGTTGGCCTCCTGATGCTATGCAGTTGACGTGACGTACATCTTTTAAAGTATCTTGTTGAGTTTCATTAATGATACTCCATTAATACTCCAAGTGACCCAACAGAAGAAATCCAACGGGCTTAAATCTGGTGAGTTTGCGGGCCCCTCCACTACTCCTCTTAGACCGATCATTCTTCCAGGATAGGTATCATTTGAGTACTGATGAAACGCAAGAAAATAGTGAGGAGGTGCCCCATCTTGCTGACATTTCGAGTCAATCGCACTGTAACGGTCACTATTTTCAAGAATTTCTATCAACGCGGGATCAACAGTATCTTCTAACATTTCCAAATACATTGGTCCTGGTCTCAGTTAAAATCCGTAATAACTACACGATGAGAAATGATGATGAAAGTGAAACAAGCGTAACCTTAGACTCTCAGCTGATGATTGTTCTAGACTCGTTTTCTCGAGAACTACTGCATCAAATTGAAAAAACTAAAAAGCCTACGGAAGAGAATATTTCCCACACGAGTGGGAGGTATTGTAAGTCGAGTATGACGATCCCACGTGTGTGAGAAATCACTCTCGCACAAGTAATTTACACTCTTTTTCCTACTACCACCTATTTTATTAAACAAGTAGTAAATATCAGATCGAATATTGAGTTGCCCTACTAATCTTATATTTTATTTGTGACAGTTTTTGTTTCAAAGCCTACTTAGCTTTTTAAATTTTCAAATAATGTGCCCGCTTGGTTCTATTTTACATACAGGTATTTCGTATTGAAGCTTTCGTTGCAAAAAGCTAAATTTTGTTTTGATGAAATGAAAATATGAGAAATATCATAATCAGATTAATCTAAGTCGACCTAAGTACATATCTCTGATAACGTTAATCCAAATCTGAAAAAGCTCAGTTGGTAGAGTATTCTGTAGGATAACCGCAAGGTTGTGTGTTCGATTTTCGGGGTCAACACTATTTTTATCTTTATTTTCCATAAATTATTAGATTCAGGTCAGTCAGTTTATGTAAATAGTATCAATAAGTAAGAGCAGCTGATTATTAAATCCGTAATTCTTACAGTGGGAAAGCCAAAAAATGATTTCTCAAACTCAATTTTCTCCAAAAAGATACCTAACTTCCTAAACAGCATATGTAGTTGAACAACTTGCCTATATGGATTTTTTTTTCCTGAAGATGAGAATTGAACAAAGTTATCACCCTCAGCAGAAAGATATTTCTTCTTTCCTGAAGATAACTTTTCTCTCTTAAAGATGCTAAAAGTCTTAGCAAATCGTGCGTCGAGTGTGAGGAAAATTAGTTTGGTGTTGAGGTATAGTCTTTCTGGGTGATCATATCAGCCTCATTGGTCTGAGAATGGAAATTTTCAACAACCATCATGAAGTTTTCGACCTTTTGTCATACAATCAATCGAAAGACGAGAAAAATCGAAGCAAATATTCAACCTTGGCATTGTTTCCGATCATTATAGCAGTTTGATTTTCAAATTAACTTTTGTTGTACTATCTGTAGAACAGAAAATACTTTTTATTTTTGCCTAAATACTTACAGCATTCATTATTTGTTTGCATTATGCTCGATATAAATAAAAAATTTCATATCGGATGTAACTTTTCATATTTTATATAGATCTTTTCTCACTTTGTCGGCTCTAATAACCCATGCCAGCCTTCTGTACATCAATATCAAATGCAATAACGAAAATGAATTGTATTTTCCGTATGGCAGTATTTCCAGCCCTCGTTTGTTATTTCCACGAATGTGAGTCAAGGATTTTCATTCTTCATCGTTAGGCCAAGATCGCTATAATATATATATATATATATATATATATATATATATATATATATATATATATATATATATATATATATATATATATATATATATATATATTGGTACCTATATGGCTGTATAACTTGACGTAGTTGAGTTATTTGTAGAAATGGCTTGGGAATTAAATATCTTACGGAAATATCTACCTCCGCAATCGAAAGTAGTAGTTTACAATAAGAACTACGAACTGTGAGAGAGTATAAGATTTGCGATATATGCCAAACGTTCTGTAACTTGGTGATTATACATTTCAGAAATATAATAATAATGGTAATAAGTATGGAAATGGTATAACGAGGCAGAAGGTCTGTTAATTTTTGGGAACATAATATTTCACGAGAGAGGAATGTTAACTTTAGTTTGAATACTACTTCATGACAAACTAGACCTACCTAGTTTTGAGTCGTATTATTTTTTGTCAGATCACATTCTATAAAAGCTTCCAGAATTTAAAAAAAAATTTAAATAATGTTTTTATCAGCATTTCACCCACATGCTCTTTTATATACCCTTATCATCATTCACCAAAATACTTGATGTTCACCTCTGAAACTATCTATTTTATAAAATATGCTCACGACTGATTCTTTAATGTTGAAATTGCCCATAGACAAGCTCCTTGAAAATTGATTTGGGCCAATATTCTCATTTACCATACGACAAAAATCTGTTTATCCACTACCTTTTTTATATATTTGTACTTGTGGTGGTTAATGAATATTTGTTTTGTCTCTATTTTTCTCTATGCATCAACGAAGATCTGAATTAGTTGAGGTTCATTATTTCAGTCCTCAACAGTCGGTGCAATCGACTTTTTGCCATGAGACCATAATCGAAGGGACTCTTTCAGTTGGGTGAGTGTTTTTCAATGGGTGTTCAATAATATATATATATATTAAACTAATGTGCAATTGCTGGAGTGCATCAACTGACCTTTATTGGAGCACTAGCCCAATGCTCCAATAGCAAAAAGTCGGTGCAATCGGCTGTTAGATAACTTTTCGTATTCGTTCTCGGTGACCCGGTGTAATCTCAAATATGCCACCAAATATCCACACCGGCTTTCATAACCTGTAACTGGGGATTTGTGAGCTATTTTTTATTTTTTTTTTTCAATCTGAATGATATGTTAGTATCTGTGATTCAAAAAGATTCAATTGCTTGAAATTTCATTTCTTCGTATTATATGCAACACCGTGTGTAGGTTGAGAAAAAAACAAGATTTGATTAAAATGGTTGAGGCTTTCGCGGACGAGGTTTTCAGTATCACTACTTTGTTCCGGGTTTGAAGGCCGTCGTTTTCTGGAAAGTAGGTAGTGATACTGAACATTTGATTGATAATAACTGAAATAAACCAGTAAAAAAAACTCGCTGTGGAGTCTTGTTTCGCAATTGTTCCTCAAAACAATGAAATACATGCTTTGTGGACACTGTCGAAGTGGCCCTTCCTTCAGTATTGATGGATCTTTTGATTGCATTCTGTATATCATATTAAGATTCACAGAAGTTTTGTTTCCGTAAATCCATCCCCCCAACATTATGCAACGATCGCATGGTAGCCTTTCATTTATTTTTGATACATAAGCTCTGTAAACTATTTCACATCAACACGTATTCCCAGAAACTCTATGACGTTAAAGCGTTTGTACGCTATGTTTTGCAACTCCATGATTGAAAGCTAATTGAAAGTTGACTCACGTACGGTAGAATAAAAGGAAATTCAAAGACCTGGATGATGTGTTTTATTACGTATTTGCGAGGCACGTTCACAAAAGGTACCCACACGAAAAGTAATGGAAAATACTGGTGAGGATTGAATGGTCGTTAAGTGAAAAAATATTGGCAGTTTCAATCACATGAGCTTTTCATCAAGAAAATCATTAGTGGAACTGAGATAATTTGTAGAAATTATTGAAGAACTTTCACCTGATCACCAATGCATAATGGGACTTTTCACTGCTTAATATAGCTTTTTATCCACGACTATTGTATAATGTACCCATTATACGTCTGTTTGCTTGACCCTAATGATACACTAGTGAATAATGGTTCATTATTCACTGCGGTCAAATACTCCTTTCATTTAGCTATAATATTATATTACTTTGCTACAAACAATCGACTTTGAAAATCTTGTGAACCACCGAATTTTTTCAGTTCAGTTCTTCATCCACTTAAAAAAAAAAGACGGCAAGAAGCATCTACAAACAAATTCGACTCAAACCTGTCAACACTATTCTTTTAAATTTTTGTTAGGATAAAATAATAGTGTTTTTAAAAATATGTATGTAATGTTTTCCAACAAAAAAACCTGTACAAATTTTTGAATTAGTCGTGAATAAAGTATAGTAATCTACTCGCGTATAATGGCCATTATTCTCTTGGTGATTTAGACCACTCGCCTGTGTCTAAACTTCACCTCTTGAATAATAGCCATCATTATACGCTCGTTGAATAATACACTATCACACTTGAATATCCGAAGTCGTTCTAATCTCAAAGAGGATGACTCACTAGCATTTGAACGGTTATCCATCCAGTTTTACTGAAAATTCTGGTTGAGGTGTCGTTCTATTCAGGATGACAGCTGAAAACTTTCTTAAAAATTTTTCAAAAAGTTTTCTGATAATTTCTGGTGACGGTGGACAGAAAACGAAGAGAGACAACTTGTCGTTTCGACAAGTCATTGCAAAGGTAACACCGCAAATATTGATGCAGAATGATTATGGATAATTTTGAGGCTTGACAACTTTCACAATACAAAGTTTTACAGCGATTTGATTTTTAATGAATGCTTTAGAGTTAACGTTATTGAATATCTTGAATGTTACTTTCTCAGAAAAGGTACTACAAATGCCTCCATTTGAAACTCCGTCCAAGTATTGCAATACATAACCAAAATATTATAGGACGAAAAACCCACCCAACTTCATTCCATAGCTATGAATCTGAGAGAACTAGAAAAGTTTATTCGTTTGTTGTTGAAAATATCCTTCATAAAGTTATATTTTGATGCATAGTGCAATGAAGTGTTAGATTTCAAAATTTCAAAATGAGTTGAACTCAATGTTTATGTCACGATCGCGCAGCAAATTCAACCATAGTTCAATTCTTTCAATACCAATGTTATTGATAAAAGCATTCTCACAGCCCAATGCACCGACTTTTTCTTATGGGTACATCAACAAAGGGACTCTCCAAGAAAGGTGAGGGTACATTAATGGGTGTTAAATATTATATTGAGCTATGGTGCAATCGTTGCAGAGCGTTAAGTGGCCATAATCTTGATATTCTCATAAGAACAAGTCGGTGCAATCGACTGAAGTCAGTTTTCCGCAGCCATTAGCTCAGCAGTACTAGAATAAATATTTCAAAATTCTCATTCTCTCAAATAAATCGTTAATTTTGTTATGATTTTTCGGTAATTTCCTGTTTTCTGGCTTGGCGATTCTTAAATGACTGCCTTGTTAGTCTCATTTCAGATTATTCAATTTTGGTATAATTGGAAATAATGACAAGTTATCATATGTCATACCAGTCAGTATACTGTTGAAAGGTGTTTACGTCATGTGCTATCGATATTTTTGACTTCTAATCATACTGAGAGAAAATATTTCATCACATTCTTGAAGTGATAGAAAAACTACGTGATATATAATTGAAATGAGTCAGGTTCAAATACTAGAAAAACATTTCAGCTAGTATCATGTTTTTTTAGTTCCCTATGCATGCCTTTGTACTCTCCGATAGTATAGAAATCGGGTGCGTATACCTTCGTCGAATTCTTCCTAGGGCAAATTCTTCCTACATCGGATTCTTCCTACGGCGAATGTCATCCCCTCCACTGACGTCATCAAAACACGAAAGTCTCCGATGATGATCCATACACCCCATAGTGGAAAGTACGCCGTAGGAAGAATTCGACGTAGCAAGAATTCGACTTAGGAAGAATTCGACGTAGGGAGAATTCCACGTAGGAAGAATTCGCCGTAGGAAGAATTCGCCGTAGGAAGAATTCGCCGTAGGAAGATTTCGTCGTAGGAAGAATTCGACGTAGGAAAAATTCGCCGTAGGAAGAATTCGACGTAGGAAGAATTCGACGTAGGAAGAATTCGACGTAGGAAGAATTCGACGCAGCAAGAATTCGACGCAGCAAGAATTCGACGCAGCAAGAATTCGACGTAGGAAGAATTCGACGTAGAAAGAATTCGACGTAGGAAGAATTCACCGTAGGAAGAATTCGCCGTAGGAAGAATTCGACGTAGGAAGAACTCGCCATGGTAACACTCCCTTCTCCTCAGAATTAGTTGACATCGTCATCAAATTATCTCGTCAACGACTCCATCAATGAAACAGGATGCATCGAGGGATTCCTCTTTCACATTTACGGTGGAATTCATTCATATTGATTGATATTATTAACAAAATAAAAATATGAAATTATAATTCATGAAGTGATCAACATCGAAAACATACATCCAGAAAAATTACTGCTTTTTTTTCTTTTCTACAAACTCGATACACGTCTCATCATTGTTAACGGTTTCATCTCTGACTAGATAGGTGAAAAATGTGACGCTTCTGGATTTCACACCGTATTAAGGTGGTAAAAAAGGGTTGCAGACTTCAAGTCCGTAACACTTTTTGGGAAGACATATGATTCAGCAAGAATCGTGTTCAAGACGTTGCTTCTATATGAAACTATAAATTCCAGCACTATGCTTGTCACTTTTCAGAGGTTCAACGGACTGAATTTTCTAACAAACATTGGGGAGTAACGGACTAAAAATTTTCATATGGCTTTCTGCAAGACGTTAGATTCTGAAAAACATGATGTGATTGGAAGCCGATAATTTTTGTTTCAGATGAGTTATAGCTCCTGGTACCATTATTATCATATGGGACTGGGTTTTTCTCAATGAGTTTTCTGGATCAATCATATTGAAGAAAGGCGTAGGAGAAAATTCGACAGTAACTTTTTTTTTCGCTGAGACAATCCCTTGTTAATAGTCGATTGTATCAATGAAAACTGACGACATAGTGCTACAAGTTATTGTTTCATATAGAAACATTGTCCTGAATATGTTTCATGATGAGTATTCCTTCCATTTCAGTTCACTACTTCAAAGGATATCGAACGCAAATGTTTCGAACCCCTATTACCTTTCAAATTCAAAGCCAAGGTCGAAAATAGCCCATTGTTATGAATATCACATTTCGTATTACAGACTATATCGGGTATTTCAACTTTGAATCTCACTATTATGTTTTCGAATAATATAAGAAATACGAAGACGGTTGATTTGGGGCAAAGTTGCACATTCATGTGGCCAACAGAATACCTTTCAGAAAGTTATACAATCTCGGTTATTGATGAATGAATCCCACGGTGAATGCGAAAAAGGAATTCTTCGGTACAAATCGGTACATCATCTGATGACGTCGTTGTCGAGATTTTCTGTCTGCGATGTGATATATTTCGGGAGAGAAGGGCGTGTATTTTCGCCGATTTTTCCTTACGTCAAATTCTTCCTACGGCGAATTCTTCCTACGTCGAATTCTTCTTACGGCGAATTATTCCTACGGCGCATTCTTCCTTCGACGAATTCTTCCTACGACGAATTCTTGCTACGTCGAATTCTTGCTACGGCGAATTCTTGCTACGTCGAATTCTTGCTACGGCGAATTCTTGCTACGTCGAATTCTTGCTACGTCGAATCCTTGCTACGTCGAATTCTTCCTACGGCGAACTTTCCACAATGGAGTGTATGGACCATCATCGGAAACGTAAGTGTTTCAATGACGTCAGTGGAGGGGGTGACATTCGCCGTAGGAAGAATTCGACGTAGCAATAATTCGCCGTAGGAAGAATTCGACGTAGCAAGACGACCCGTAGAAATCAGATGGGTCTTCAACTTTTCTTTGTGTAGATTTGTAACTTCAAAAATTCACCTGTTCAAATCCTTTCGAGGGGATTCTTGTTAGAAAACGCTGCGAATGTGTGGCATTCAAACTCTTGGTGTGCGGTCCAAAACCGATTGCTGCTGTCAAATTTCCGAAAAAGTGCTGGCATTTGAAACACAGTTTCCCGAAAATTGGTTAACCAAACATCAACTGAGTCACCGGTAAATAATTAGACGGTTAGAAGTGAAATTTTGTCCAAGTGGAATCGGTCAACTACCCAAATCACAGCAGAGGGTGAACATTGCTTGATTTCAGATGAGCGCAGATCTAAAAAAACTGTCTACAACTCATTGAGTAAACAGTAATTTATAAGAAATATACCTGTTGATATTACGATACAAAACCTTCACGATCCAAAATTGTATCTTATATGTGGAAGACGTGATAAACACTTGAAATATTGATTATTAAGAACAGGCACGTCATACAATATAATCTTTTCTGGGTCAAAGTAAAAATATACAAATCTATTAATGTTGCCCTATTCGTTATTTGACATTGGCACTACTTTATATCGTACAAAAATATCTCAGGTCATCGAATGTTTATTGATCTTATTGAGCGATTGATGTACCAATTTCATATTTCCCTCTATTTATTTTTTGAAGTAGGTATTCTATTTTTATGAATCGAATAACTGATTTGACTGAATGGTACCGTTCTCACACCATGCATCACGTTTATGTGAAGGTGAAGGGTATACATCTTGAAATATCTCATATATTGACAGAAATGAAAAAAACTTTATTTTTTCATTTCGGAAACTACAAATCAATTCAAAGTTATACCACCCATCAAAATTTCAACTCTCTCCGTGCGAAATATTTTTTTCAGTATATAAATACAATATATATATATATATATATATATATATATATATATATATATATATATATATATATATATATATATATATATATATATATATATGTAGAAATTGATGTTTTCACGGATCTTCGATATGCAAGATGAATTTTTCTGGGTTTTTATCCGTTAGGTATCTTTTGATTTGTTCGACGTTTCGAATTCCATTTTGAATTCATTCTCAAGAACTGTGAGACGAATATCTATCCATACCGTCCTGGTCAATCACTCCCCTAAGATGCCTGGAAACCCTGGTGTGTTTACTTATACCTGTAGAAGTTTGGGATGAAAGTGTCGAAATCTGGATTGCTTGATTTTTGGTGGATAATTGAGCTTTTGGAGGTTTCTGTACAATATGTACAGATGTCGCCAACACGCTCTTGTCAGTCTTGTCTGAAGCTAAATTTGCACTAAGTGAAAATAATGTGCAGTCAGGTTTTTCCACTTTTATTTGATTGGCTAGCGAGAGGAGATCGCAACCTAAAGGATATTGGGTGGACAATGGCTTCGTTCAGCGGTGCACAACCGTTGAGAATAATCACTAAACGTGTTGAGCCGCTGCTCAACGGTTTCGAGTGATCAATGGTGCAGCGGTCCGTTCAGCCGAACACGTTGGCACATCACTCAACGGTTGAGCACCGCTGAACGAAGCCAATGAGATACCAGTAACGTTTCGATATTTAAAAGCAATGAAATCAACAAATAAACACGGTAAAAACATCGTAAACATCAAAATTTCAAACTGACATGACAATATGACAATTAAATTGACACTTGTCATCAAATTTGAAAAATGGGAATATAACGCCCTCTACCGAAAAAATAGGAGAAACCTTCAGAAGCGTCGATTGTTTTTTTCGCCACAAAAATCTAAACAAAATCTAATCAGTTGAGTCACCAGGACTTCTAGGCATCTTACACTCCCCTTACGAAGTAACCAAGCAAGAGTAAGCAAAGACTTCAATTGTCTGTTCTCCATGGAAACTGGTATTTATAATGATTCTCTCCAGTTATTATCCGACTAGGTCCGATATTATTGATGATTATATCGTCAGCCGCTCTCTAAGGTTGTATCCTGCCCATCCAGGTATTATGTAGAAATTGATGTTTTCATATATATATATATATATATATATATATATGTATATATATAATTTGTGTCCGTGAATGCTTCGTTTCGGAAATACAGGGTGTTGAAATTGATTTTTTTGTTCGCTTTTGAAAAATAACTTTTGTAGAAAATAAGTTATTTGTACAATATTTAGTACCCAGGGTTATTCGATGTGGAAAATATTAATTTCATATTAATTCTCATGTAACATCTAGAGACGCTGTCAATATTCATTTCAAATTGCCTAAACTTCTTTGACAGTATCCTATTAGTACTTTTCATGAAAAAACCTAATTCCAACACCTTTCCCAAGTAGAATAGGAACACTTCCTCAACAATGTGATTATTTTCGAGATATTTACAATTTTCTATATCGATGCATATTACTTAAGCCCCTAGGGCACTTAGTGAAGTTTCTGAGAACATTACAAAAAACGAATGCTGGAATACGTCAAAATAAACAACTTTCTGCTATAAAATACTAATCGAAAAACAATTAGTTTTCGGGATTGTTGAAATTTTTCAAACCATGGGGGATACCTCTCGTGATAGATGCGCCTGGCCTTGCTTAAATTTCCGTCAGCCAAGTCGCTTGCAAAAACCATATCAACCAATTCAGCTTTCGTAAAGTCGGGCATGTTACCAAAAAATCACATCATGAACTCCGAACTGTGAATTCGTCAATGAATAGTTGAAAATGTGACAGCGAATTTCTATTTTGATAAACAAACGTTCTCAGCCTCCTCGATTCTTAATTTGCAAGCGGCGAGTGACATAAATTATTGAAATAAAATTTGACTATACTGATTTAGCTGTTTCATAATGCTCAGTTTAAAAGAAGTCTCTCCGGGTTTACTGCATATAAAATTTGATGAAAATAATTATGATTGCAAAAAAACTTATTGCAAAAACCAACCATGTTTCACATTTCATAAGAAAAAGTTGTTTATTTTGACGATATTCAACACATACTTAGTTTTTGTAATGTTCGATCACTTTCAGCGAAGTGTACCTTCTTTACTTGAGAAAGGTGTGGGAATTCGGTTTTTTCAAAAAAAGTAACTGCCAAAAAAATTCAAATGAATAATGACAGCGTACGCAGCGCCCTCTGGATGTTACATGAAAATTATTAACAATCCATTTATCAACCCATTAGAGCATAAGGTTACGAAAATTGATTTTCAATAAGTTTTTCTGTGGAAAGGGCGAGTTGAAGGATATATAAACACATTTTAGGAAAAACATTTTTTTTCTGTTTATATTGAAAATACAGTATGTTCGTTATAACGAACGTTATGCGGACAGGTACTGAAAGTACATGTTCTATCACAGGATAAAAAGTACTGACGCCGCATACGGTATCCTTGTACCATCTTGTGTTCTTGTACTTCTTGTTCACTTGTACCTAGTCTTTTATGTTACCCCCATAACTTCTATGCCCAGTCACAGCCTCAGAAACTTTCTGTAACAACTTTCCAGGCTCCAACTCAGTGTGAACCTCTCTGTATCAACGATCACGTAATATATAAAAGCGGAAGATAATAATTGTGCTCATCGTCCATAAAATATCTCTTTCCGCGGAAAGCAATGAAGGTGGGCTTTCGGGGGATTTTCGCTATCTGTGGAAGTAGAACTAGGTCGAGTAGTTCGTCTATCGATATGTTCTTTCGATATCGCTCCGTTTTTATTATAACGATTCAAGATATGTAACAAAATTTTAGTGTGGAATACGATTGGTTATGAGGAAATTTGGAATATAGAAGTACTAAATGAGCGAAAAGGGGTGAAAAATAAGATCATTTTAAATTAACAATGAGATATTGATGTCCAGAAGTTTTTTCAGAAAATTATGTTTCTCACAGGTGTGTATGAAATTTTATATAAATGAAAACGGAAGTAGATTCAATTCCAACGATAAGTATTTGATAATTATTAGTTCCTGTATTTTCTAGATGCAATTTTGATTCATACGAGAACAAGAAGTTGATGACCAATAGAACGTTTTCGACTGAGAAGGAACTGTATTTGATTAACGCAGATTGAAAGTCTGTCCTTCTACACTTGTATAAATTTCAATATTAATTCTTATTCCTTCAGATTGTGGTAGGTTAAGGTCCTGAAAAAGAGAGAATTCATCCACCATAAAAAATTACTTTCAAACAGTACTAAGAAAATTTAAATTCGAATTTTTCCTGCTGACAGTTTCAAACGTTTCGTCACTACAATGTAGTGAATAGATATTTTCTGTGACTTATAAATGGGGGAATCTAAAATATTGTGTTGCTAATAGAATCAAACCTTGTTGATGTTATCTTTGTTTGGACCACAAGACATGTGTTATAGTAAGTAGGAAATAAATGATAAAGCAGCTATATTTACAACTACGTCACACACTTTTTCAAATGGAGGATAAATAAGTTATGTGAAATGAAAAGATCAAACCTATGGCTGACTTCCTTTCGCACAAGAAACAACCAGTTGTAAGCGCAGTCTTACTGGAGAATTTTTTTTTATATTTTTACTGGTCGAATAGTGAGTACACCCAGAGGGCAAGATGATCCTGAGTGCCACAGTACCCTCGCGTGACTCACTGATTTTATGGGTGGGGCATCAGCTATTTCAATTATAGAGAAATCCAGAAAATCTATATAATACGGAATACTCATCACCAAAATCCTCTTCTCAATTATTGGTAGTCTGATACTCAATCATGGCTGCTTTCTTGCACACCTAGAGAAAATCGCCAAACTGAGCTCTGATAAATGCTACAATTCATTACCTGATACGGTCGTCGGTAAAGGAAAATATGAGACTTTTCATTTCAAATTTCTATGGCGAATAGAATAATACATTTGGATTCTGACAACTTTTCCCAATTCGATAAACCAATAAATTTTGTGTTTGATTTATTTTTTAGTATATATATTGTTTTGTGTAACTCGACTAAGTTTCTTCCTTCCACAATTTTGTTGTCATTGATATATAACAGAAACCGAATAGGACCCAACACAGAACCTTGTGGCACATCAGAATGGTCCCGATCCCTGAGAGTTCCGTAGACGTCACCATTCGACTCCGTCCTGAAAGGTCCGATTCAAACCAATTGTACGTCGCACCTCTACATCTGTATATTTGAAGTCTTTTAAGGAAGATATCGTGATAGACGCATAAACGATGAGTTTGTAAGGGTCTCTGGCCCGAGGGCTTGTCATTCGTGATGCATACCATTTTTCATGTCGTACCAGTTCGTTATTGCATCGAAATATAAATATTTGAAAAAAAAATCGCTAGAGTGAATTTTATGCATGCATGGGCATAAAGTACACTATCTTGTAGTTGATAATCAAGCAATAAAAACATAATTATGAACTAGTAACACATAAAAGAATAAATGGTATGTAGTTGAATGAACACGGAAGTTTTCAGAGATGACGGAAATGAGCTGGTTTTGATTGAGAAATTGATGAGAGCGACTAATGCTTCCAGTTCATTGATTGAAAGATTCAGAAGAACCTTAACGAAAACTACATATACAGCCGTGTTTTTGTTTCAAATATGTGAACAATTTCAAATTGTTGAAAATATGTATCGACTCCTGGAGGTCAATGTCATAGAAATTTTGGCTGTCATGGATGTGTTATTTTGGACGTGAATTCATTGAAATGAGGGCGGTCATATATCTTAGTTCAGAGGGAAGGGCATTTTGTGAAATTACATATTAGTCATCAATTTCAATACAGACACAAATCACAGAATGGGATATTTTATATATTGAAAATATCAATGACACGAATGAAATGAAATTATTATTAGAAACTAATTTTCTACATGACGAACTCTATGTTTCGTCTCACCCCAGTTTTAGCAAAACGTTCTATTATATTGCCTACATCAATAACAATGTCCTTGTGGACATGCATTAGTGCAAGGCCACTTAACCGTTCTTTATCCATATTGGCCCTCAGCCAACTCTTAAGTCTTTTCAGTCCTGAAAAACTCCTCTCTGCAGATGCCACACTCACTGAAAGAGTACACGATATTTTTAAAATTTTATGACCGATTGGATACATCATTTCATCACATTCTTTGAGAGCATTTAGTCCATCGCTTCCGATTCTTTGCTGTGTTTCCATCTCATTTTCCATGAATGTAGCTTTGCAATAAAAGTTGCCTCAAAGAAACTTTCATATTTTTCAATCAAAATTCCAACAGCGAAATGGATGCCATCCTCATTTGAATTGATTAATATGGCAGGAACACATTTTTGCAGATGAAATGAATCCATGTCTTTTGCTGGAAACACTCAATGTTGGAAATTATACTTTCAAGTAAAGGAATAATCCCTATCGTTATTGGAAAGTATTCCACGGAAGAATGAATATCTGGATGATTTTTTTTATATGCAGATTCACACGAAAGGGAAGCCCTGTAATGTTCAGAGAACACCGCGTGAATCAAGGGACAGGAGATACGAATTAACATTCACTTTGAATTTTTGAAGTTTGTAAGCCTCAGGAAAAACATCTCTCGGTAAGGAGTTCCAAAGCTCAGCTGTTCAATTGGAAACGATTCCTGAGCAAGAGATGAGGTTCATCAGGTCTCCAAATTCATAACAGAGGGGTGGGAATTCTGTACTCGTCGAGTCATCCGTGTAGATATTGCCAAGGGTGAAACGATAGATAACAATTCAGAAGAACACCGACCTTCTACGATGTACCAATGAAGTAAGCGAGTTTGTGAGTGGAGAACCACCAACAAGACGGATTGCCTTTTCCTGAATAGAATCGAGAAGCCTCAATGAATGTTTTGGTGCCGAACTACATACATGAGTACTATTTTCCAAGACAGGTCGTATCTGAGCCTTGTAGATCATTAGAAGCTGACGAGAAGTGGAGTATTTCTTCTGGTCTCGGCAGTGTAGTGGTTAGCATATCTGCCTATCAAGCGGAAGGCCGGGGTTCGAATCCTCCCCGGGCCACCGTGCTGGGTAATCGCACGTTAAAAGGTAAGGCCTCGTTGATCCATTGCTCGCACAAGTTTCGACTTCTGAGGGTTGACGTTCGTCAGCCGGTTAACGTAACGAACAATTTTAGAACAACAAAACAACACGAAACAGAAATCCAAGTTTATGGGAAGCACCTTTAGCGACTGATCTCACATGGTTTTCCCATGAGAAAATATTACTGATCCTAATTCCTGGCATCGGGATACTTGACTTCATAGGAATAGTTACTCCTGACATCTGAATACTAGATGATGATAGATCGGCTTTCCTTGAGAAGAGACAGGCCTGGGTTTTCCTAGCATTGAATTCCACCAAGTTCATGTTACCTCATTCTATTATTTTTATCAAATCGTAAATCGTCGTTAATTTTATTGACGTGAATGTTTCTTTGAATTTTTGTTCCTCGAGCTGGTATGGGGACTCTGGAAGAGAAACTAGAATGGAGAGTACTGTCGTCCGCAAAACTATGTACCGAACAAGATGTTTTCTCGAGCAAATAATTGATATGAAGCAGAAACAAAGTGGTCGGTTTTTCATGAATTTATTTACTATTGAAATTCATAAATCAATATTCAAATTTTCTAGACATGGCATTATTCATTTAGGCAAAGCATTGATATTTGTTTCTGCACTGTTGCGTTTTCCTTTCGAAACAAGTAAGGTATTCAGAACATCATTCTGTGTAGAGCATATATCAAAATTTTTCTTTCGCTATAATTCACTCAGAAGTGACGTTATTGCGTAACGGAAAAGAAAATGTTGGCTGATCAGAATATTCCAAATATCAACAACAATATTTCAAACCAGCTTCTACTGTGGAACAAATAAAATACAATAGCTTCTTAGCATCACCTCTTTTAACACTTATATTAATGCCATATATTATATTCGGCGGCCAATAAATTTATGGTCCGTTCACTGGTATTAATAGGGGAGCCCAAGCGTTGATTTCGGGCATTATTAAAGCGCGGCGGATCAATATACAGGGGGATACCTTGTACCCGGTTGAGTACTTCCAACATATATGGGCCCTATATATATATATATATATATATATATATATATATATATAAATGATTATCTGAAATTCTCGAGCGCGTCAGATTAACGTAGGGTGAGTTAGTTACATCCTGAAACGTGTTTATTCCACTAATCTGACAATTCGAGAGTGACCTGAAGAAGAAGGAGGGCTACAAAGTTGTAAAAAAAACGTCATTTCGTCATTCTCGAGCGTGTCTGATTTTTTTTATATTGAAGGGAATAATTCAAGAATTGCAAAAAATATATAATCTGACTATTTCCACAAGCCGAAATAATAGAAATTCATCGATAAAGTTTAATGCGTGCAGCTACGTGATGCCTACATTCCCCTCTCCGCGTTTCCAATTCTCTCTCACTTTTTCTGTATCTATTGTCCTCTCACTCCGTCCCCATTCTAGTTTCTGTTGCCATGACGCCATAATCACACAGACTCGTTCGTGGCATGATATTGTTTACATCGAACATCCAACGTTTTAAAATTTTAAAAATGTAATTGCTCATGATTATTTTCTTATAAATACAAGTATTCTACTTGAAAAAAATACACTTTTTTATTTGCATGCTTTTTCCTGAGCTTTTCAATTATTTAAGTTCGATGATTAAAAAAAAATCAAATTGACAGAATAGGCGATTCTCCAGATAATCGTCAGATTATGGACTGTCTAGGGCGTAAAGATGAATCATGTATATCTTAATCTGACGCGCTTGTGTATTCCAAAATGACGAATTTTTTTTCACATTCTAATAACGGCCGCGAGTCTGCGTCACATCCAAACCGTCAGATTATTATATAAGAGCTTATTTTAGGTTCGCTGAACATCTCCTCAGAAAATCTGACGCACTCGAGTTTTTTTTTCATTTTCAACCAGTACGTACGACCACCCCATCATGGAAACAATCAGATTAACATACGTACATTTTCAAAAATATGTAGGACATAGATGATATCAATGTCTGACGCGCTCGAGTATGTCCATGCAATAGTTTTTTTCACATTTTTGAAAATCTATAGCCGCTCCCCGCACCGATGGAGAGGTATACATTAAATAACATTTTTTTCTTATTATCATCTGAGCTTTGCAACCCAATAGGTCTTTATGACGCTCGAGTAAATCCCGATCTAGCATCGTGGGCTCTTCTACTATAATATTATGATTGATCAACATTTTTGCAGATCATTTAAAATATATTGATTCAGGCCATAATAGTATCTTGTGTATTATATTATAAAATTCAAAATCTCGGACCTCAATGCTCACTGCAAGCCAATTTTCGAAAAATATGGCATCCTGCCTCTACCTTGCCTGTTTGTCTATTATGCCGTCATAGACATTCATAAAAACAAACATTTTTATTCAAGCGTATCTGAATCTCATAATCATAATACGAGATCAGCGAATCTGATCAAATTACCCTTTTATCGACTGGACGTGTCTAGGAATAACTCACCAAAACTGCATTTATACAATAAGTTACCAGCTAGTCTGAAACAACTTCCACTAGGATTATTCAAGAGAAAATGCAAACTACTCTTATTAAAATATTGTTTTTATTCCATCAATGAATTTTTCGAAGCTCCTTATATCGACACCTCCATATGATATTGAGGTTCAGTGTGATTTTAGACAATTTTTATTATATTTTTGTGTTTAATACTTGCATTGTATGTATTTTCAGTATTATAGTCGTGTAGGAAGTGCGTATGGAAGTATATGTATATTCAAGTGTATTTGTATTTGTACCTATTTACAGTATGAAGCATTGGTCTTCATTTTTAAATTGTACATTTCTTTAACTTTGTTCCGAAAGGTGGGACACTGACTTGCTACAAATATATTGTAAGGATATGTAACGTGGTCAATAAAGTTCTATAATCGTAGCTAGAACAAAGATTCCTACACTCTTGATTCGTTTCTGGAATAGTGCCAACCACTCATGAGCCCCGTATCGAACAAGGTCTCTTGTATCCATCTATCATGCAACTTGTATCCGAAACTATTTTATTATGGCTTGCCAGACGACCTTAGAGACTCCCCGCACCAGGTGGTTTCGGGGGTGGATGTATTGTTCCCGTTGCCGGCATCAAGCCGAGGGCGTCTCCGACTTTCTCCCGAAATATGGACCAGGCAATCAATGCGAGCCTGCGCTCTTCAATTTCATCAAAGCGCACCTGTGTTATCATCATTTCGTCCCGAGCCGCTCCGTGCTCGAACAATATACAAGCCATGTACATATATTGCCTAGGAAGGAATTCGGGTTGACCCTCTTTCACTGCGGATCGATCGGACTATGGGGCAGATAGACGGGTGGAAAAGAATAGAATAAAAAAACAACACTTTCTGATAATGATTCATTTATTTTATACGAAGGTAATAACTATAGTGAGTATAATAAAGTAATCGTCATATGCGCTCATGTCTGTTAGGGAAGTCATACATCATTAATGTGATGTGACAACTAGAATTAATTATGGTAGAGGAGCCCACGATGCTAAATCGGGATTTTCTCGAGCGTCATAGAAAACTATTGGGTTGCGAAGTTCAGATGGTAAGAGGAAAAAAATGTTATATAATGTACATCTTTTTATCGGTGGGGGGAGCGGCTATAGATTTTCAAAAATATAAAAAATGACTATTGCATGGACATACTCGAGCGCGTCAGATATTGATATCATCTATGTCCCACATATTTTTAAAAATGTACGTATGTTAATCTGATTGTTTCCATGATGGGGTGGTCGTACATAAGGGTTGAAAATGGACCAAAAAAAAATCTCGAGCGCGTCAGATTTTCCGAGGGGTTGTTAAGTGAACCTTAAAAAAGCTCTTATATAATAATCTGACGGCTTGGATGTAACGCAGACTCGCGGCCGTTATTAGAATGTGAAAAAAAAAATCCTCATTTTGAAGCGCGTCAGATTAAGATATATATGTTTCATCTTTACGCCCTATACGTTGCAGTCTCATAATCTGACGATTATCTGGAGGTTCGCCTATTGTGTTAATTTTGTTTTTTTTTTTGAATCATTAAACTCAATTGATTGAGGAGCTCAGAAAAAGGCATGCAAATAAAAATGTGTATATTTTTTTTCAATAGTATTTAAAATAAATTATTGAAGCAATTAAAATTTTAAAATTTCAAAACTTTGGAGATTTGTTGTGAACAATATCATGCCACGAACGATTCGGTGTGATCAACTGTCATGGCAACAGAAACCAGAGTGGGGACGGATTGAGAGAGAGAGAGTGAGATAGAGAAAGAGTGAGAGACAAATAGAAACGCGCAGAGGGGAATATGGGCATCACGTAGCTGCACACACTAAACTTTATCGATGAATTTTCATTATTTCGGCTTGTGGAAATCGTCAGATTATATATTTTTTGTAATTCTTGCATTATTCCATTCAATAAAAAAAAACTAGCCACGCTCGAAAATGTCGAGATGACGTCTTTTTAGAACTCTGTAGCCCTCCTCCTCCTTTAGGTTACTCTCGAATTGTCAGATTAGTGGAATATACACGTTTCAGGATGTAACTAACTTACCCTACTTCAATCTGACGCGCTCGAGAATTTCAGATGATCAAATTTGTTCTACTAATCTGATCGTTTATCCTGGAAGGGCCGCCATATATATATAGGACTCATATATGGTGGAAGTACAAGGTATCCCTCTGTATATTAATCTGCTGCGCTTTAGTGAATCAAGAAATCCCCGCTTGGCCTTCCCTTTTATTACAATTATTCAAAATTTCTTCTTAGTCCACTCAACCATCTGAGTCTCAGATTTCTAGCCATGACAATATATTTCTTCCATATTTCAGAATTATTCTGCTCATCATTTGCTCGGTTAATGCTCATCGTACCTCTCTTTATTTCTCCTACTGCATTGTCGAGGTCCGTTTGAGAATAATTTGAGGCCCTTCGGGATATTTGGCGATAATTTCGAACTATTCTGCATCTAGAACCAGAACATATTTCTAGGGTGAACGTACACGCGCTAACGAGTTCACACTTATCCCAGCTCATTTAGTCACACTAATCCCAGAATACATTTTTTGCACTTCCGGGACTAAAGTGACAACTTTAGTCCCGTATAACAGGGACTAAACTGTATCTTTTAGTCTCTAGGGAGATAAAGTTGCATTTCAAATTCCTAGGGACATAAAGTAAGAATCATACTTTACCGCAGCTACATCACTACTAATAACTAGGACAAAAATTAGGAAATATTCCATTATCTATATCAAAATATGTAGTTTCATTCATTTCTTGATTCATTTTCTTGATATTCTCTTAGTTAAGTTGCGATTCGTTTTAAATGTCAGCATTAATTGAAATGTCACTGAATTGAAACATTTTGTTGACACTGTTGCTATAACGTTACCTACTGAGTAATTCAAGTACCGTGTTTATATAACTCATCAAAATTATTAATTGTATCAAAGTTGAAAGTTATAATACTGGGAAGTGCAAAAAATAGCGTATATGCCTCAGGACTAAAGACATATTTTATCCGTTACGTGATTGTTGGCCCTCGGGCTCTACGAGCCCTCAGGCAATAAACATCACGTGCGGGATTAAAACATTCACTTTAGTCCCTTGGTATATAGTATACTATTCATCGGGGTAACCAGTGGCGGTTCCAGGATCAGGTCAAGGGGGGGGTCTATAACTCGAAATTTATATATATATATATATGTATATATATATATATATATATATATATATATATATATATTTATAACAGGTGTAGCCAGGAGGTAAAGTGAGTTCAAAACTTCACTTTTTTTGAATCGAATCGAGTTGATTTAACCTAATCAACAGCATATTCTACTCATACATAGTAAATTCAAATCGTTATTGCAATTTGATAGTTGAAAAAAAGCATTTTATTTTGAACCTACAACATGAAGAGGACTCTATTTTCATATTTTACTCGGCTTCATCCAGCGCGGCAGCATCTGAACCAAAAAAAAGAAAAGAACAATCGGTGGGTCCAAAAATTTCAAGCGAAATTTGTTTGTTTGTTTGGGTAAAATTCAATCCAGACCTTGTTTGTACTATTTTTAATTCTTGAGAATATTTTTTTTAGGAATTGGATTTCAAAAAACCTCAAAAATTTACTAATGTTCGAATGTAGCCTGCTCTTTAGTTTTCAATGGAATGTAATAATTATTAAAGTTCTTCAATTTTAAAGTAAAAAAAATATTCTATTTTATTTTTTTGTCTTTCAGCTGTTTTCGAATCCAAATACGACAGTTATAAGCAATTGATTAAGGCTATGTTTCGCACAAAAAATAAGGAAATCAATGAATTTCTCGAAAACCACTGACGATAGGTATAGGGAAGTATCATACAAAAATAATCGGAAAGCAATAACTGAGCGAAAAATGCAATAATATATGGGGTGTCCTATTAAAAATATCAAAGTTGTTGCTACTTTTCAATGTAAGCGGCAACGTCGCAGCGCTGAAAATATTTTAGATCGATAGAACAGAACTAATTACCCAAGAATTCAAATTTTCAAAATAATCCTACGTCCCGTTTTCCAGTAATGTCTAATAGGCCATCGGGTTTGGGACACCCTGTATATTTTTTGTTACAGAACAAACTACTATTCGATTTTGAATTAGATATATTGAAGTCGGAAAATTATCGGCATTTTTAAACTGGTGGGCTGGAAACCATTGAAGTAAACAAACGAATATCATTTCATTCTTGTGATTCAATTTTTGAAAATTTCGAACCTAGTGGTTGCTCAGTAGTTAATTTGGATGCTATAGAGTCAAAAAATGTCTGAATCCGAGATTTCTCCGATCTACCTTCAGGAGGAAAAAGTACTTTCATCAAGAAAGATATTTTATTACCTGCCAACAAAAATAAACTGTCACAAAAAAATATTTGATCAAGTACATGATGAGGATACATCCAAACCGAGTGGTGAATATTGAAGATTTTCACTTGTGATACAACTAGTGCTTGAATAATTTCCCGAAATTTTTTCGCGCCCACAAATATTTCAAAATATTCCCAAGGGTAAGTCAAGTACGCGTAGTATTCGGTAAGAAAATAATTTCACACCATATTGAACATCAAAGAATTATTTTAAATTCATGTTTCAAAGTTCGTCGAGATAGGCTTTGAAAAACATCACAGATTGAACAATTGAATCGAAATTGCCTTGATCTGTCACATATAATTTAGGTTACTGTGTGAACTTCAACAAAATGAATCGATTCGGTCAAGAAAATACCTGTCAGTGGCTCGTGAATAAAGATGTGGATTATTACTATACTTTCATTACTCTGCCTGATTGTTCTAGTGCTATATTTGAACGTTCCATTTTGTGTACCTCTGCTCAAAGTGGGCAAGTGACCTGTTGTGTCAAGCAAAATGAGCTCTGCTTGTATCAAAAAATTCCCACTATAATTCGCTGTAGGTTACCCATGCGGGAAAAAATTCCGATAAAATCCTCAAAAATACCTGAGTTGCCATGGTAACGCGAAACAAAATGAGTATTCGATTGGTCAAAGACTGTTGGTGTGAAATTTTCGAATTGATTCAGTCCAAGTGAAACTTAAAGGCTCATTTCTGGCAAAATGATAAATCATCCATAATCGAACGTATAATATACAAGTGTGTTCTTTTGTACAGCTTCCAGGAGTTCTCATTGTTTCAGTTATGCAAAAAGATGAGGATGAGGCTAATTCATATACTCGTATACAGTAATACGAAAAATATCCGTGAACATTTCAAGCTGTCGTTCGCAGTAATATACTCCAATTAATTGCATTATATTCGTGGTGAAACTACGATAGTTCAGAATCTGTTCAGAGTTTCGATTTGAGATATTTTAGTTTCAAGGACTCGTGCTGCTAACAACGAGCAACCGGAAACTCCAACAAAACTTTCGATGGCTCATTTCATCGATTCTCCACATTATGGTGAAATACAGAAAGTTTACATTATTCTGTACTGTGAATCAGAGGAGAGGAGAAATTTATAGCGATTTATTAATTATACTTGTGATTGTAGGTTGTGAGACAGAAAACGTCTTTCCTGACCATGGAACGCACTTGGTCTTTCTGTCGAAAACAGCTCTGGGAGAGATGAAGTTCACAGGTCTCTGGGCCCATCAAAAAAGAATTGAAAGGCTGTATTTGACGAATGCCATACTTTATGTGTCAATTTGGAAGTTCATAATTTTATGCGACGTCTGGCGGAAATATAACTCACTGCTATTATTTGACAAACAAACGGCTTCCATTTTATGTGTGTAAATTTATTGAGTTCTTTGGTGTTTATTTAGGAAATTTCATCTGAAGTTGTATTTTTTTTTATTAATAATAACAAACAATCATGAATGCAGATCGCTCAGTGAGCCGTATAAAGTGTTTGGTGCCAAGTTGCCGCAACTCTAGGAACCGAAATCCAAAGTTGTCTTTCCACACGTTTCCAAAGAGAAATACATCTTTGGTGGGAAACATTATGGAAAGTGGATTGAAAGAGAAAATAGACAGGTACAAGGCTTGGAAAATCAAACTGAAACTGCATGAATCACCACCTAGAGCGGCTTCAGTGTGTTTCTTGCATTTCAAGAGATGATTTCTTGTTACCTGGTGGGTCTGTTTGTCTATTTTTAGGCGAAGGTATGGCGCATTTCATCATCCATGTAATAAAAGCCTCTTTGGTTCATTAACACTACACTAAAACTTAACAATGTCCTGGAACAAATATCATTAGATTTTAAAACACAATGCATTTAAGTTCACCTCCAATGAATGGTATTGTGCGGCTATTCAAAGCATCATGAACACAGTTATATTAACCTTCACGAGAAAAATTTCGTACAATGAAAATATAGCAAAAAACACCAAAATCTTGTCTAGCGAGGGCAACTGAGACTGGATTTCAGTTTGGCGCCTTATTTCACAAATGTAAACAAGGTAACTATTTCAAAATGGTGGATATAGTTTAACCACCACCAGCGCCCTCATCGGTCGATATTCTTCCCTATATTGGATATGGAAATCTATTCTTACCAAGGTCATTCATTGGATAGAAGATTACCGTCTGATGCATATAGATTGCTGGGGGAAACTGAGGAAAGGGGTGAATGTGTTGTACAGTTTAGCCAACATTCCAAAAAATATAAAACTAGGTGTAATATAGTTGTGAGTTAGGGGTAGAAGGAAAGGGTGTGAGAAATAATATGGCCGTCGGGACAGAAAGCTCAGACACGTCAAGTTTCTTTTTCAAGTTGCGCGTTTGTTGGTTTACACATATTTTCAATTACGTTATCACTATTTGAGTTATGACGCCATTAAACATTTCTTAAATTAGCATTACCCCATCTTGGTGATGAATATTCAGATTTGTTCTGTTTGTTCCGATAAACCATGACTATGCGGACTGAATTCACCGGCCTGAACATTCCTGGATATTGTGCAAGAAATTTCAGAAAAATGATATAATTCGAAACTATTGTAATTTTTGCGGAAAGAATGAAGTTTTGAGCAACTTCTTTTTGGCTTTCTCTTTTTCGGGAAAAAAAACGGGAAAACGGAACATTCAACAATCAACCAATATACAGTATGTATGTTTTTTCATATGCAGAATTACACGAAAGAGGAACCCTTTAATGTTCAAAGAAAAACGCGTGAATCAAGGGACAGGAGATAAGAATTGATATTCACTTTGAATTTTTGAAGTTTGTAAGCCTCAAGAAAGACTTCTCTCGGCAACGAATTCCAAAGCTCAGCTGTTCTATTAAAGACGTTTTTCTATTCCCACCATTTCAAACCGTTCATCACGCAACTCGAGGATAAGGCTAGTTACATACATATAATATTGATTCATTTTCAGATAGATATGCCTGATAAGCGATGAATCTTATAGTCAATTTTTAATGTTCCATTTGTAAACCAAGTACATAAAACTCTACTCAAATATGAATATTGGATTTATAGGATATATTCACTCAACAGAACAGGAAGAGAATAGAGTTGTTTTTGATTTAATCCTACTGACCAGGACATTTCATTCTCACGCCCATACAAAAACTAACCACTGATCTCCCCAGTTGGCATAGGGATACTAGATACATATTGGACATTTTCGAACAAGTGGATTTGAAATCAAACTGCTCCTGAATAATTGACACATCCATGGACCCCTAGACTGATATTTTGGTAATAATTTAGCAAAAGCATGATTATTTCTGTGGAGAGAACTCCACATTCAGCGCCCGTCGAGTCATCTAGGCAGGAGAGTAGCAGTTTTGGAAAGGAACTCTTTTTCTTTTTGTTACCTATACTGTAGTAGTTTTGCATTCCCCTTTCATCCATTCAAGAAAGAAAAGCCAAAGAGAGATCCTGAGAACTCTATAGGTTTCGTAGTCTTTTTTCCCATTGATTTCCGCCAGACCTACTTTCGCCAGGGCATATAGAGAATGGTGGAAATTGTTTCGGGGTATATTCACAGCGAAATACCAATAAAATTCAATCGAGGAGAGCGTAGCGTGATACACGAACCGAAATAAACAACGTCCTTTTTTGGTTTTTTCAATACTTCCGGGCCGTAGAATGTATCAGTTGACGTTAAATCGATTTCATGGGTGGGTTGATTGGCTGGTGTCCCAATTTTCCGTGGCAAATTTTAATCTGATTGTATCTAATGCGAAATTGTTCATCGGAACTGTTTCATGGGCTTTGTTGTTAGCTCTTTTGTTGAATAGTGTTAAACAGACTCTGAAATTGGATTCAGGACTTCATAAATGGATTCTCATATTGCATCTTACCTAAATGATAAATCATCTGGAGGAAGCTATTCTTTAGATTGGATTGAGACCCCACAAATTCATTTAAGATTTTTCATCGCACCTCGCAACACTTTTTTAATCAAAATTCCTTCTACGTTGCAATACTGATGTATCGTGAGATGCTTGTTATTCTGTTTCAATACACTAGATTCCATAACACGTCATCACCTGAGTACGTTTCTCAACGAGGTTGTCATCTGCAAAAGACTTCTATCCATTATATAGCTTTATTGCAGAAGAGAAATAAAAACATCTTTCATGTTGGAACGGTTGGCAATGATTGGATGGAGACAAGGTTGAAAATTTTCAGGGTCATAAAATTTCCCTTAGCGACAGGTACTCTACGAGGAACAATAATTCTGAAAACTTTTTCAAATAATTCAAGAGACTTATTTACTATTCATTAAGGCCACAATCAATCAATTTCTGCTGGTGACCCATATTCTCGTGGTTCATTTCGTTGATTTTAGTCGAAATTAAAAAAAATTGCAAAAACTAAAACTGTAAATTCATTTTCATTGATAGATATCACTTTATATATACACCCACTTCGGTTAAGAAACACTTAGTTTTTTATTTCATAGGTTTTCGGAGAGAACTGCTCACTCAAGTTGAAAAAGTAAATCACTATAATCGTTTCATTATAATAATAACCCACATATGTTTCAGTTATGATCAGCCTTGGAAACAATACAGTTAAACCATCCATTGCACTTGTTCACCATCCATTTGACCGAACAAAAATATATGGCTTCAAGTCTTCTTTTATCATTAGAAGGTATTATTCACGACTATTGTATAATGTACTCATTATACGTCTGTTTGCTCCACCTTAATGATACCCATTATGCACTAGTGACTAATGAATCATTATTCATTGCTGTCAAATAATTCCTTGATTCAACTATAATATTATATAATTTTTGCTAAAAACAATCGGTTTTTAAAATTTTATCTTGCAAACCACCAGATATTTCCAATTCAGTTCTTTACCTACATATAAAGAGAAGAAGGCAAGGAGCATCTACTCTGAGTTGTCAGCGACTATGAATGTGCTTGTCATATCGAAAAAGCTCTTGAATCCAAACAAACAAATTAGTAATATTCACCTAGTAAATAATAGCCATCATTATACGCTCGTTCAATAATAAACTATTTTGTCATAACTTTTACGGAATAACTCACATTTCAATCGTTTATTCAGCTTGTTTCACTTGCTGCAGATTCAGATGTTACCTTGAACACCAATTCAAAAATGAAAAAAATCTGAATTGGATTTCAATTGAACAATTGTAAATTGTTGCCATTTAATATAAACATCTTCATCACGCCTTCTCCTTCAATGGAATCCAATTTTATTTTCCATTTCTATTTATAACTTGTGAGATAGCTAACCACCATTGTTCTACTTGCTGCACCTCCATTTGTTACATTTTCTTTTCGTATTATGGTGCTCCAATGAATTCACAGAAACAGAAACACGAAGGTAATTGTTCTTGGAAGAACTCGGTTACCTTTTCTCGTTCCTTCAATCAAATATTCATTTACGGCTTTCCTCTTGGCGGAGAGTAGGCAATTACATCGCCTTCAAGCTTGAATTAATCGAACTTTTCAGTTGTGAATAATGTATAACGATGGTGTGAATGAATAATTATCTTCATCAGATAACGTTAAATTCAAGACATCACATGAAGCATCAGTAAAGGGGGGTAATGAAAGAAAAGTCTATTTAAAATGCCTACCATAGACTATATATCGAATGGTATTGGTATTCCATGGAGTTGTGGATCATCCTGTATCAAGTCTGTTAGTTTCAAATTGATGTTTCATAAAAACTGACACTTGTCTTCAGTATTTCTCACTGATATGTGTCCGTAAAAAGGACAAATCCAGATTTTCAGGCTCATCTTGTATTCTCAAATGTTTCCAATGAAATATAAGTGATATAAGGGCCAATTTGTACATCTCTATTCTAATGCTAATCCTTATGTCCTCTTCAAAACAAGCTTATTTCAGACGTCTATTCAGGAGCGTTTTGTAGAACTACGTCTGTGTTATCAATCTAAAAAATGTTACTCTACCAGTATATGATTAATAACCACCTAATGGCTTGAAATAGAGTATAGAACTGCCAATCAATAATTTAGGGCCGAAACGGAGATGTAAGAATTGCTCCTAAGGCGACAACTGTCCTATAAAATTTGTCATTTGATGTAAACAGGCTATATTTTTCAGATCTCATAACAGATCTCATTAAAGAGATATCTTTTGGAGATGAGAATCAAATAATTAATCGCCTATAAATTGGACAAACTGTTTCAACCCACTGAGTAATTCACAACAATGTGGCATTTTCCTGGAATAAAGGAAATACTCGTTCTGACAGATTCTCATCAAATATCGACAGTACATTTCCAGAACTCTGGATGGAAATGGAAAAAGTCAGTGCAATTTCCTTTGTGCAGAATGTTACTGAGAGTGTTGAGGAAAATGCCAAAGCAAAATCAATTTCACTCCCGTAGAGCGGATTTTCATCTCCTCTTAAGATCTTCTGCAACGTAGTCATCTAAACAAAACGCTCGAGCTATAGAAAACGTGTAATATCATTTTCCATCGGGGGTTAATCAAGATCCTATTACTTTCGTTTCAGATCCACGCAATGTATTTTCCTAGAAACATTGCTTTCATCTAACAAAAATAGTTTATGAAATGGAGGAAATCAAATAAATGCTCTTGCTTTGTGAACTAAGTCATATTCAACGAATTTGAGACAATATATGCAGCTTTGAATCATATTTCATTAGAAGAGAGAGCTGTTGGAAAAAGGGAACTCACGAAATGTATAATCCAATGAGCTTCCATTGAAACTTTCTGTCGTGAATTCTATTTGTTTGTGGTCATTTCAAATAGAGTTCTATAGAATAATACCAAATCCATGAATAATTATAGTTGTAGGTTAATGGGTGTGGGGGTTTTGACGTTGGGCACTTAGTGTGACCGATGTGTGATTACGGTATTGATCAATGAGTCATGACGATACGAGTGTATAACAATTGAATTTGATAGTTTCAATTTAGTAACACCACAAACAAACTACACTACCTGTTGCCTAACATACGTTGTGAAACTACTTGAAGGAAAGAAATTGGTTCTCCTTGCTCGTCTGTAGCTTGACTTCCTGCATCTCTCCAGATGTTTTATTTTCTCCGACAGGTTGGCAGAATCCTCAGATGAAACTTTTCCTAGAGATCAATTACCCTAACACCAAACTGATATTTTTGCACTCGACGCGCGTTTTGCTAACAAGGTTAGCTTCTTCAGGAGAAGAACATTGATATTAATTTTCAACTTTTGCACCAAAAGTTCCAATCTTATCGTTTATTTAGAATCCTCAGATAACAAAAAAACGATGCATTTCATCCCATCTAGGACTTTCTCAATCAGAACTATCATTTCAACAGGGTATTCCAGACACGTTCTGCAGAGTTGAAGAGTTTGTTTCGATCTTGTTCGTTTTTTTCTCGTTCCATATGCTATTCGTTTCAGTTGAAACCAAGAACTCCATAACGAATATTTCTCATTCTGATGATTGGAGACAATATCAGGTTTATTGGAATATTTGACATAATTCGATTGAACATACCTGGAGGGTAATACAGCACACACATACTGCTTCGTTGGGTCAATGAATATAAGCAAGCATGCATGTGTATACTGCAAATTAATCGTCATATGGTGACACGAATTTATTTTCTCATCACTCGGCTCTAGCAGACATAATCCTGGCAAGCCATTGTGTTACTTCATCAAGATTCAATATAGGACAAATATTGAATAGGCACATGAGCACGTAGATGATGTCCGTACAAAACTTTCTAGCTGAATATTTATTCACACTAACACTTACGAGATCATCTACTATTGATGCTTTATCGGTTTCTTCTTTTTCACTCTCATATCATGTCCTGGAAAAATTGCTTCCATATGTTTTAGATGTCAAGGAAGCAATGGAATTTATATCTGTTGTCGATTCGAGGTATCATATCCTTCAAATCACACCATATTAGCTTGAAACAAGCCTCACACCCCTATCACACTGAGTAACTTGATAACTTGGTGAAAAACAGGTTCAGGTTCGGGACCTTCTTCAAAGAAAGTACAAATTTGTGATTTTGTTTCAGATAAAAGTTTAATTTTTATATGCTACATTTGCAAGATCATAACGCAGTCCGATGATATTTATCTATCAAATATCTTTGGAATCCTCTGGCCATTTGACAAGCTACAGGCTTCAATACTCCTCGTTTTTCAACCATCTATTTTAGCGTCGTTTTGGGAAGGTATCCAAGCTAACTTTGTGCAAATGGGTCATGATAGCTGATCAAAATTGCAACTATCTTTGAATAAAGACCAGATGAAAAATTCTGAAGAGTCCGTTATCGGGACAGGATCAAATCATCACCCTCCTTGAGTATTCCAGGCAGGAAGACCCATGCTACTCCAATACCGAAAGAGGATAAAACCGGTATGTGGCTGGCCATTCAGAATGTTTTCATGACATTGTGGCAGACTATAATCTTTCCAGGTCGGACAGAACAAGATCTCACATTGGAGGTGACTCTTCACATCAATAAAAATATTTCATGTGCTGGATATGATTTTTTCTTCATTTTTGATAAGAATATTAAACAAATCTGGATTCAGATTGAACAATCGAAAAATAGCCATAGGTATTATATACAGACCACCTTCTGGAAATCTTTATCAATTTATGAATGATATTGATGAGTCCCTTCCTCAAATTATACCCACTGTGGACTGAATTATCTGTCTAAAGGTGATATGAACATTGACCTTCTCAAACCCGAAAATATTCTCAGCAAATATTTTGATGCCTATGGTTTTTAACAAATTATCAATGAGCCCACTAGGGTTTGTAATACATTGTTCTCATTATTAGACCCCATTTTTCTTTCTAATCCCAGTCTCATGAGCACCTTTGGAGTTCTGGACGCTAGTAATCTATCATACCACAACCTTATATTCTGTACAATAAAACCAAAAATTATCTTTTAGGATTTTAGGACTTTTCACCTCAATGACTTCTTTGATGGCATGAATAACTCACCACTTAACGATATTTATCATATTAATGACGTTGATAGAAATATAGATGTTTTCAATAATGTTCTGCTCGCTTCATTTGATAAATATGTCCCAATCAGAACTTTACGAGTAAGCAAACCCAAAGCTCCACAGAACCACTTACTTATCTGAATGAGACCGATATGAGGTACTGAGAAATTTTACGTTAGCCGCAATTCGCCGCGAGAAAAAAGCATTCCAAGATCGAGTCTTCAGTACAAACAATACCAAACATCTGTGAAAATAACTCAACCGTCACGTCTTGAACAAAACACCAGTCGTTATTCCTAATCACCCCCAGAATCCAGACGGAATCAACGATTAGTTCTGCTTTGTCTTTGTTGATAAAGTCCCCGACGGCGACTCACTTCATTTCAATAATAATAATCACGTCAATTATATCAGAATCAAATTTTATTTTCAATTCCACACTATTTCTGAAGTGAGCGACATTTTCATATATGCTTGAATACTGCAGCCCATTCTTTAATTTTTACTCAATCCATAGTATCAATTAGTTCCTGGCAAAAGCTTATTTTCTCATAGAAAAGAACTATTGTTGAACCGCTACCTCAAACAAGAAATCCATTTACTCTGTCAGATTTACGTCCAATAAGTATCTTACCATTTCTTAAGGAAATATTCACTCTCAACTATTTCCGAAAACCTTCTTCCAAGCTGGGTTTCGAAAAGGGTACAGTACTATCACGGCTTTACTTAATGCAAGTGATAGTTTTGTAGCCAATATTGATAAAAAAGTCACCGCTCCAGTATTATTAGACTTTTCTAAGGCGTTCGACACTATCAGCCACAAACTCCCTCTTTCCAAGCTCAAATATTATGGATGTTCAGCCATGAATCATGAATCCTGATTGATTACTCAAACATTCGGTATCTAAACGTAGAAGTTTATGTGTTAAAAGGTTTCTATCAGGACTACCTCGGGTTGAATCCTGGCAAATGTCATGTCATGTTCTACGGCAACATAATCCAAAGACAATATGTTAAAGATAATATGAAACTCAAGATAGGTGACAAGTACTCAAATCGGTTCACTCTGCAAAAAACTTGGGGATCACTTTCGATGAAGATTTGAAATTGAATGCACATGTAGAACAGCTTGTGATTAAATCATATGCCACACTCAAAGTTCTCTATCCACATAGACAAAGCTTGTCCCCTAGTACAAACAAGCTTTTTTTCCAATCGCTGATTTTTCCGATCATCAATTATGGAGACCCTATATATGGCCCCTTCTTGGATTCGGCCAATCAATATGAACTACAACGTGTGCAAAATTCTTGGTTTCGCTTCATCTTGAGGATATGTGAATTTGAACAAATTTCAGTATTGAAATCTAAAATACCTCTCAATATATTCAATAAATTGGCAAAGAGGTTAGAGCTCCATTCTCTCCGCCTTCGAACTAACCAAAATATCCACATTCCTCACCATTCGTCGGCCATGTTTAGAAAATCATTTTCCCACTTAGCTGCATTTATTCATATCACAATTATTGAATGTCTAATTGTCGAAACCCACATCCAAATATAAACTAAAGACCACACTCAATACGTGATCAGAATAATAAAATTTTTATTTAAAACTCACACTTGTTGTATACTACTTATAATTCGTCCCATCACACAATCTATATATTTTTTCATCCAGTTACTCTCTATTCTTATAATGCATATTATATTGAATGTAAGAGTAGCTATAGCTAAACTTCGCCTCTTATATAATATTGATATACTGAATAATGTCGATTATTATTATTATTATTGAATGTCAGACAGGAAACTTGTGGTCAATATTCATTTTGTACAAGCTAGTAAGGGGTGTCTCTACCTTTTGTTCATTAAAGAGTGACCCAACCTGCCGACCAATCAGGCAAAATTGACACACATATAAACATGAATCAACAAGTAGTCTGTTATTGTTGTAGATGACACAATATCATTATTCTCCATGCAGAAAGCTTTCGACAGAAATACCGAATAAATGAACAGTCCTTTTATGAAATATGTAACGATTAATTTTCCTTTGTTTCAGGTGGGTGCACGACAAAGCGAATAAAGTACAACTGGTGAGTAGACGAGCTATTATCGAATTCCCTCGATATTTTTAGATTCTTTTGAAATATCGACAATTAAAATAGTTTCCTTTTGCACACGTAGGCGGATCTTGAAGATTTATTGCCATGTAAACCGATAAAATTTAACTGTGTGTCGAACAATGAAAATGAAATAAATTGGAAATGTGTCTAGCGAGAACGAATTCGCATTTCTGAGAAGGAACGTGAACCAATTCCGATATATGTTATTTTAGGAAACTTTTGATGAGAATAATTTCCATTATTTGATTTTCCATAGAGCAGCTTGTCAGGGCATTGGGATTACTGCATTCACAAAGTGACAAATTCTTCTAAAGATTCCAAACTTGGTTGGCAAAACGTGATTCAAGTGCGATGAATGAACGCATTGTGATGAGGTTTACAAAATTGAGATACGAGTTATGCTATACAACAGCTTCTTACAGCGAAACACGTGTCGCGAACTTCATGGTGATGAAAATGTCAAAGGAAACTGGAAATACATTTTCACCCCTCAGGATCATCACTTGAAAGTAGAAAATTAGTTTAAGAAAGTGTTTTTTGCTTTTTCCACTCTAAGTAGATGAAAAAACAATACGCTACCTCTATAAAAGGGGTTAAATCAAATATTCAATATTGAAATGTGTAAATCATTCATAAACGTCCAAGTCATCCATAAAAAGGAAGATTCTCTGAAAAAGATACTCCATTTATGTGAATGAATCACAAAAATAAATGATTCCTAACCTAAACTAACCTATCAATATAGAAGTTTTGCTTAATAGACCGCGGGCATGTGACGTCACACGCATCAGCCCGCTGGACAAAGAAATCGTATTTCCATAAATAGCAGTGGTCATTTAATAATAATATTAATAATAATAATAATAGAGTTTATTCAAAATTCATAAAAAAGAGCATATACATCAATTTGTAAAAAGGTGAATAAACAGTTCAATTATACCCGTGAAGTTAAAAACTTGTTGCGAGAGATACGAATTACATTTATGTATAATATATTTGATAAATTTGTAGAATTCAACAAAATAATATTGAAAAATTAACTAATTTTCTCAACTGAAGTGAGAGATTTCATGAAATAAATTTCGACATGATTCTTGAAGCCATTTTTTAATCTGTAGTTTGAAAGATACTAATGACTTCATCATTTTTATATGATTTGGAATCAAATCATAGTAGAATGATTATAATTTCAATTCTGAGATGCAAAATGCATGAATATACCGTTATTGCCCATTTCAACTTATCAGTACTTCTAATTGCTTGAATCCACAATCCACGGCTCTTAACAGGTAGAGGATTAATATTCTTTCTATTGACAAAAATAGAAAGGAATCGATGAATTGAAACTTCACAATCGCGAAGAATTGAGTTATTACCGAGAAAAAATATTTTGAAATATGGCACAAATGCACAATGGACATTTGTAGATCCGTTTGTTTGTCCAGCAGGCTGGATTTACAACTGTCTGATTTACTGTCGTCTGTCAGATATGCCCGTGGTATATATTTGATGTTACTTCTTTCATGGAAATTTTGTATTTTTTTGAATTGACTTGTTAAAAAAAAGGCAAAAATTATTTCCTCAAAACTTCCTTCTCTCCGTACGAATAGTCATATTTCCTAAATAATCATTCAAATAAGTGCAGCTGATTAAAAAAAGCCATATTTTAAATATTTTTCTCTCAACGTTAACGTCTTTCCAATTCATTATCCTGAACTAGGATAAGGGGTCGAAATCATCTATTGGTAATAGAAAGACCCACTAGTGTAATCTTGTATATTGCTTTGAATTCCACATTGAGTGGAAGAATCGATAGCAGAAAGTAATAAAACAGTTTCTGTTTGACGAATCCCTTTGAGGAAAACTGTTTTCTCCAGATAAACAGGATCGTATTCACGTGAGTTATCGATAGCTATCTATTTCCATGCATCCATATTGACATATACCCATTATTTTCCCCGTGATTGTATGCCCTTATCATCACACTGTCTGATCCAGAGCAAATGGAACAGGTTCTCAATCACTCCGTCATTACTGAAAATCGCACATTCGGCGTATCCCAAAGGTCATTTAACCGTCACCTGCAGCAGTGACGTTCTATTCTAGCAGTGTTGCCGCCGCGAAAAATATTCTGAATCCTTGCCAAGATCAAACGATGAGAGTGAAACTCTTGGTGAAAAAGATGAAAAGATCAATTACCGTACCACCAAACTGATATTTTTGTACTTAACGCGCGTTTCGCTAACAAGGTTAGCATCTTCAGGAGAAGAAAATTGATACCAGCATGAATGGTGACAGGGGACCTATCTCTTTCAGCCCGCTTTTCAATCTATCATTGATAAAGTGATCATAATAATCAATAATAACATTTGACAGACCAAAAAACTTTGCAGGTACTGACTGCACTTGTTCATTACCGAGAAATCAATTAAAATAAGTAGCAGTAACAAAGAAAGTGCATATCGGACCGGGAAATTGGTATATAAACAACTAACCCTAGTCTTTAGAAAACTTTTCCTAGAGATCAATTACCCTAACACCAAAATGATATTTTCGCACTCGATGCGCGTTTCGCTAACAAGGTTAGCATCTTCAGGAGAAGAAAATTGATACTAAATCTAGAGCTGGGGTTAGTTATTTATAAACCTAAAGTTTTCCGGTCTGATATGGACTTCGTTTGTTACTGTTAATTATTCTAATTAATTTCTTGATAATGAACTGACTACCTGCAAGTTCCGTCATCTGTTAGTATTGATTTTTGATTAGTTTCCCAACAATAAATTGAAAAGCGGACTGAAGGGAATAGGTCCCTTGTCACCATTCATGCTGTTTTAACATTTTGCTATTTCGAGACTCTCACATACATCGAGTAGTCTTGTGTAATGCACATGCTTGATCAGTTTCAGATTGCTTTCACCAATTCTGTGGTCATTTTGTAGAGCGTGTTGGGCGACACTGGATTGTTCTACCCTTCCGTATTTTATATGTGCAATATGCTCTTTGAAGCGGATTTTGATAGCTCGCCGGCTCTGGCCGATGTACTTGTTGCAATATTGACAACTGATCTCGTAAATTCTTCTCGGAGTTTTCTAGTTTATCTTTTGGGTTACCAAGAAGCGGCTGTAATTTGTAAGAAGTTTTATATGCAACTTTCATATTTACTTGGTCAAATATCTGTTGGAGTCCTCTAGTGAATTGAGGTTCATATGGGATTACTATAAACTTTTCGTTTCTCTCATCTTTTTTAAAAGTCGAAGAAAATGCAAAAACATTAGACATAGTCGATGGGCATACTTGAAGACAATATAATGCAATGCCCTTCGTGGCATCAGCCAGGGGAGTAGTTGTTTTCTGACAGGTGTCAGCCAAAACCTACTGCCTAGGTAGTTTGAGACTGGCCCGAACGAATTTTCGAAAAACGATTTGACTCAATAAGTCACTAGTTTTTATCACACTTGAACGCGTTTTTTATCGAAAAATCAGAAAATACGTTTTTTTACTGTTCACGTCTACTTTCCAGATCTATTTTTTGAATTACAATCGGACGACCTCAAACGCGAACATATTTCCAAACAAAATTCAAATGGGGATTGTGCGAAAACTATTAATCCGACTGAATCCAGGTTTTGACACATGAAGTGCACGTCAATAGTTACTATCGTGCAAAGTTTCGGCTCTTGATATTAAGAAATGGCAGAGTTAAAAATTTGAAAAAAAATCCGGTTTTCCCGCTTTTTTCCGGTTCTAATTGTCCGATCGGATCATTTGACCCATCATTCTCTTCGGAATTCCATTCTCTACAGTTCATTCCTTGCACTGTTAACACTGCTCATAGGAGGACTCTCTTCTCCAGATAAACAGGATCGATATTAATGTGGGTTATCGATAGCTATCTATTTCCATGCATCTATTGACATATATTCATCATTCTCTCCGTGATTGTATGGCCGTAAATCATCACAAAGTCTGATCTAGCAAATGGAACAGGTTCTCAATCACTCCGTCATTACTGAAAATCGCACATTCGGCATATCCCAAAGGTCATTTAACCGTCACCTGCAGCAGTGACGTTCTATTCTAGCAGTGTTGCCGCCGCGAAAAAAATTCTGAATTCTTGCCAATAACCTTGCATTTTATACGAAAAAACAAGGAACGTCCGGTAAAGCCCATCAGTTGCAAATAAACCGTATTGATTATATATCAATGAAAATTTGTTAATGACGCTCCAATAGTTACTCACCTGACATCTCCAATAGTTCATTACTGTATAACACAAGAGAGAGAAAATAGGTAAAACTCCGTTAATCGGGCTCTCTGAAAAAGGTGGAATCAGTCGTGTATATTGTGCTGATAGAAAGAAGGAGGATTTTCCAGCGGGATTGGCTGAGAAACAAACGTAGGCGTGAAATCCCGTTTTCCTGTCGTTGGGGGGCCGTATCTCCGACACTAGTTGAGAGATCTAGAAATTTCATTTGAATTTTTTGTGCAGGAGGCCAAAATACATATATTACATATACACTATCTGATATTTACGTATTGTTTGATAAAATAGGTGGTCCTAGGAGAAATAGTTTACATAACTTGTGTGAAAGTCACTTTTCGCACTAGTAATGTAATATATTTCCGCACTTGAATGTTTGGCCGATCTCCGCCTCACGTCTTTGAGTCAATTGCCGTCACAAAAGTACCACTTTCCACACTTGTTGTAAATAACTATATCAACTAGTTTCGGAGATACGGCCCTCCAAATACAGGAAAACGGGATTTTACGCCTATGTTTGTTTCTCAGCCAATCATGCTCGAAATTCCTCTTTCTTTCTATCAGCACAAAATACACATTCTCTACCACCTTTTTCATTACTTTCCAACCGAATCAAAGCATTTTTCTTTTAAAATGAATCGTCAAAACGCAGTAGCAAAACAGTAGAACGCGAGTTCTACTGTTTTGCTAACCTCGAATTCCTATGACGATTTACATTTTAGAGTTTCGTAGTGAAAAATGCTTAGAATTCGGTTGAAAAGTGATGAGAAAGGTGAAATCAGTCGTGTATATTGTGCTGATAGAAAGAAGGAGAATTTTCAAGCGGGATTGGCTGAGAAACCAACGTAGGCGTGAAATCCCGTTTTCCTGTCTTTGGTGGGCCGTATCTCCGAAACTAGTTGAGAGCTCTAGAAATTTCATTTGAATTTTTTGTTCAGGAGGCCAAAATACGTGAGTTCCTCCAAAATTTTTTTATTTTCGAGGCGGAGCGGAGCCCAATTAACGGAGTTTTACCAAAAATTGTAATTGTGTTGGTAATGTATATTACTATTATATTATAAGTAGATTATAGTATTTATAATTGTATTGATTACAAAAATCATTACATTGAAGCCACGATTCTGGCCGACGCCATTAAATCTATACTCATCACCCCTGAGATTGTCAGCTGTCAGGATGACGTTAAGGCGAATTCATATTGTAGCGTATATTACATATACACGGTCTGATGTTTACGTATTGTTTGATAAAATAGGTGGTCCTAGGAGAAATATGTAGTTTACATAACTTGTGTGAAAGTCACTTTCCGCACTAGTAATGTAATATATTTCCGCACTTGAATGTTTGGCCGATCTCCGCCTCACGTCTTTGAGTCAACTGCAGTCACAAAAGTACCACTTTCCACACTTGTAAATAACTATATCCCGCGTGACATCAAACTCTGTTCACATCCAGCTTGGTTTCTATTAATGTGTTTGACGTGCCTGTTTTATAACTCATAAATCACAGTTATATCCTTAGAGCAGAGGTTCCGAAAAAAAGGGGGAAATGAAGACTTGAAAGCTGAGGAAGCACTATGGAATTGAAAATCAATCGCAACTTTTTCCTGAGGCATTTTCGGGTATTAAAAAAAATATTGACGAGAACAGAATAGCACGCATGAACTTACGTGGAGCTGCATAGTCGAATTTCAATTATATCTGTTATTCAAGTAAAATATCACATGATGAAATCTACAGTGGTGTCACTGTCACTGATCAAATATGTATTATCATTATAATGAATCAAAGTGCATAAAGGTGAAAATATTGCAATATAAGATCCCTCCCAAGCATTCTACTCCAGTTATTTTCAGCATATCTCCTCGAGAAACATAATCAAACGAAAACCTAAAATTCATATTTTCTGCTCGAACTCGTCCAACTTCAAACTCGAACAAAGCACTCCTGAAAGAGAGGCAGATATGAATTTTGACGACGCTATTCAGACTTTCAATCCCCACAAGAGATAAAATTGCTGATAGAAAACTTGGGAAAATTGTATTTAGTTGATGATCGACATGGTGTAGCCAAAGGATTTGTGATACCAAATCGGATAAGTTAATGTATTCAACAAATATAATTGAAAATTTGGACGAAATTGTAACAGTCATAACTATACTACAACTCTGAACCTAAAAATATTGAATTTTTTTACTTCCCCTCGCGTGAGAGTCAAACATATTCCAAGTTCCATCAAAGTTTCATACTCCAAATTCAAAACAGTGATAATCTAGGAATCAGCCCTTTGTCCGAAAGTGGCTAATCATTTGGCAAAAATCCAAGAAATGCTCAAGTGAACACACTATCACAGTTGGTGGAATAACCTCGTATTTACGAATTTTGGTGCTCACAACAACAATCTGTAGTCAAGACGCTCTCCTTTCGTTCGTAAGTTATCTGAATTCTAAGTTTAGAAAATAGCATCTCACTTTTTTCGAAGAATGAAACTGTTCACCTGTAAACCTGGTTACACCCTTCTTGATTTTTTCTTCAACAAGTACTTACATTTTTAATAAAATAGTCTATTTGAATTTCCACGACAAAAATTTGAGTGTCCTATCCCGGCGCTGTCACCAAGTTTTCGAACAAAAACTTGGCGAAATTTCAAGTCGAATTTTTTCATGAATAAATATATTTTTTGTGAAGTATCAGAATATGTGGAATGAAATATGATGAAATATGATTGGTTAATGAAGCGAAAATGCATGTAGAATGTGCCTCTCTTCTGAAACTTGAATTAGTTTCGGACCGGAATGAGAGCAAAGGGTTTGAACTTCATATTTGTATTCAAGGAATCGAAATTAGTACATGTGATCAAGTTTTTTTCTGTCCGATAAACGGACCTTCATAGTTATCATTGCTGCCCAATAACTAATTGACATCAATCTAAAGAAAATTAGAGGGGAGTTATATGGCTGAGATTAAATCTTAAGATGGAATATGCCCAACCAAAAAAATATTAAATTTGAATGTTAATTTACAGGTGCCTTCGACTAGGTACGTTGACTAAGAAAAAAACATCATCAACATCAGTTACTTCATGTCGATTTACTACATTTCACCATGGTTTCTGTGATGATAAACGGATTGGCAGGATACCGACGGTTTTCATTAAGACTAAATATTGTTTGAATATCTGATGTGAATACGGAAAAAGTACTTTCTATAGTCAATCCGTGCGAGATCCTTCATTTGTGGGACGTTTCGCAAGATAGAGTCATTTTCTAGAACTAGGACAGGAATATATCGATAGTATTCCAATCAAATGAATCATTCAGGCCCCTCCTGATAAAATCCTGCCAGATACAGGCATACTCAATAAATCTCCTTGAAAATATTCTTTCCAACATCGAGTCTGAACAGGCAGGATTTCTTCAAGGGCGACGAGGGACATCTTTTCTAACGGTTGGACTGTAATTGAGGGAGGAGTGTTATAAATAGCAGACAGTCGATGTTGTATTTCGTAAAATAAATCAAAGAACTATTAGTTCTTAAAATGACTCCACTTTGGGAGTTGAAACGTCAAACAGAAAAATATCTCAGACACGGAATAATTCCCGAATGAATTGTTTTCCATATTTAAGCATCCGTTCAAATATTCAGTTATAATTGCACGAGTGCACAAAAATTACCGACAATTTTGCAAAAAAGCGTGATATCTAAAAATTGCAAGTTTATTTTCATATTTTGGCGAAAGCGCCCGAGTCCGAAGGACGAGGGCTCTTTTACAAAATATTAAAATAACCGAATGCAATTTGTATAAGATATCACGCTTGAATGCAAAATTATCTGGTCATTTTTATGCACGAATGTAATTCATTGGAATATTTCACGAATGAAGAAATTCTCAAGAAAATGTTATTTTTTGTTCATTTATACTTTCCTCTATAGATTGTATGGAGTACTCACCTAAACGCGAAATGTTTTTCTATTTTTGAAGTCTATCTGACATTTATTTGTGTTGTTTACTGACGTCTAGCGATACGGTTTCAAATGTGTTGTCATGATGACTCGATATAATGCAATTACTGTAAGTTTTCGATAATTGCATTGCTCTTATGGGACATTTTATATATGAGGGAAATATTCGTTACAACATGTTCGTAAAGAATTACACTGATAGGAATATATTACAAAATTTGACGGTAAAAAAAAAATTGATGACAAATTATAATGTCTTCAGAACTGTTATCTGTTGAAACCTTAAGCTAACAATAATGCTTTATCGCTCGAACATGCAGCGATGTGCCCAGCCTTAAAATTTTTCATGGTTACGTACGATCCCCATTATCGAAAAAAATAATTTCGTTTGAAATTACATTCTGAACTTAATACTCGACTGTCAGGAAGGTAGAATTTTCAAAAGCAAATTCAACTTCCACTCATCCTGCCATAATCCGAAACTTTATTGTATCGTGGATACTGAGCAGCCATAACAATGCCGCCATAGAAGTTTATTCGGTTTATTTCCGTTCCCACGAATGTTAATGGGATTTTTTCAGTTCGCGAACGGAATTGCTTATGTATAAAATATAGGCCGATTCGCTTCCTATTCATGAATTTTAACTTCCAAATTCAAGTCGAACTACGATCCAGAGAACACTTGGAAGACTCTCCGAAGATTTGAATTGGGAAGGGAGGAAATTTGCGATTCGTATTGTTGAGTTTTAGGAGGAATCGATTTAATCAATTTCAAAATTGGGGCCTAACTCAGTGAGAGACAATAGAATTTTATTAGAGTTTGGTTTGTTGGCCGTGTATCACTATTATTCCTGATATATCATGAAATCAATCATATCGCTGATTACTGTGGAGCTACTTTTGACATCAGAAAGTCATTCACAGGATTGGAAAATAAAAGAGGACCCAATTCAATGAGTTGTACATACATCGTTCTTATTTGATGAATGATAGTTGGAATTATCTAAATGAAGTCAGGAGTAATAGGAAAGAAACAGAATTTATTTTGGAATGTGTATACAAAATTCTCTATCGAAACTCGTAAATTATAAGACCGAAAGAATCTTACCCAGAGCCATAAATTACAAATCAAATTCTAAAATGAATGATCAGAAGCTAATGAAAATCAATAAAATGAAAGAGTCGAATAACTGAATCAAATAAAAATACCCGAATCTAAACAAGAAAATTGAAATGGATTCTGTTCAAAAATTGGATTTAGAAAATTCGACCAGATAAAATGTATATGAGCAAAAAAAATTATATTGAGTTCAAAAATAATGAAATCAAACAAATCAATCGTCTTCTAGTGATGAGTCTGATAAAGGTCCTTATCTTCTAAGGCAAAAGTATGAGGTCCTTCACATAAAATAAGTGGCCTCGTGCCACCAGGAGTGCCAGAAGTGTATACACGAGTTCTTCTGAGTGCAACAGGTAACGGCAGAAGTGAGATGCCGTAGGGAGGGGGGCTGGGGAAATTGCTGCGCAGCACACTCTTTCTGAAGATAACCAACTCTGTTCAAATCCTGACTTGTACTATGGCGAAGCGGGTTCTCCAAAATGAAATAAGTTTTTCATTTTGATTCTTTATTTCACGTCGGCCTATTCCCGCTACCAATACCAATCACCGACGCCAATGGGCACACTTCCTCCGAACGGAAATTTTGCCTTACACTCTGGTTTTCCAACCAGAGGTGGAGATCTTCCACGAGCCCAACATCCATGGACTAGGGACCGCCGAGCTGTGGCTGTTGAAGCCTTCTGCAAACAGCTTCAAACTGATCTAGGGCTGGAGGGTCAAGGTTGAGCGGTTGAAGATGTTTGAAACTGTTTAATAATAATAATAATAATCGTCTTCATTCATCTCTTTGAAATGTGACATATAACAAGAAAGAAAGGTATAAGTAAAGATGAATGGGCGAAGTATCAGCTTGAGCTGTTTTTCAACTTGACTTCTACAAGGATTTCACCTGATCAGATTTTGAGGGATTTTCCACGACACATAAAGGCTCTCGAAACAAACGAGAGGGCTCATTGTGGAATATGGGGTTTCCAGCGATGCTCCTTGTTTTCTCTATTTATGTGACTACCATTAGCATTCGTATCTCTCGCTGATCTTATATTAGCTGATATTGTAAATACGCGTCGATATCATCCAAACAAAGAGATGATGCTTAGTTGTCCTGCCTGGGATATAATCTAATCCACTTTGATGCATTATTTTACAAGATGTCAGCTTATTTTTGAACACTGTTACGAGCTGTTGGTTTTCAGGCGCCCCAAAGCGTTTCAGTTACCAAAACAATTGTCGACACTTGCACGCAGAAGGCTCTGCCTTCTTTCTGCACTCGAACGTGTTCGGTAAAGGAAAGTATGAATAAAAAATAAACTACTCTATAACCGTTCGAATAGAACTTTACTCAATAACTGATCTGGTATTTCGGAAAAAAATTCTGAAAGTCTACTCTATTTTTCGTAACATCGGCACAAAGCTCTTCTTCAAATGCGCATTTGTAGAGTGTTCAAAAAGGGGAGAGAATGTGAAAAAATTCATAAAATGAAAAAACTATTTTTTAAAGTGTGAAGCGATTATTCCCAATATCACTTTTCGAAAACGTGTTCTACACCGTTGCTCGGAGAGACATAACTAATTAGTATTTCTCCCGTTTCTTATTCCGGTTATATCGCAGAATTACGCATGAAATATGGGCGAAAGCGACCAGTCTCATAACGTTCACTCATTCAGAAAATACTAATTGACACAAAATACTTCTTGCAGGTCGAGCATGATAATTAATATTTATTTAATAACGGAGTGGATATGAAAATGTACCAGTTTGATGTTTACCTCGTGAATTTAATAATGATGAGATTAGAACCTTCCGTGTTAAAGTTGAAATTTCTTGTAGAGATCAATTATCCAAACAACAAACTGATGTTTATTGCACTCTTTAATATATATATATATATATATATATATATATATATATATATATATATATATATATATATATATATATATATATAATGTGTGTGTGTGCTCTGATAGGCTTCAGTGGTCAGATATGTGCTGACTGAAACCTCCGGTTGACAATCTTCACTTTATCAAGATGAGAGCTGGGGGTTGAGGAGACTCAGGCCTCGCCACCAAGTCAAGAAGTCTTGAGAATGGCTCCAAAGTGGAAACCAAAACGTCGACAGAAGAACAATTCTGAACGCCATTCAACCGGAAGTTTCTGTCAGTATATATATATATATATATATATATATATATATATATATATATATATATATATATATATATATATATATATATTTATATATATGAACTCTGTTTTAGCTACGTGCATGATCACTAACACTTATATGAGAATAGATTACTGAGTGGTACAATTCGACATGATGACATTCATGGTATTGATGAATCAACAATAAAAATGTGGATATAACAGTGAATAAAATAATTGTTATAATAAACGTACACATCAAAATTGTTAGTTGAAATGATCAAAATCTAGTTCATCGAACATGTGGTCGGTTAGAATATTCAAAGGAACTGGACAGATGACAATGTCAATTCAATGTAGTATCAATGGTGCCAACTGATGATTGGTGCCACTGTTAATATGAATGAATGATTACTAAGGGCTCGTTATCGCCCAGAAGGTTTCTCTGGTTTTATATGTTTATTGAAGTGTTTTTTTCTTTATATTTTGAATTGTACCTTTATCATATTTATAACAATAAACATACATACATACATTGTGTTATGAAATTTTGAATCATATGAGTCAGAATTCGATTTACTTTATCAGTGACTCTATGGATATAAGGAAGGAAAGCTTTTGGGCGTTCAGGTTCTTTTTCAGGATGTCTGAGGTGAAGAGCTCGGGTTAGCTGAAGTTATACATATATATATATATATATATATATATATATATATATATTTATATATATATATACGAAGGTGAGTTTTATCGGGTGTTCAGTCGTTCAACTCTTCTTTACTCTTCTTTACTCTACCAAGCTTCCGATAATTTTTATTATCTTTATCAAGGCTGAAATGTACAATAAATGGTCAAATAACTAATGTATAAATGAAAAAGGTTTAAACTTACTGGAAAAACGACATAGAACAATTGAGTGAAATATATTCTTATCTCTTATCTTGGTAACATTTCCGAAATCTCCATGTATAAATTCCAATCAAGAAATCATGCTCTCTTAGAAATTCTGTCAGTCAGTGTCCGTCAGCATTCAGTAAGGGATGTATTATTCTATTCTATATATTATGTTGAGTTTATCTGTTTAAGTCGTTTCACCAGTAAGTTTATACCATTTTTATTTATACATTAGTTATTTGACCATTTTTGCTCCAGTTGAACGACTGAACACCCGATAAAACTCACCTTCGTATCTATCGACAGTCGAGAACTTTCTACACTATATATATATATATATATATATATATATATATATATATATATATATATATATATACAGGGTGTTTCCTAACTACGGTTCCTAACTGCAGGGGTTGATTTATTAGGCCATTTTAAGAACAAAAGTTCCTATGTACATATGTCCGGAGTTGCTTCGTTTCTGAGATACAGGACGTTGAAATTAAAGAAACGGTAAATATAAAATATCATAAATATCCTAGAACCGATTTGGTTGAAATTTGGTACATTTATTTGAACTAATAAGGCGCTCATTTAGCCCAAACTAGATTGAAATTATTATGGCCAGTGGCGTCTCAGTGGGCACCACAGCCAACATTATTGTAAAAAAAAAGTACGCCACTGACTTTTTTTGGTAAATTTTCATTTTTTTAGATCAAGCAACTGAAAAAACAACTTTTTGGTCAATCGTCATTGTGTTCCATCATATGAAGTAACCACCTGCAAAACATAAATCTTGAATGAAAATCCCGAGGCAGTAGAGCTTGGAGTATGTGGTATGGGTATAGGAGGTTTCTTTTTAGATCTTTTCATACGGTTCTTAGGCAGATTTCAAGCTGCAGTGCAATCTTCCTGGTACTATTTGAAGGATCTTTTTCTATCGCATCAAGTATAGCTTCTTCTAGTTCAGGCGTTGGTACGGTTTCTGGTCTTCCACCACCTGCAAGTTTCAATTTGAAATGACATATGTGTAGGAAAAACCCTACTATCAATGTCAGCTGGTCTCCAATGCAGGTGTTCATGATATGCAATGGAGTGGTTTCAATTTTTTTCTCGAAAACGAAGCTGGATATGAAGAAACTACAAGTGGCCAAAAAGTTGTATTTTGAGTTGTGAAAAAAATTTGAATTTACCAAAAAAAGTCAGTGGCGTACTTTTTTTTCCAATAATGTTGGCTGTGGTACCCACTGAGAAGCCACTGGCCATAATAATTTCAATCTAATTTGGGCTAAATGAGCGCCTTATTAGTTCAAATAAATGTACCAAATTTCAATCAAATCGGTTCCAGGATATTCATGATATATTATAATTACCTTTTTTTTTCTTTAATTTCAACGCCCTGTATCTCAGAAACGAAGCAACTCCGGAAATATGTTAATAGGAACTTATCTTCCTATAATGACCTAACGAATCACCACCTGCAGTTAGGAACCGTAGTTAGGAAACATCCTGTATATATATATATATATATATATATATATATATATATATATATATATATACATATATTACATGAAGTACAATCAAATTCCCTTTATTTCTTATCTTCATGGAATCGAGCAATTGTCAATTAATATTGACGTCAATTAAGATATGTTGAATCTATAATTTCTCTTTCCGTTCAAGAAAGTTATTAATTTCATTGAGAAGATGATGATATCTTGTGAGAGCGATGGTGACGGAATAAAAGATGCAGCGAACGCACCCATTGCCAAGTTTTTTGCCAAGAAACCCGAAGCTGGTGTACGAAAAAGTGTACATTCACTATGGAGAATGGTGCCGTACAAATAATGTGAGAACTGCAACAGAAAATCTCTGCTTTGTTACTTGGAAGAGAAATTCAAGATGTTTAAGCCCCCTCCTCACATTGTGGATCCATTATTATACGATCAAAAGCACTTTACGGCTCAAGCTGCAAACTTTATACTCGTGGGAAATGACAATCATTTATTGCTCGTTAAACAATATACTATTTTCCACTCTCACTATTTCAAACCGTTCATTACGTATTTGATAGCTGTTAGGTAATGGTTCATTTAATAGTATATTATGCAACGATCGTGTAATGATGGTTATTAATACATGAGCATAAACCGGGATACGAAACGAGCCGAAGGTGAGTTTCGTGTGGTTTAAGCGAGTGTATTAATAACCATTACATGAGAGTTGCATACGCTATTTTATCTACACCCAATAAATAATGAAGAACTAAAAATATTATAATATTAGGTATTTATATTTAACACAATAATAGTAGGTAATCAATCGTATTTCTTTGAAAAATTCTACAGAATTATAATTAACGGTATAACCACGGAAAATACAACAATAAAAAAAAAATTAAAAAAGTCTTTGCCGAGATTGGAATTGAACCCGGGACGTTTGTGATCATTGCCCACGCCGCTGACCACTCGTCTATGAAAGCACATTCGATTTGAACGAGAACAACATATCTGTTGCATTTGTCAAATGAAAAATATAATCCTTTCGATTGTATTTTTTTCTTGTCTAAGGGAGGAGTCGCTGGTAATTCTTCTATATCACTGCTATAAGACAATATCATTCGATTATCGAAAATTGACTGAATTTTTCAAAAATTCAATACCTACTGATTTTGACTTGACAAACGTCAAAATGCAAAGCTTGCACATCATGCTTGATTGAAAAATAATGGGTTTCTATTGGTTGAAAATCTGTATCGTAATGGATTTTATTATAAAACGGGTGGTGGGCATATAAGTGTATTATTAGAGTACGGGTGTAGATAAAATATTTTATCTACACCCGTACTCTAATAATACACTTATATGCCCACCACCCGTTTTATAATGAAATCCATTACGATACAGATTTTCAACCAATAGAAACCCATTATTTTTCAATCAAGCATGATGTGCAAGCTTTGCATTTTGACGTTTGTCAAGTCAAAATCAGTAGGTTGAATTTTTGAAGAATTCAGTCAATTTTCGATAATCGAATGAAAATGTCTTATAGCAGTGATATAGAAGAATTACCAGCGACTCCTCCACAGATGTCTTGGACAAGAAAAATATACAATCGAAAGGATTATATTTTTCATTTGACAAATGTAACACATATGTTGTTATTTTCATTCAAATCGTATGTGCTTTCATGGCTGAATGGTCAGCGGCGCGGCCAGTGATCACAAACGTCCCGGGTTCAATTCCAGACCTCGGCAAAGACTTTTTTTCATTTTTTTTCTTCCCATTGTTGTATTTTCGGTGGTTATATCATTAATTATAATTCTGTAGAATTTCTCAAAGAAATACGAATGATTACCTACTATTATTGTGTTCAATATAAATACCTAATATTATAATATTTTTAGTTCTTCATTATTTATTGGGTGTAGATAAAATAGCTTATGCAACTCTCATGTAATGGTTATTAATACACTCGCATAAACCATACGAAACTCACCTTCGGCTCGTTTCGTATCCCGGTTTATGCTCATATATTAATAACCATCATTACACGATCGTTGCATAATATACTATAATCTACACCCGTAACTGAAGGGTCTGAAAAGATATAATCGAACTGGACCTTGTAGTTAGGTATAGTCAGTCTCAAAATTTAGGCCAACTTTTTATGAGCTTGGCCTAATTTGCTTTTCTGAAACGATGCGTGAGGTCAGCAAAATAAACGAATTCCACTGGGATATTTGAGTAGGGAAAGTAGACGAATAGAAGCTGCGCAAAATTCCGCAATATGCAAACACCCACTAATGAATGAGGGTGGAGAATCGTCGGATATGAGATGAAAAAGCTCTCGGTAAATTGAATGTTATCAATACTACTCCACTCTCTTATCCAATCATCTGTCGGTGTGTATGTAATCGAAAACCTCTTTCGCTAATTGAGCTCAATGAAATAACATTCAGTTCCAGATGAAACCGGAAAATCCATATTCAGATACTCATTTGGTATCTCAACAATTACATAAATTGGTTATTAATACGATATTAGGAAATATATTACGAAACTTGAATGTTTCATTGATGCAGAATCGGCATTTTTTTTCCTCAAACGGATATGAAATGGGAGAGCTTTATAGATATCGATAGGAATAGTATGATTATTATGTATCAAAAAACACCTTTTGGAGAACAAATCATCTCGGAACAATGCAGTTATATTGGACTCAACTTACCTAAAAAAAACAGGTAGGGACAAGTTATCTCAAGGACATCAAGAGTGACCATATGTCCATTGATGATATCTATATTTGCTCCTATTTTTTGTGGTTAGCTTCGTATCTCAATAAATATAAAATAATTTCTGACAAATAATTCGGGTTCAGGGAAAAAACATCTACCCAAGATGCAATTTCAACTTTAACATCGAAAATTGCTGAGGCACTCAAAGAAAGTAGTCCGTGTTTGTGTGTTTTCATTGATTTATCGAAGGCTTTCGATACCGTTAGCCATACACTCCTACTGGAGTCGTTGGAAGATATTGGTCTGAGGGGTAGCAGCTTAAAATTATTCTCTAGCTATCTCAGCGAAAGAAGTCAATCAGTAAAAATTGAGGGTGTAGTCGGTGGTACAGAAGTCGTCGACTTTGGAATACCTCAGGGTACGGTCCTCGGCCCAACATTATTCAATATTTATATTAATGGATTATTCTCTTTGAGAAGTCGTGGACATATTATTGGATTTGCCGATGACACCGCAATTTTTCATAAAGCCGATAGCTGGAAAACCATGAAAACAATTGTCGAAGCCGACTTCTACTTAATAAAGAAATGGTTAGAACATAAACTACTAACAATAAATCTGAAGAAAACGAATTATCTACCATTCAGCTGCAATTCAACTGGACTTTCCTATTTCAATTCACTCAGCATAACAAATAATGAGGAATGCTTTACTATACTACATAAAGAAGAAATCAAATATCTTGGTATTATTATGGATTCTCATCTAAAATGGAACCATCATATAAGTTATATGGTGAAAAAAGTAAGATTCATTTTGTACAGATTCAGAAAATTCAAAGAATGCTTACCAGTATGTCAACTCAGAACTCTTTACTATGCTTTAGTTGATAGCCATTTGCGAATGCTAAAAAATTCCCCAAATTGATTTATTCAAAAAAGAATACTTTTCCTTCAGACTCATTGTATTCAGATACGAAGATCTTTGACATGAAACAACTTTACTTTTTTCTTGTTTGCTTAAGATATAATAAAACCAAAAGTAAAAGCCGAATGCCTACACATAGCTATGATACCTGGAATAGAAATCACTTTACTGTGCCATTCATGTTTAAGACTACGACACAAAGAACGTATCTCTACATGGGCCCAAAATTGTATAACGAAATCCCAGAAAAACTGAAACTCATCAATAATGAGGTACAGTTCACAAAACAACTGAAGAGATTTATCTTAGAAAATTCGAGGAATACGATCGGTTCTTTGCTGGATGTATAGTTGCTAATGTGTGACCTTAGTTAATATCTCACTAGTATATACTGTCCCATACGTTCCTCAAATTTAAAGATTGTTCATGACTTGACTTAATCATGTCATATCCACTCGGCCCCTCGTATATATACCTATGTTCTCCTTCGTTTCCTCGTAACAAGTGTTCAGTCACTTATCGAGTCAACAGTGTATTTACTCTATTTTTAATCTATATGTTCTTAGAAGCTCAAACTTTTGTTTGTGATATGTTTGTATACCTTGTAAACATTTTTTGTAAATTCATATTTGTAATATATAGCTGCTGAGCAAAAGCCAATCGAATCGTTTGATAACTGACTCCGATCACTTCACTTCCAATAACTGGCCCTGAGTAGACTGGGGATTTGCATTCATCACGTTTGGAGATAAACCGTATTTTTTATTCGGTGATACAGTGAGTTATGTACATATACCATTTGCAGAAGATATAATTCAATGCCTTTTGTGGTATTAGCCAGGGGAGTAGTTGTTTTCTGACACTTGCTAACCAAAACCTACTGTGTAGGTAGATTTGAGATTGGACCGAACGAATTGGTAGAAAAATGATTTCATTCGCAGAATACTCTCTTCAATCTCACACAATACAGGATGCAACACTTTATGCGTACATCGTTGATGTCGAAACAACTTGACGACCAAATTCGTGCACTAAATGAATGTAATGAATATTAAACAGTAGTTAAATATATTATTATTATTATAATAATAATAATAATAATAATAATATAAAAATAATAATAATAGGTCTTTATTTCCCATCATACGACAAAACTTAAAGGAAAGAAAAATACAAAACATGGTGGGAAAAGGCCGGAGATTAGATTAGCTGCAAGCAGCCCCTGTTATTATTCTCAAGCCAAACAAAGATGAATTCTAGTAAAACCATTACAACTCATAGCTAGATTATATAGTTATGAATCACAGTTGACTAAATTGACTAATGTCCCCGTACCCGAAAAATCAAACCTAATCAGAATAAAATAAATTTGTTGAGTAAATATAAACATGTGATTTGAAGATGGTTACAGATATGTGCTCAATTTAGTTGCTGCTCTAATAGAATTTTTTTATAATGTTTTTTGAAAGAAGTTATATTCAGCGACTTCAAATGCGCTGGGACAGCATTCTATATCTTAGATATTTGAAACGAGAATGATTTCTTATACAACTCAGTACGATGGAGAGGTGGTGTTATAGTTCCTTTGAATCTCACATTAATATTGTGAACGTCCTCTCTGAATGATATTTTTTTCATCAAATAAGATGGTTTCTTAGAATTTACAATTTTATGTGCAAGACAAGCAAAGTGCAGCAGACGCCTCCGCTTCATATCCAGCCATTTCAATTCTTTCATTCTGTGTGAAACTCTCTGTCGTCGCCTTATTCCTAGGATGAGTCTTACACATGCATTTTGCATGACCTGGATACGGCGTTGAGATTCTGATGTGATCAATGGCCCGTAGACAGAGTCCCCATAATTGAATTTTGAGAGCACCAATGCCTCGCAGAGAATTGATTTGGTTTTTCTGTTGAGATATTGCCTATTACTAAAAATTAGTTTCAAATTACTGAAGGCTACTGTTTGAACACTGTTGAGGTGCGTTGCAAACTTGAAATCACTATCAAAAATCAGACCCAAGTTTTTTGCAGTACTCTTAGGTTTAACTACGTGACCGTCAACTTCCACCTGAATGATATTTTTCAGGGTATCTCTTCGGCTAGAGGAGCCGAATAAAAGTACGGCAGTTTTAGTAGCGTTGATTTGTAGAGAGTGTTGTTTTGATTTCTCAACTAGCAAATTTATATCGGAGTTGATCTCCGATAGAGCCACCGCTATGTTTGCCGGATCAAATATCTGGTAAAGTTGGGTGTCATCTGCATAGAGACCATATGATTAGTGTTTAGGTAAGGCAAAGCTAGTATTCCGAATTGTTAACATTTCTGAATTTGTTGGAATTCTATCAAATTTCGCTGTGTTACTTTTTTTTAAGTTGTGTTCTATTTGAAATCTATTCGTAGAAGATGAAGTCAAAACGAACTAGTCATTCTTTATTCTGCCTCAAGAATGTTCTCACTACTAGTTGGAGACACTAATCAGTTCGAAGACTAAAGAGTATTCACAATTTTCGTACAGTAAATTTGATTTCTGAAAGTCGCAATTACAACGCAATTGAAAAACATCATGTGATACCCGAAAATTATCGTTGGACTGGACGGCTATGATAGATAATTCCTATCAATGTTACAGTATTTCTTTGAAAGAGGTTACGGTGAAACAATCAAATTTTATTATGACATACATATATAAACAAACTCTTTGTTTTTATCACTATAACTTCACAATAATTAATAAAAAATCAATAGAAGAATACAAAAAAAAATCTTCCGCAGGAACACTCCCTCCCAGTGATGAACTCCTGTTGATCACTATTCTTCAGGTTTGTCCACAACGAGTAGACAAAGTTTAGTGAGAGAACGTCTGTAAGTGCCCATTGAAGTTTTAATATCCACCACTCTTATGTGACCATCTGCTCCGGGATGAACGGCAGTGACGATACCTTTCGGCCAACTGTACCTCGAGAATTGTGAGTCGACCACGAAGTAAACCATTTGGTCTTTTCGTTAACACAGGCAAATATTCTCTAATCCATCGTTTCCAAAAATGCTCGGAAAGTTATTGTGATATTCGCCAATGTTTTCTGGTGAGAAGATCCTTTTCTGCGAAATTACCAGGAATCTGTGCTGCACTTGACGTACCTAGTAAGAAGTGATTTGGTGTCAGTGCTTCACTATCTGCATGATCTAAAAAAACGTGGACAAGAGAACAACTATTCACTATATTTTCTGCATCTACCATCAGAGTTTGCAAAACTTCTCGTGGGCATTTTTCTTTGAGATTAACATTCAAAGCCATCTTAACAGATTTAACAAGTCGTTCCCAACTTCCACTCATATGAGGAGCGGAAGGAGGTATGAAACAAAATTCTATGTTGTCAATGGACAAGTTTCTAACTATTTTCTTATGGTCCATATTTTCCAAGGCTTCCTTCAGTTCTTTCGCAGCTCCCCGTAGATTCGTACCATTATCGAAAAATATTTTCTTGGGACATCCTCTTCGACCTATTCAGATATTTTCCCTAGTAAAGGTAAAGAGTGCTCGAGGAGGTATTACTTTTTTATCTATTATAACTAGGGTTTTTCACTTGCTGAATATTGTATAGACTGATATCGAGCTGATTCTTTTGAGATACGAAAAGTTGGATCTCATACTAGAATGTGTTTGTTGGAACAAACTGTATATTATAAGACAGTATGTCCCATAAATTCTCCTCAATCGCACGATGTAACCTTTTTAAGTTGCAACGATATAGGTACTGTTTTGCAAGACATTCATATTCATGCAAGTTGTAGGTGACGTTGTATCTCTTTTGAAAGTTTCCCTATCACATCAAAGGTTTCAATTTCACCGATTATTTTTACAGCGATTAAATGCACTAGACCTTTTAACCGATTAAAATGTTCGAAATAAACCGGGCGTTTGGATCACTTTTCAGGTACTATCTCTGGTACTATATTATTCCTGTGTTCGATTTTGATGTTTTCTGAGTTTACATGTTTTCTGGAAATAATCTAAACATATATCCCTCCTTCACCAAGTTCAATCGACCAAAATGCGTGCATTTCCATGATTTTCAAAATTTTGCTTTCAAGCAAATGCTTTCGTGTATAATAATTTAAAATAAAATCCCTCGGCCTGCGGTCTCGGGATTTTATCAAAGTATCATACATTCAAGTCATTTGCTAAGCAAAATTTCGAGAATCATGGAATTGCAGCACACATTTTAACCGATTAAACTTGGTGCACTCGGGATATAACCCCCGATTATTGACTTCTTATCATTTGAAACAACATTCCTTCATGATTGAAGTTTTGAAGTGATCATTCTGTGGGGAAGAAATTCTTTCCGCAGTTTTTCAATTGTTTGAGCTACCAAAAAGTGAAAAGATAAGGAATTAGTATTGAAATTTAAGCAAGTGTAGAACGGCATACGTGTAACCTATGAACTACGTCTTGTTATTGCTACGAACATCAAAATCCGAGACGACGGCCAACAAGCAGGCCATTTCTAGTCATTAGTCAGCAACTTCTTGTATGACTCAATTTTTCTTTCAAAAAAATACAGGAAGTGATACTCATGAAAATATGTAACGTAAACATTTCGGAAACCAAATTCCATTCTCAATGCCAATTCACGAATATTCTTCTCTCGTAATTGATATCATATCTGATTAGGATTTTTGCAACTTGAGCAAGTCTTATATGTATATCGAATGCTTGTCAGTCTGTAGAAAGTCGTACATCAACAAGGGCAACTTTTTATCTCATCATGAAGTATCATGCTGCGCTTTATTTTTTTGCAGAGTACAGAACAGATTGTTGAAAATCTGTCGATGCTGACGGTCTGAAAGTGATAATAGATACAACACACGAGATGGTTCTCGTTTACACTTGACTATTCCAAGAACATCCCTCGTAAAAAAAATATAATATGAGAATTTAAAGATAATATAATCACTTAACGGCAAATATCGAAAATGTCTGTAGTAGCAAACATTTCAGGAAAGACCTGAAGAATATATATGCTACTAAGGCGTACTATAATTCAAGAGAATTTTACTGTGATCGCTTATAGCTCCTAAAAATTTTATTTTCAAATTCTCCTTGCTGACCTTGATATGGTTTGTTTCTAATATGAAATTTTGACCTTTTCTGTAATGCTTCGAATCACAATTTTAACCAGCTTCAATGACGGTTTATTATATTTTAAATGGTCTTCAATTGTGTGGCGGTGTCTATATTACATACACGTTCTTATTCTTTCTATAGTGTGACTATTTCATCGATTTCATTGTTATTGTGAATGCTTATGCCACCCTTGTTTATATATATATATATATATATATATATATATATATATATATATATATATATATATATATATATATATATATATATAAGAAATAGATTATCAAATTCTCTGGTCTATCACAATTTGCATTCAATTCGAAATGCCCACCACAAGATAGCTAGCCAAAGCCAATTCGAAATGCCCACCACAAGATAGCTAGCTATTTCTGGCTTTGGCTAGCTATCTTGTGGTGGGCTTTTCGAATTGAATGCAAATTGTGATAGACCAGAGAATTTGATAATCTATTTATCAGTTTCCTGATCCCAAGTAGGGACTGGCATTGTAACTTGTTTGAACTCCTGAATTACTCGAAATTACGTGAAGTTTTGTTTCTGTTTCTCTAATCCGACTTTGTTTGTTTACGTTCTCGTCCGCTTCGACGCCGCAGACGCGGCAACGCCGGGACGCTCCTGCCCTAGCTCGACGCTCGTCTTCGCTCAGTATCGGCGACGCTCCTATACCGACCAGACGCTTTCGAAATGCTTTGAAACTCTCTTCACGCGGCTATCTCATTACATGTGCTCGTCGACGGTTCGCTCTGCGACGCTTCTTCTTGGACAGGGAATTATGACATTGGCAGAAGGTGCGAGAAACAGGTAGGATAGGATTAAAGTTCATAGCAATAGCGATGAAGTCTAAGATATAATCACAGAAAAATCAGGCATGGAGTGATAATTGCAAAGGGTCCTTTGGTGCATTGTATCACGTTTGCTAGGCTATACTCATGGCATAAAGCAGTGGCGGGCAGTAAAATCAGTTTCACGTTTTTTTTTATTCCCACATCACTTTCTCAAAACTCAAAATCTTTGGGAGGAAGGAAGAGTTGAATTCTCATCTGCCTATTTAAACAAGAAAAAAATCATTCTTCATTTGTATGTTTGTATCATGGATATGCGCTCCAGAAAATGAGAGAATATTTCATTTCAACAATCCTTAACTTTTCTATATTTAGCTCGATTGAGAGTAGATGGGACTGATTCACCAATAAATAATACAGAATTTATTGCTTTGGTATTGACAATTACCGATGAAAAAAAATATATTCATGAAATTAAACAATGACCTGACGGACATTTTGACTCATGGAGATTTCTGGATTTGTTGGAATCCCATCAATCTTCCGCTTTGTCACTTCTTTTTTGGAAATTTTGTTTTGTTTCTAATATCTTACCGAAGAATAAAAAGTCAAAACGAGTTATTCATGCTCTTCACACTACTAATTATTCTTCAAAGACGTTTTTTATTCTGCCTCAAGAGTGTTCTCACCACTAGTTTGAGAAACTATTCAGTTAGAAAACTAGAAAGGTATTTCCACAATTTTAGTGCAGTAAAGCTTTCTGAAAGCCGCAATATAATACAATTGTATGCCTTTGAAAGAGGCCAAAACAATCGTGATACGCAATATAACATCTACGGGCTGCTTGATACAACTACAAATGTATTTTTTTTATATTCAGCTCGAAAGAGGGTAGATGCGATTGATTCAACAATAATTAATACCACCTCCATTATTTGTGTTTATGAAATCTGTCAATATAGTAGTACAAGGTGAAAAAGAAATCAAAATGAATGAAAACTGATTGGGAGAGCTCAGTAAATTAGGTAGATTGGATCATATTCAATGTTATTGAGGTGGATTAAATGGAAAGATGCTAATACAAGAAAAAATCAAGAAACCTCAACCAACTACATTATTGACAGTTCCACCTGACGCTACTTATAGGTATTCCATTGTATTATGATATAATTCATTCATGCATATCTATTTATAGATACACACATAATACCACTCATTAATATTTATCCATACGAGTTCACAACATCATTGGAAATGAAAGAAAAAATCCACGAAGCCTGAGGGCCTACTGGTCCTGCCGGTAGTATCATAAAATCCTAAAATCCTTGAAGAATGAACTGTATCGTCAAACATGTCTGCTGTTTTGTGAACTGTCTATGTAGTGGAAATCACCTAATGAATTGTTTTTCGGCCAATCCCATCAGATATTTGAAGAAGGCTGAAATGGTAGAGCTAAAAGAAATATGGTTAGGATTGTGGTGATTGATATTCAGGTGAATAATTCAGAAGAAGAAACCTGAAGAAAAAACAGAAAAACTATACGATGTATTAGTCAACGTTATTTTTCTCTGATGAATGATAATGCTAGACCACTTTTACAAAGATTCAAAGCACGTTATCACAAAATATCGAAATTCATCACATACCTTGGCAAAAAGTGTGAAAAATTCCCCAAATAAAATAACTATCGCCGTGAGCGACGACAGAGCTATAACATTTGGAACTTTTTTACGACAATTCAACTCATTTATAAAATATCCCAGAAGTCGCCGTGATTTTGTCATTATGACAGCGAAAAAACTTTGAAAGAGTCCACTTACGCCAATGGCGTTCCTTTGAATTTGTACTTGTTATTAAAAAACTTACAGTCGACGCGCTTTTTGCAGACTCAATTGACATCCTCAAGAAATGATAATGGAGTTTATTTAAAATTCATGAAAAAGTCAATTTGTTAAAAAGGTGAATAAACGGTTCAATTTAGTATACCGGCGAAATTTAAAACTTGTTGCGATAAAATCAGAAGGAAGAATTGCATGTATGTATATTTTTGAATAATTTGTAAATTTCAACAAAATGATATTAAATAATGAACTGAATTTTCTCAACTGAAGTGAAAGAATTCATGAAATAAATTTCGACGAGACTTTTGAATCCTTTATTTAATCTGTAGTTTGAATGATAATGAGGACTTGAGGTAATTTTCATATGATTTGGAATCAAATCATAGTAGAATGGCAATAAATATTTGAAATTTTTCGGAGACATTGTTGTTTTAACTTTCCTTTTCAATCTGATACTGTTTCTATTCCTTGTGCTATAAATGTGTTTCTATGTACAGATTTTCACTTGGATACAAATAACACTTATTATTTTCAAAAACTGTCGATCATTACCCCAAAGGGCCAGTTTTATAGGTTCGGTTCAAACTAAGATTGAAGTTTAAACTGCGGATTTGACAGATTTGTGCGTTTTATAAGTTCCGATGAAATAAAATCGTTAGATTGAACTCTGACGATAGGTCGTTAACGTGATCGGTGGATTGAGCAGTAGTTAAACTTCAGATCGGGGTTGAACATGCGTATCAGCCGAATAAATATGTTTGTAGAACTATGATAAGTATGATAGAATAAAATTGAAGTAAAAATTGGTGGGAATTTGAAATAATCAAGCTTTTGTCAGTGTGTTGGTGTTTGAACTATATTGTAATTTTCATCTTATGGATATTATGATTGATGATTTTGAAGAACATCTGTCGGATGATGAAGAAGCCATCATGAATGTCGTCGAAGTTGCAAGAAGGCCCCGAGTATTCAGGGAGAGATTCGATTATGTTGCTCTTTGAGATGATACAGAATTCACTACACGTTTTATTTGGAACATTTTTTAATGCCTAAATACAAAAATTTCTTCTGAAATAGATACTTTGGAAATAAACGTCTTTGAAAACAATCAATAATATTAAGGATCGTAAACTTTCACGGCCGGAGGTAGTTGGTACTGAGGTGTTATCCGGGTTTGTTTACCGAAACCAAACCCGGATAACACCCCAGTACCAATAATATTGAGCCTAAATTAAATATATGAACACATCTTTGCAAATAGACGGTATCTTTACATCAAATAATACTCTGAAATGAATCAATACAAACTTACACTAACAATACTATCAACACTCTCAACTCTTTGGGAATGAGAACATTATAAATATTTTTTCAATGAAGGAAATATAGAAAATATTTCTCATCCATTTCTCACTAGAACTTCAATTATTAATCTCTATCAAGTTTTTTCCTCCAAAGTGATAATTCACACTCCTGTTTTTCAATATTTAATTGATGTTCTTCTTTCATAATCTGAATTCTTGTTTCCTACTCCTCTTTTTTCCACTCCATTTCTTTGAGTATAATTTGGTGCAAACCAATTAATTGTAGTTTGGCTCCTGACAACGAATTTATTTTATTTCTACAATCCGTTGTTACTTCTTTTATTTTTCTTTTACATCCGTTTTGTGGAACTGAAATGAAAAGGAATTACTCATAGAAGTTTAAATTTTCGTAAAACATAATTTCTTCAAGGGCTTGAACAAGATCTTACTCTGAATTTCTTTGACAGGTGAACCAGGTAGATCGGAATTTTTATCCTCATCCCCATTTACACATGACAACATCACTTTTCTTACATTCTAAAATATTCTTATATTTTTTCACCAACCCAATGGGAAGAGTCGTTTCATCTTCTGTGAAATTTTCGGCTCTTTTGTCTTTCGACATGTTAAAAACATCACTCTGCACGCTAGAACAAACAAATTGCCTTTCACGTAGACTGGGAAATATAACAAAATTTAAAAATATACGGCAAATAAACATGACAGTCATGAGACCATACTGCCAAGTGCCAATTCTATCAACTCACTAATCATAATTTTCCTAGAAACTGTCAACTATAATCGGAGCCTATAAAACACTCAACTGCTGCGCGAGGTTTAAACTAAGTTTGAATCAATGGATAACTGAAGTTTATTCTTCGGGTTAAACTTCAGTTTAAACCGAACCTATAAAACTGGCCCTAAGTACTTGTTTTTGATATTAGTTCAGCGACAAAACGGAACCTAACTCTTGAAAGCATGGCAACCAGTATTGTAAACAAATCTTTGACGGCGGCTTTGTCAATTTTTCACTTGCGTTGTCAAAAGGGTATATCTGATCTGTGAAAACGAAATATAAGAATTGTGTTTTTAGCAATTGTACTTTTCCATTGAATTGAATAAACTGAACTGTATTCATTAATTTGTCGTACCGAATTACACTCGAACTTTTTTTTGTCGAAGAAAACTTGACATTTATGATTCGAGTTCAGTTGCCTTCCGACAAAGTAAGTCAAAAAACTGCCAGAAATAATTACTCGTCCTACGGAATCGTAATTTTTTCAGGGGCATTTTTTTTTGAGTTGCCAGGCAACAAAATTCTCATCGAAATGTCAAGTTTACTTCGACAAAAAAAGCTCTCGTGTAATAATAAGTGAAAAAAAATGTCAGTACTAAGCCAAAACCTCGAAAAATATATCAATCTATTCATAGTTATGCTAAAGAATTCTGATGTCAGGCTAAAATGTTGTAAGTACCTTCAAATTACTCTATATTTGTGAAAAAATAGTGAATTGTTTACCAGGTAGGAAAAGCCCCTGTGTTGCAATTTTCACCGTCGTCCAGGGATGTGGATTTTCCTACGAGGTGAACTTTTCCGAAAATCGTTGAAAATTCGGCGGATATCAATTGATTTCAAAAATTCCGAATAATTTTATCCACAAATAAATAGTACTTTAGTAAATAACTATGGAAATTGTTTTCAATAATTTATGTAGAACACTACCAAATATCATTTCCTTACAGCAAGGAAATCTTGACTTTTTCTTTAAGGAATTTTGTCTGAAATGTCAAATTTCATAGTGATTTACGGAAAATGAATTGATTGCATCAGCCAAAGTTGGTTCCGGTCAACTTGGTTGACATATTATAGTCGAGGTTGAGGAAGTTGGAATTGAGTTGGATTTTTGTCTGTCGTTGCTAAGGCTCACAAAATGACAATACACGCAGCTTTGAGTCAGAATACTATCATTGATGAATGAAAGAAACACTTGTGATGCAATTTCTTCATTCGAATGAAATAAATAGACAAATATATTAAAAAAAATCAAGTTGACGATAATCACAACGTTCCGGTTGCTGGTATGATTAGCGTAACACGTGTCGCGGTTTTGTAAACCTCATTATAATTGTAGATTTTTTTCAATGGGTCTTACTGTAGATCCAGTTATAGAAATAAGGCAGCATCTCAAAACTATTTGATAGTCGACATGAGGATGCTATATCTTGTTCGGAATCCGATGAAAATCTCACAAATTACATAGCTGTTTGTATTCGGGTGATTATTGAATTTTCCGCTAATTTGTAGTGGGTGAAGATATTGACTTCATATTCTATGGTTGTAAAGTATTCATCAGGAGCCTCAAAATGATGTATCACAGGACCCCCCTTTCCATTCAATTTTTTTTTCTTCTTGAAATTTTTATCTGTCATTTTTACGCCAAAATAAAGTATTTATGCATCATCAATATCCCAGGTTTAAATTTTTTGAGCTGACCCGTTTGAAACATTAAAGGAAATTACTTCATACATTATTAGACTCATTCATCTATGTGATCAAGGAACATCTACTGACAACAAATTCCGACACCTGTACTCACCTTTTTTTTAATTTTTTTTTGATCTCATTTTTATAATCTAAATTCGCTTATCGTCATTTCTATAGGCTGTTCTTTATTGTAAACATAATCTATTCCATTATTATTATCAATAATATAACTGTTTCGAAAGTGTCAAACTGATTTGGTTTACATATATTTTTTAAAGAATTTTTGTGAACTTAAACTTGTTGATTCATTTTCATTGTCACTTATCGATCTTCCTTTTCGATTCTCTTTTCCGATTCGAATCTATTTCATTCATTCTAAAATATCAATTGTCTTATTTCCTTTCCCGATATTTTTCCGTTCATTTTCGAACTATTCAGTGCATTCAAACTCATTCCATAGGAGTGAAGAAAAATATAATAATTAAAATATAGTGTCTTCCACTAAACTGCCTTCCTCACCTTCAACATTTCTTGGAATCTTTCAACGAGTTTTATTTAGCGTCTATTTTCCTATTAGTCACTTGAAAATACTTTTTACACTTCCTCGAACTCTCGTGAATGTTTAACTTCTATCGCTCTCCCGATTTAAGAATTAGAAATGGCATTCTGAAGTTTCAATACAATATTGAGCATTGCGCTGTCTCCATATTCTTGGTCAGCTGTGGGATGAAAAACGCTGTTTTGTAGGAATAACATTCATGAAAACCAAGAACATTTATTTGATGGAAATTACTGTGTTAGCATTAGTTGGCAGCTAAATTGCTCGACCAAGACTATGGATTGGCTTTAGGGACTCAGGACAGCAGAGCTGGTTGCTTAGAAATATATCGAAAAACCGGCCCTCAGTGTTCAATATTATGCCATTTCGATATTGAAGATCTCCTCAACTGTTGAAAGAAAGCTATTCCAGATGATTTGTTTTTTCAATGCAATAATTCCATTTTTCATTTCATATTTTTCTCTGTCTTATGCGTACGCGACAGAAGCTTGTGCGGGCTGGAAACAGCTGATATTCTTGAATGTCCTAAAGGTTTGGAGAGTCTTAGTGCTACAATCTGAAAAATTAAACTTGATATTGAAATCTATAAGAGTGTAGAAGGGCGGATTTTCAAGCTACCTTGATATGTTGCTGCGATAATTCAAAAACAGTTTCTTCTGAATGGAACGCGTTCAATCAGTCAGCAACTTTTCATATATCTCAAATTTGACTATCAAAATATACAAGAAATACTATTTATTAAAACACGTGTTGTTGACCTTGAAACTTATATGTCAAAACTCAAATTTCTAACAAAAAACGAACCCAGAAAGGAAACTAGAACAGAATATTTGTGAGAATTTCGAAAACGGAAGCGGATTTGGTTTTCGTGACGACAACGATAAGAATTTTGATAAATATGAGTTCTTGCATTTTTTAAAAGGCAAATTTGAGATAAAGGGAACATTGGTGACTAATTAAAATGTCAATTCAGGAATTTCGAATTATGACAGCAAGTTATCGGGGTAGATTGAAAATCTGCCCTTTTACACTTGTATAGATTTCCAATATTGATTCTTAATTTTTCAGATTGTCGTAGGTTAGGAACAAAAAAAAACAAGAAAGAAAAAATTGTTATAAACAAGTTATTGGTCAAGAGTTTTTCAAAGGTGAATTTCATCTATAAATTGGTAACTATATTCTGTTTGTCCTTCTTTTTTCACTTGAGTTAGTACTTCATTTGCTTCAAATGCTGATTGTATTGATAGTTCAGGAAATGAAGCATTTTGGCTCGCAATTTTTTCGTCCACCATGGATTTATCTGAAATTTTCACAGAAGGTAGGGAATAGCTCAAGGATCATTTTCTATATCATGACGCTGTACGCTAAAGCCTTGGGGGTGGTTGCCACCCCATCACGGGGGTGGAAATTTTTTATTACATTTTAACAGTAAGAATCGACGGAGTAAGTAATTCTAAGAAAAAAATGCTCCATACGTTTTTTCCGTAAAAGTAATAATTTATGAGCTAATCGAAGTCGAAAGTAACAGTCTTCTTGGCGAAAAAATCGAATTTTTTGAATGGATTTTTGCAAAGAACTCTAAAACTTCACATTTTATCAGAAAAAGTGAAGAGGCGAATTGGAGTTTTTGAAAAAACAAAAACAATGCTTTCTTTATAATTTTTCTACGACATATACGAACTGAGATACAGCAAATTAATGCTTAGCTTTTTTCGTCAAATGTATAAATTGGAAGATTTAAAGCGGAATAACGAGAAAAATTTGCATTTTTCGAAGGAAGCTCATGAGATCTTTTTTGAAGTATTCAATTAGAGCTTTCAAACAAATGAAAAAATGTCTTCCTAGCGTGAAAATTGACCGACTTATGATCAAAATAAGATCTTTATGTATGTACTATTAGTACACCCACGAAGTTTAACAAATTTAAAATGCCTGATTTCAGAAAAAGAAAAAGTTTTAAGAGAAAACGATTTTTTCAATTTCGTGTTTTTAACCCTTTTCTTATATATATATATATATATATATATATATATATATATATATATATATATATATATATATATATATATATGTTGTTGTTGAGTTCGGGTTGAACCGCGTCTGGAGTTTTGTTCTCGACGTTTCGGCTCCGATTTTGGAGCCATTTTCAAGAGGTAAATGTGACTTCACGCTGAGGTCTCAATCTGCCTACTCCTCAGGTGTTGTCACAGGGGGCAAGGGTTTGTGACTTGACGCCGGGGCCTCAATCTGCCTACTCCCCAGGTCTCGTCACGAGTTCTTTCTAAGGTCTCAATCTGCCTACTCCTTACATCGAACTGAGGAGGGGCCACAACAACACACAACTGACCGCGGAAACCTATCCGAACACACACACACATATATATATATATATATATATATATATATATATATATATATATATATATATATATATATGCAAGATGAATTTTTCTGGGTTTTTATCCGTTAGGTATCTTTCGATTTGTTCGACGTTTCGAATTCCATTTTGAATTCATTCTCAAGAACTGTGAGACGAATATCTGTCCATACCGTCCTGGTCAATCACTCCCCTTACGAAGCAACCAAGCAAAGACTTCAAATTGTATGTTCTCCACGGAAACTGGTATTTATAATGACTCTCCTCAGTCATTATCCGACTTGGTCCGATATTAAGGCTGCATCGAGCCCATCCAGGTATTATGTAGAAATTGACGTTTTCACGGATCTTCGATATGCAAGATGAATTTTTTCTCGGTTTTTATCCGTTAGGTATCTTTCGATTTGTTCGACGTTTCGAATTCCATTTTGAATTCATTCTCAAGAACTGTGAGACGAATATCTGTCCATACCGTCCTGGTCAATCACTCCCCTTACGAAGCAACCAAGCAAAGACTTCAATTGTATGTTCTCCACGGAAACTGGTATTTATAATGACTCTCCTCAGTCATTATCCGACTTGGTCCGATATTAAGGCTGCATCGTGCCCATCCAGGTATTATGTAGAAATTGACGTTTTCACGGATCTTCGATATGCAAGATGAATTTTTCTGGGTTTTTATCCGTTGGGTATCTTTCGATTTGTTCGACGTTTCGAATTCCATTTTGAATTCATTCTCAAGAACTGTGAGACGAATATCTGTCCATACCGTCCTGGTCAATCACTCCCCTTACGAAGCAACCAAGCAAAGACTTCAATTGTATGTTCTCCACGGAAACTGGTATTTATAATGACTCTCCTCAGTCATTATCCGACTTGGTCCGATATTAAGGCTGCATCGTGCCCATCCAGGTATTATGTAGAAATTGACGTTTTCACGGATCTTCGATATGCAAGATGAATTTTTCTGGGTTTTTTATCCGTTAGGTATCTTTCGATTTGTTCGACGTTTCGAATTCCATTTCGAATTCATTCTCAAGAACTGTGAGACGAATATCTGTCCATACCGTCCTGGTCAATCACTCCCCTTACGAAGCAACCAAGCAAAGACTTCAATTGTATGTTCTCCACGGAAACTGGTATTTATAATGACTCTCCCCAGTCATTATCCGACTTGGTCCGATATTAAGGCTGCATCGTGCCCATCCAGGTATTATGTAGAAATTGACGTTTTCACGGATCTTCGATATGCAAGATGAATTTTTCTGGGTTTTTATCCGTTAGGTATCTTTCGATTTGTTCGACGTTTCGAATTCCATTTTGAATTCATTCTCAAGAACTGTGAGACGAATATCTGTCCATACCGTCCTAGTCAATCACTCCCCTTACGAAGCAACCAAGCAAAGACTTCAATTGTATGTTCTCCACGGAAACTGGTATTTATAATGACTCTCCTCAGTTATTATCCGACTTGGTCCGATATTAAGGCTGCATCGTGCCCATCCAGGTATTATGTAGAAATTGACGTTTTCACGGATCTTCGATATGCAAGATGAATTTTTCTGGGTTTTTATCCGTTGGGTATCTTTCGATTTGTTCGACGTTTCGAATTCCATTTTGAATTCATTCTCAAGAACTGTGAGACGAATATCTGTCCATACCGTCCTGGTCAATCACTCCCCTTACGAAGCAACCAAGCAAAGACTTCAATTGTATGTTCTCCACGGAAACTGGTATTTATAATGACTCTCCTCAGTCATTATCCGACTTGGTCCGATATTAAGGCTGCATCGTGCCCATCCAGGTATTATGTAGAAATTGACGTTTTCACGGATCTTCGATATGCAAGATGAATTTTTCTGGGTTTTTTATCCGTTAGGTATCTTTCGATTTGTTCGACGTTTCGAATTCCATTTCGAATTCATTCTCAAGAACTGTGAGACGAATATCTGTCCATACCGTCCTGGTCAATCACTCCCCTTACGAAGCAACCAAGCAAAGACTTCAATTGTATGTTCTCCACGGAAACTGGTATTTATAATGACTCTCCCCAGTCATTATCCGACTTGGTCCGATATTAAGGCTGCATCGTGCCCATCCAGGTATTATGTAGAAATTGACGTTTTCACGGATCTTCGATATGCAAGATGAATTTTTCTGGGTTTTTATCCGTTAGGTATCTTTCGATTTGTTCGACGTTTCGAATTCCATTTTGAATTCATTCTCAAGAACTGTGAGACGAATATCTGTCCATACCGTCCTAGTCAATCACTCCCCTTACGAAGCAACCAAGCAAAGACTTCAATTGTATGTTCTCCACGGAAACTGGTATTTATAATGACTCTCCTCAGTCATTATCCGACTTGGTCCGATATTAAGGCTGCATCGTGCCCATCCAGGTATTATGTAGAAATTGACGTTTTCACGGATCTTCGATATGCAAGATGAATTTTTCTGGGTTTTTATCCGTTAGGTATCTTTCGATTTGTTCGACGTTTCGAATTCCATTTTGAATTCATTCCCAAGAACTGTGAGACGAATATCTGTCCATACCGTCCTGGTCAATCACTCCCCTTACGGAGCAACCAAGCAAAGACTTCAATTGTATGTTCTCCACGGAAACTGGTATTTATAATGACTCTCCTCAGTTATTATCCGACTTGGTCCGATATTAAGGCTGCATCGTGCCCATCCAGGTATTATGTAGAAATTGACGTTTTCACGGATCTTCGATATGCAAGATGAATTTTTCTGGGTTTTTATCCGTTAGGTATCTTTCGATTTGTTCGACGTTTCGAATTCCATTTTGAATTCATTCTCAAGAACTGTGAGACGAATATCTGTCCATACCGTCCTGGTCAATCACTCCCCTTACGACCCCCCTTAATATCGGACCAAGTCGGATGATGACTGAGGAGAGTCATTATAAATACCAGTTTCCGTGGAGAACATACAATTGAAGTCTTTGCTTGGTTGCTTCGTAAGGGGAGTGATTGACCAGGACAGTATGGACAGATATTCGTCTCACAGTTCTTGAGAATGAATTCAAAATGGAATTCGAAACGTCGAACAAATCGAAAGATACCTAACGGATAAAAACCCAGAAAAATTCATCTTGCATATCGAAGATCCGTGAAAACGTCAATTCCTACATAATACCTGGATGGGCACGATGCAGCCTTAATATCGGACCAAGTCGAATAATGACTGAGGAGAGTCATTATAAATACCAGTTTCCGTGGAGAACATACAATTGAAGTCTTTGCTTGGTTGCTTCGTAAGGGGAGTGATTGACCAGGACGGTATGGACAGATATTCGTCTCACAGTTCTTGAGAATGAATTCAAAATGGAATTCGAAACGTCGAACAAATCGAAAGATACCTAACGGATAAAAACCCAGAAAAATTCATCTTGCATATCGAAGATCCGTGAAAACGTCAATTTCTACATAATACCTGGATGGGCACGATGCAGCCTTAATATCGGACCAAGTCGGATAATGACTGAGGAGAGTCATTATAAATACCAGTTTCCGTGGAGAACATACAATTGAAGTCTTTGCTTGGTTGCTTCGTAAGGGGAGTGATTGACCAGGACGGTATGGACAGATATTCGTCTCAAAATACTAAAGATACGAAAAAAACGATATCATACTCAATTGTAGCTTTTTCAATGACAAAGATTTCCCTGTGTGTAGATTTCTTCTAAAAGGAATATTCGGCGAGATATACCAGTTCAACACCTACATTTACGAGTCAAGCGCTTCAAACTCTCCCCATTTGAGAATTGAGGGTCTTGAGTAATTTCATTCACATAGTCTTATAGCTCTTGAAAATCTCTACAAAATCGTTTCTAGAAGAAAATTTCTATCACCAAAAATGAGGGAGCTATGCTTAAAAAAGCGATCAATTATTTTTTTTTTATTTGAACTACCCGCTTTGGAGTGTAGTAATCTACATAACCGGTATATTCGGCCGTTATACGTTATATGTTCCACTTTTTCCATTCATATTGGAAGACAGAGGAGAAGAAAAATCTGCTCGCGTGTGTGAGTGTATATTTCGTTGATTTCTCACCAAGTTCGAAGACATATTATAAATATTTCAATATTTTCAAGGGTAGTTTATAACAAGGGTAGGTTGGAAAATTATGAAATTGTATCCTTGAGCATGAAACAATCATTATTGAACTATTTTTAGCCATATTTAGGTTTTTAATGTTATTTTATAATTTTAGATAATTAGGGGTAGTTTCCACAAAAAGCGTACAACGATACAATATAAAAAATGAACTAGAGGGTGTAATAAGCCTGATACCAAATTATTGTACAAATCGGTGTTGGACGAAAAAATTGCGGGGTTTTACTATTTTTTCAGCTTCATTTTCTGAACTATGAATAATCTTGAAATACTTTTAGGAAGAGCCCCCTGCGTGTGCGACAAATGCAAGTGCTTTCAGTTTGGTGTAAGAGCTTCAATGAAGGATGTTCCACTTTTCCATCTAAACTTACAAACATCATAACCATAATCGCCCTACAAGATCAATTTGTCTGTGAGTTGTTTCATTTAACGTCCCACGAAGTTATCGAGAGCAGCAAACTTTCCTGCTGAATATTCCAAGTTGTCTTCCCGAAAATTCGAAAACTTGAAATGTATAATCGGCTTTCACTATTCAGCAGCTGAATATTCAGTTAACAAACGCTGAGTTGAATCCCGTTCATTCTGAATAATAGATTGCCATTAATAGGATTTTTCAAGGATTTCCTGAAAATGATCTTCAAAGAATCCCGGAAGAGAACAGAAGTGAAGTGATAATAGAAAGAGTATTTGCTGAATGCAATCTTGACCAAGCGATTTTCATTCGAATAGATAGATAGGCTCTTATTGGAGCTTTCAAGTTATACAGTTGAATAGCTCAGTTCATATTCATAAATCAAATATTATGACGTGAATATAAAATATAACAGGCAATTGAGTTATCTTGGTACCTCATGTCTAAGAATAGTAAATAAAACAGTGTATTTACATACTATATACAGGGTCTTTCACGACGAGCGTTCGTTAGGGTTATATGGAGAACGATTCGAAATAAAAACTTGAAATTTTGTGGTAGTGGGTTTCACAAAATGGCCTTCTCAACTAAAATATTTTTAACTTCCGGTCTCTTTCCGTTATACCGGAAGTTGAGGTCAACTTCCTTATTACAAATGGAACACCCTGTATTTTATTTATTTTATTTCATTTTTTAATTCTCCATCACATTTCAGGCCCACTTTCTATAACAATGCCTTTACCGAAATTTGTTAGTTTTCGAGATATTGATTTTTTTATGAAAAATTTGACAGTCACAGCACCACTCCGAAAATATCATAACTCATAGACAGTGACAGTTGAAAATGTGAAATTTCACAGAATCACACCTTAAGCATCAAGTCATGAACAGGTTCTTCGAATTTTCGAAAATAATTTACAGGGTCAAATCATTTTTCGAACAATCTGTTCAGGCCAGTCTCAAATTACCTACACAGTAGGTTTCGGCTGGCACCTGTCAGAAAACAACTACTCCCCTGGCTAATACCACGAAGGGCGTTGAATTATATCCGACCGGTGCCAGTGCAGGTTTCTTCACAGAAGTAAATCCTGCATTTGCTTTCGTCGAAACAAATGAAGGAATTGATTTTCAATTATAGGGACACACTTGCAGACCGGTTTCAGGCTATTTGGCCACTCGTCAGTGCAAGGCAGTGCCATCATCAACATAAAGTCGATGATTTCCCATAATTAAAAATCAAACTCCTTCACGAGTATCAAGCCCCGGCCAAAGCTGATGCGAACAACGAAGTTATTACGCCATCTACCAATGGACGAGGTATTCCAAAAGCAAACCGAATTCTCCCATTCCTCCTGCGAGGAAAATGTAAAAACACTTGACATAGTCAGTGGGCATACTTGAAGACTGGCGTTAAATCAAATCATCTTTCGAAAAATCTGTTCAGGCCAGTCTCAAATTACCTACATAGTAGGTTTCGGCTGGCACCTGTCAGAAAACAACTACTCCCCTGGCTAATACCACGAAGGGCATTGAATTATATCCGACCGGTGCCAGTGCAGATTTCTTCACAGAAGTAAATCCTGCATTTGCTTTCGTCGATACAAATGAAGGAATTGATTTCCAATTATAGGGACGGACACACTTGCAGACCGGTTTCGGGCTATTTGGCCACTCGTCAGTGCAAGGCAGTGTCATCATCAACATAAAGTCGATGATTTCCCATAATTAAAAATCAAACTCCTTCACGAGTATCAAGCCCCGGACAAAACTGATGCGAACAACGAAGTTATTACGCCATCTACCAATGGACGAGGTATTCCAAAAGCAAACCGAATTTGCCCATTCCTCCTGCGAGGAAAATGTAAAAACACTTGACATAGTCAGTGGGCATACTTGAAGAGTGGCGTTAAATCAAATCATCTTTCGAACAATCTGTTCAGGCCAGTCTCAAATTACCTACACAGTAGGTTTCGGCTGGCACCTGTCAGAAAACAACTACTCCCCTGGCTAATACCACGAAGGGCATTGAATTATATCCGACCGGTGCCAGTGCAGGTTCCTTCTTTACTTCTGTGAAGAAACCTGCACTGGCACCGGTCGGATATGATTCAATGCCCTTCGTGGTATTAGCCAGGGGAGTAGTTGTTTTCTGACAAGTGCCAGCCGAAACCTACTGTGTAGGTAATTTGAGACTGGCCTGAACAGATTGTTCGAAAGATGATTTGATTTAACGCCAGTCTTCAAGTATGCCCACTAACTATGTCAAGTGAATTTACAGGGTGGTCTGAGAACTTGTGTTCAATCGAACGTATCACCTCAATCGAACTCACATCGAATTTCTACGGGAGCAAAACTGTTGTCCAAGAAAGGTTCACAAACCTGCTGCCACCTTCTCTTTGCTTTGACTCCATCCATTTATAGATTATTATTATACTCATCAGCAAGCATGTGATATTTCTCAGAGATGGTAATAGCAGGAGACTCTGGGAGCTGAGAGAAAGGTAATATGAATTATGAATATTCAAAATTATGAAGGTTGTAAGCTACGAATTACGCTTTCTTTGGCAAAATTATATACAGCTTGGCTTTTACAATAGAAAATGACCTAGAGAAGGTGGTAAAATCTTGTCAACTTCGACGGATCTACCACAGAAATGAATGATTTATTTCTTGTAGTGTTCCAAAGAGGAATCATAGAATAAAGAGAGTATTTTCTGACGTTTTTTCATTGATATAAAAATAGAATTTTTAAGAAGTAACACGAAAAACTCAGCAAACACGTTTATTGAATTTGAAGCTTCATGCCTGTTTCTTTCCCGATACTGGAAAAGGAGAACAAAAAAACTTTTATCAAAGGAGCACCTCAGGAATTGAAAAAATAGCATCCATAGATAGACATTAGACTCATTCACGAAAAGCGAGATAGAATCTATCTGAAATAGAAGGTTTGTATCATTCTCCTCTTTTATTCGTAAAAAAAACCCAAATACAAATCCACAGATATAATAATCAAAAATAATCATGCGCTCAAACTTTCTATTGTTACCTACACCGCATTGAAATTGAATGAACAACACTTTCGGTAATTGGTCTCACATTGTTTTTCAACGGAGAGAAAAAACATGCTCGAGCTTCGCCATCATATTGAGTTACATCGAGTGTTTGTTTTTGAACCTCTCGTTCTAAGAATATTCATCGCGTCGTCATCTCGAACGTCGCATTCCTTTCTTTGAATTCTGATTCCACGGGCAGATATGAGATATCTTTACGGAACACCGGATGTTGTTTCATCAGCATAACAACGCACCGATGACTAGAGGGCTTTAGATGAAACCCCGTTGGCAACCACACACGTACCAGGCAGAAAATTAAATTACAAAACAGAAAACTGAAGGCAAATATCCTGTCTGTTGAGAGTGGTTTCATTGAAATATCTATTACAATGGCAGCGATATCCGATATGGCTCGCGCCAGGAGGCTCTATGATGGAGAAAGATGATGGCTAAACGTCAAAGCAACGATAAATGAATGAATAAATAGGAATTTAATTACCCTGTAGTCAGTTTATTAAAAAAAATGACAACTTGGCCTATGTCCTAACCAAGATGAATAAAAACCCTGGTGCGTTGACCGATATGCTCTTGTTTAGCCGATTCCTCTCGACCTGAGAAATCGAAGAGTAAACTTATTTTTTGACGGTAGGTAGTGTTGAGGTGGTGATACAAATGCGATTTTCTAAGGGCACATTTTCATTGAGGCGGCAGCTTACGAGTGATTTTCGATACCGGCGGTCTTATTGGATAAACTCTTGCGGGATCTTTCGTTTACCAATAGAATTATTAGTATACAAAATACCTAAGGTCAAGTTCGTCTAATAAAAAGCTAGCTATTAACTTTTTTGAAATGTTTGACAGTTCGATTTGAATTTGAATGCATTTGAAAGTTCCTTTAATATTCAAAATCTTGTACCTAGTTCTTGTTTCTTTTCACGTTTTTCTTGTTTATATTCTGTTTAAGTGTTTATCGTTGCTGTTCTTGTATTTGTTTGATTTTATGGGGATAGTTAGATTTATTATGAACCGATTTACAAAGCTCAAAATAAAACGCTCGTGTAACGTGTAGGTATCACTTATCCCTCATTTCATCGGCTCGTGATCAATTTAAATTGCCTTTTTTTATCACTATGAAGAAAAAAGTACTTACCTATTTTCGGTTCCTCAGAAAGTAGAAAGATAAGATATCAATACATTCCAGTTTCAGTCACAAATATTGTTTCGAAAGATTTAAAATTACATCACAATCACTGAGTTTTTGATTGATTTTTCATCAAATTGAAAGCAAAAGGAATACCTAATAATCAGTCAAAATGTGATGAATACATAATTTCTAGCATTTCGCGGGAAAGCAAGAAATTGCATGCAAAACATGAGACCATGAAATAAACATAACCTATAAATCTATAATTTTTTGGACTGAGGTGGCCTTTACTTGATGGAAATCCATAGTTATTACGCTATAAGGTAGACACGATTAAATTTCCACAAAATTTATTGTCTTCGCGACATGTTTCGGTACACTGTACCTTTATCAAGCGAATGTATTTAAACACTAAATTATTCTTCGCTAAAAGTTCCTTAAATATATCAGGACCTACTCTAATTATCTATGATTCCTAGAATAATACCACTGACAATGATGATGATTCCTAACTGATGCTGATAACTGATACTGTTCCTAATAATAATTATGATATCGGACCGTAGTTACTACTTATTGATTGAATAAGTTCAACAAAGGGGAACTATTGAGATCCAATTGATCATTTAGCAAACAATTTGAATTTTTTAATTTATTGATTTCCAAAAATTCTAAATAATTAAGTCTAATGCCCTTATTTTCAACATGCAGAATTTCGAAATTTTTATCGAAGTCATGGCCTTCCTCCAAAATATGATTGGCATATGATGAATGAGTTGTTTTCTTTTCATAATTCATACGATGTTCACGTATGCGGTTTTTGAATGGTCTACCTGTCTGGCCAATATATACTTTGGAGCAAGATCCACAATTCAATTTATAAACTCCTGATTTTTCATCTTTTATTGTTTTATCTTTGTTATTCTTGATAAACCTTCCCAACGTGTTATCTGTTCTATATGCTACTTTTAAATTTTGTTTATGCAAAAATGAAGCTACTTTTTCCGTAGCAGGTCCTGAATAAGTTAAGATTCTATAATTATTGTCATGGGTCCTCAAAGTGGGGTACACTTCTTGGATAGCTTTTCTATGTAGTTTTTTAGCAAGAATATTTTCTATTAATTTGACTTGATATCCATTGTTAACTGCTATTTGTTTTATGATATTTAATTCTTTGTTGAAATTGTCCACAGAAAGAGGAATGTTTACTAATCTGTGTATCATACTATGGTATGCTGATATTTTATGTTTATATGGATGTACCGAATATTTTGAATGGATGTACCGAATATTCGGTACATCCATATAAACATAAAATATCAGCATACCATAGTATGATACACAGATTAGTAAACATTCCTCTTTCTGTGGACAATTTCAACAAAGAATTAAATATCATAAAACAAATAGCAGTTAACAATGGATATCAAGTCAAATTAATAGAAAATATTCTTGCTAAAAAACTACATAGAAAAGCTATCCAAGAAGTGTACCCCACTTTGAGGACCCATGACAATAATTATAGAATCTTAACTTATTCAGGACCTGCTACGGAAAAAGTAGCTTCATTTTTGCATAAACAAAATTTAAAAGTAGCATATAGAACAGATAACACGTTGGGAAGGTTTATCAAGAATAACAAAGATAAAACAATAAAAGATGAAAAATCAGGAGTTTATAAATTGAATTGTGGATCTTGCTCCAAAGTATATATTGGCCAGACAGGTAGACCATTCAAAAACCGCATACGTGAACATCGTATGAATTATGAAAAGAAAACAACTCATTCATCATATGCCAATCATATTTTGGAGGAAGGCCATGACTTCGATAAAAATTTCGAAATTCTGCATGTTGAAAATAAGGGCATTAGACTTAATTATTTAGAATTTTTGGAAATCAATAAATTAAAAAATTCAAATTGTTTGCTAAATGATCAATTGGATCTCAATAGTTCCCCTTTGTTGAACTTATTCAATCAATAAGTAGTAACTACGGTCCGATATCATAATTATTATTAGGAACAGTATCAGTTATCAGCATCAGTTAGGAATCATCATCATTGTCAGTGGTATTATTCTAGGAATCATAGATAATTAGAGTAGGTCCTGATATATTTAAGGAACTTTTAGCGAAGAATAATTTAGTGTTTAAATACATTCGCTTGATAAAGGTACAGTGTACCGAAACATGTCGCGAAGACAATAAATTTTGTGGAAATTTAATCGTGTCTACCTTATAGCGTATAAATCTATAAATAATCGAATGGCCGTCTAGCAGACGGATATCATGGCATCACAGATTAAATTAAAATCACGTAAGGTGCGCCTCTGCTGGCAAACTCTCGAAGGCATCTCTTCAGTCAAAATTGATCGAAATCAAGATAGCGAAAAGTCGAGGGAATTTGCTTACAATCTATTTGGTATAAGTCAACACACCAGGGTTTTTATTCATCTTGGTCCTAACCTCGATCCCATTAAACGCCATCTGCCACGAGCTTTCCAGAATACATGCCATTCACCTAAATACCAACCAGGCCTGCGTATCTGTTGGAATTTCAATGAGTGCTCTTGAAATATATGCTCAGAACCCTGAACCACCTCCTGGTGTACTCTACGAGAAAAGATACCAATCATGGCAACCGGTGGAAAGTCTCTCAATTTCCAGTACTGGGAACCGCACTCTGAAACCAGGAGTTTTGTGATCTTCAGCATACACAACTTAAAATGAGAATATACAGTACCTGAAAAAGAAGAAGAATAAAATAATACCTGCCAATAACGTTATGAAGAGAAAAATCAATATCGAACTCCTTGAATAATTCGAAAAGCCATCAATTAACAATAATTAATGTTATTCGGAATTGTTTTATTGAAAATGCGAGATCATACAACGAATTGTATATAGAAAATGATCCTTCGGTGCTTATTTCCAGGGATGATCCATTGTGATTAAAGCAGCTACTGGTTAGAGACCCGTGCCATTGACTAGGTTAAAATAATCAGAAAGTCTCCTTTTTCAAGAGCCAGACTGTTTGGAATTAACCAGCAAACGACCTTGTAACAACGAATACTAAAAAGTGAAAAATTAATTGAAAGTAAAAAAATCAAAACAAGCTTTTATTCGAATGCAGTAAGAAGAATAAACTTCCACTTTCAACATAACATTACACAATTCGTATCAAATAAAAGTTTGTCGCAAGATATATCTGTATAAATAAACAGAAGAATTGAATAAGTTGATCTGATTATTTTAGTTTTCTAGGTATTATATAAATTGTGCAATATCGTTTTATGTTGATGGTGAAAGAACATAATTTCATATCTTCAGTGCTTTTTAAGGAAATATCGTGTTCAAAAATATTTTTTGTCTTCCATATTATTGAAATAAAATAACATCGAAAGAAGCCCATTGTCACATCGTAAAAAATACCGACTTTCATCATGTTCGACGGAAAGACTCGTGACCTATGAAAAAACATTTTTTGTCACTTTTATCTCGAAAATAACCCAGCCAAGAAATTTTATTTGAACTTTTTCATATCATCACAAGAAATCACCTCCTGAAATTGAAGGCATCACCTACAAATCACCCTGTATACCTACCTCTGGACCAAAGTGCTAAATAATCTCTCCTGTGATTATTTTCCTCGCCTACACCCAGGTTGGATTTCCCCACGTTCGGGTTCAAATTATGCACTCTTGCCCCTAATCTCCAATATGCTAATGAATGTCCTAGCAGGATCCCTGTTAATCACATTGAGAACAACTTTCCGAGCCCGGAAGAACGGTAATGGTCCAGCATTTAGGTCAGCCGTCCAATCCGACGAAAAAATATAACATCCATTAATTTTTCCATCAGATCCCTCTCTCCCCACCCCAAGTCCCCGGTAATCCGTTACCTAAATATTTGGACGGCTTCGGAACTTCGGCCCGGCGTTTCCGTATACTCTTTTGACCTTTCGAATAGCGACCTGATTCTCCTTTGAAATCGCGAACTAAATTCTGCACCGTAATTTTCTTTCGTTTCGTGTACTTTTTGTGAATGTGAGGGAAGGTCGAAAATGGGGCAATGCAGACGAACCCCTCTGCGTAATTATCTCGGCGAGATGTGTTCACTCAAGCAATTATAAGATGACATTCAATTGCAACAGATTTCCTTTCGTTTCCGGCTCTTATTAACTTGATAGGTATACTGATGATGAATACATGACTGAAAAAAGGAAGGAACGAAATAAAAATAGCTGTATACGAGGCGTATACTGAAAGTAAGTTGCTGATTGTAGAAAAACGCATTGAACATTTGCGGCTTCTTCTTTTGTACAAGCATTGCTCAACATAGTTGTCACCATTGTCACCGTCTCAACAGGTATTGATGAGTCAAAAGTCTACATAATCGAGAGTTTTGTTGTTGCTGGACGTACCGATAACGTCGGTCCTTAACATGGTACGTGAATGTCACATGGTACAGCATCACGACTCCATATTATTTGTTAGTGATTGTCCTGCTGATGACCACGACGAGCGAAAAATAATAAATGATGTGTTTGTGAAAATCCATCTCAGGAGGAGTCGACTAAAACAAAAACTGTGAACAAAACGTTGGAGTGAAAGATAGTTATAACGAAGCTCCGTCCTGTAGCGTAACAAAAGGAGCCTGGAAAAATGCGCCTTGAAGCAACGGCCATGAATGATAGAGAAAGGCGTCTGAATAATCTAATCTTCTCACAAAAGCACTGCTAGTCGCAAATGCTTTTGACTGCGTCGATCAGATGAACGGGATCTATGTTAAGTTTCCGATGACGTTTGAAAGAAAAAAATTGTTGGAACAACTGGGTCGATTTGGTTTATCCATGGATATCATCCAGTTCTTCAAGTTGTATGTTACAAGTCGACGATAATTTGCCTTTTATAATTGTTAACTTGTATTACTTATGAAAGATTCAATCGATAATTTGAATTCTAGTACGTTGGTCTGTAATTGTTTCTGCCGATATCCAATATCACGGATGAGGGTAACTCCAAAATCACTTGGAAAAGGTGCAAGGTTGGTATTTGGCCAATAATTCTTGACTGAATATGTCTGAAGGCTAAACTGAAGCTAATACAGAAAAAAAAGAATTCGCATAAAAACTGAACAGTTTTTTTTATGGGCGTTGTCTTCGATTCCGGACTGAGTTTTGTTCAGCATATCGAACTCGAGATCTCAGAGGCATACAAAATGTAAAGTTTCATTGTTCACAATTGTAGAAACTCCACTAACTATTTCGCCTTGTTCAACTATATGGAGTGATATACTCCAGTCTATGACGGTGAAAAAAGTGTAAACTGTATTTATCCCATACAGCACCGATTCGTATGAAAATTTGGATATAGGTTATACTCACCCTCTTTTCCAAAATCTACCCCGTGCAGAGGGTTGCTTTCTCTCTGGGGGTGGATGCCACCCCTTCTTGGGGGTGAAAAATTTTCTATTGGAAATAAGTGCGGAAATCAATAGATTGACTAATTCTAAGCACTTTTTGTTCAATGTAGTTTTTTCCGAAAAGCATTACTTTTCGACTTATTCGCGAGTGAAATTGTCGGTTTTCAGGCAAAAAAAAACATTTTCAGATTCTTTTTCGCGAATAACTGGAAAATAAGGCATCTAATCGAAAAACCTTAAATTATAATAATAAAAATTATAGCTTTTGAAAAAACAAAGGCGACTGTTAATCTGTGATGAATGCAAACCCATTACAAACTGGATAATTGCTTGTTGAAAGTTGATTGGTATTTTCAAACGCCAAAATGGCAAGTTTCTACATACAATAACCAAAAACCAATGCATTTTTCGGAAAAAACTAGTCCTTTGAAAATTCTTCATTTTTGTTATTTTTAAAAGTTTCTAGCATCAAAACTGACCGAGGTGTGAAGGAAATAATGTTGAATCTTATTTCTTTCTTGAAAAAAATTGTGAATAACTCATCCTCTCTTCCCCCCCCTTTGAAAAAATCGTTGTTACTCCATAATTCACTTCATTCATGTTCTTATAATTAGTTCTGGATTTTTCATCAATTGAAAGTACGTACTTTTGGAAAAAATTGAGATTGAAGAGAAAAAATCATATACGTAATTCAGCAAAAAATCACAATTTTTTCGAAATAACTCGAAAAGTATTGATCACATGCAAAATTTTCTTGAGTACAAAATTGAATGCTTTTCTTCTCTGAAAATTTCGCTGTTTCATTTTTTTCTGCAGGATGAAAATAGAGTAAGATATGGCCAGTTAAATATTGTGAGGGTTCGCGCAAAGTACCTTTTTTGAGCCCTTTCAGCATGAACCTTTTCGAAAATATAATCTGAAACAAAAAATAATGTAGATGAGCTTATAGCTATTGAAAAAAGCTAGAAAATACTTCTTTGGTGGATTTGATTGCTTGAAGACTAAGCGAGTTATGGGAAAAAAAACAAAAACAATTTTTGTGGAAATTAGAGTATGTACATTAGTATATTGAAGAATACACATAGTAACTATATTTTAAGCCTAGTGGAACTATATGTATATTATATATGTATATATACATATAGTTCCACTAGGCAACGATTTTTTCTAAAGGGAGGGGAAAGCAAGGATGAGTTATCCACAATTTTTTTTTCAAGGGAAAAATAGGATTCATCATTATTTCCTTCATACCTCGGTCAGTTTTGATGCTATAAACTTTTATGAATAACAAAAATAAAGGAGTTTTGAAGGACTTCAGAAAAGGTCCAATTAGTTCTTCCCGAAAAATGCATTGGTTTTTGGTTATTGTACATAGAATCTTTCCATTTTGGCGCTTGAAAATACCAATCAACCTTCAACAAGCAATTATCTAGTTTGTAGTGGGTTTACATACATCACAAATAAACCATCGCCTTTGTTTGTTCAAAAGCTATAATTTTGCTCTTCGCAGGTTTTTCGAGTTTTCCAGTTATTCGCGAAAAAGTATCTGAAAAATGTGTTTTTTTTTACTGAAAACCGACAATTTCACTCGCGAATAAGTCGAAGAGTATTGCTTTTCAGAAAAAACTTCATTGAACAAAAAGTGCTTAGAATCAGTCAATCTATTGATTTCCGCACTTATTTCCAATAAAAAAATTTACACCCCCAAGAAGGGGTGGCATCCACCCCCAGGGAGAAAGCAACCCTCGGCTCAGGGTATATTTTGAAAAAGGGTGTATGTAGATCCTGAATACAAATTTTCATGCAAATCGGTGCTGCATGGGATAAATACACGGAAAAATGGTCATAGACTGGACTAATAACTGTTCTGTGAATATTTCTAGAATTGAAAATATACAGAGAAAAGTTTTGAAGTACATAGTCTTCAGTAAGTACCCACAGGGATGAACCGATCATCATTTTTCGGTGGACAGATTCAATTTCAAAAGTTTGGAGTTCAGATGGGACTAAGGCTGGATTCAGACAGATCCGAAATCCGATCTTACGACGATCCGATAGCTTTCTGAAATTGTTGTTGTTGTTCGTTCCGTTAACTAGCTGACGAACGTCAACCCTCAGAAGTCGAAACCTGTGCGAGCAATGGATCAACGAGGCCTTACCTTTTAACGTGCGATTACCCAGCACGGCAAGATTGGTCTATATTTAAATTCAGACCAATCAGAGAGCTATCGGTTCGTCGTACGATCGGGTTTCGGATCTGTCTGAATCCAGCCTTACCCTTCATTTCGTACTTTAACAAACTCATTCACAATTTCATAAATAGTCCTGATCTGTCGAGCCAGCTTAATCGCAGCAGGAGCTGTTCAACATTCTATACTATACTCTATATAAAATGTTCAATACGCAATAGGAGGATAAGTAGCCTATTACGCCTAAGCAAAAATTGTGAGCACGAGGCATTAGCCGAGTGCGGAAATTCGCAAGTGCATGAAACTAGCCTTATCCTCGAGTTACGAACTGTACTTTTTCTACTCCCTCCAGGTTTGTGCGATTATTACTACCGATGCAATGATCAATGATTAACGAGACAATGTAAGGTGAAACAATAGCTTGATTCACGGATATAACTAGACACAGTAACAATTCATGATCTGTTGAACAATAAATTTTCTGAAAACATCATTTCTTGTTCAATTTTATACAGAAATTGAAGAGAAAATTTGCTGGATTTGGTTTCTGAGCCACTGAATGTAGTCATAGAGATCAAATATATCAGGTCAAATGTGTTACATATTTTGAAAAAAGAATTGCGGAAGCGGCAACTATCAAATATAAATGAGCTATTGCCTAATAGCTATCGAATATAATAAAATGTGTTAAATCTTGTTTATGTGTTCTTCATCATTATTTTTGTGGTTCTCTTCGTGGAAATTTTGATTTTGTTTCATAAAGTGTTCATGAATTATGTTGCAATCAATGCAAATATCATTTATTTGTCAACCCTGGATCTGGAACTGCTTGGTGGGTGAGCTAGGCTAATAAGAAATAGATGGCAGTGTACTCTCACAACATCCGAAGTCAATCGAAGGATTCACCTGAACAATGACGGACATTTTATGTCTGTTTCCGCATTTGTGTAGCTGATCCCTCTGTTTTCATGCGTTGCCCCATTTACTCGTTCACCCGAAGCATCGCCATCGGTAACAACAGAGGCTATCCACTTCATGCTTTGTCATGCATATTTTATAGTCTCATTGAATAAGTGAACAACCCGTCATTTTACAATTGGGTCTGAGATCGTCGTGGATCTCTATTACTTGACCATGAATTCCAGCAAGTTTGAAATTCACAGCCTCTTCAGTATATTACGTAACGAGAGGGGTAAGGGCCAATTACGCACAAACGAAAAATTGTGAGCACTAGGCGTTAGTGTGGTAATTCGCGGGTGCACGTAATTGGCTTTATCTCTGTAATTTTTTACCCCACTATTTCTAACCGTTTATCACGTATTTGAAAACTGTTAGGAATGGCTTGTTCAGAATAGACGTGTATTCTTAATTAATGGGATATTTAACATTTGACCTGATAAATTTGATCTCATGACTACATTTAATTTAATAATTTTCACGAACCTAGCCGCATCCGCGCGGATGGAGTAATATTTCGGGAGAATAATATTGCGAGTGGTATACTCTATTTACGACTTATTTATGTATCATAAATAAATGGTTCTTCAGCTTCATTTATCTTAATATAAATAAACAAACACTACCTACGCTTTTGACACTGACACTTTGGAATTTGGTTATATCGTTCTCATGGTAATATTCAATTCGAGAAATTTTGTGGTAGGACTACAAGAGGGAATAAAGACTATTACTGTCCCTTGCCATTATCCCCTAAGGAGATAATATACAGCATTATACTGCAGAAACCGGAGTAAATTTATTGTTTGACAGTTAGTGGATTGGTACCGTATCTGGTAATATCCATGAAGCAAGCAACTGTTTTACCTACTTGATGTCATCCAGTGTCTCGTTGATCATTGAAAATGAGGGGTGATGAAGACATTTTTGTTTCACCAGCAGATATCACCGCACGAGCATGGTGGTCGTAGAAAAAGTAGAGTACGCAACTCGAGGATAAGGCTAAGTACTTCACTAAGTACAACGGATGCCAATGGCAGTAAATCAGTTCCATCGCTTTCACTTTTTATCGTTCTTAATGGTAAAAATCTAATATTGAAAGGTGAGACTTCGTTAATACCTAGTTTCCTGCGTTTTTTAAGTGTTGTGTTTGAAGATTTGCCCGTTTCGTTTCATCGCCGTTTCCGATAACGAATTCAACTTTCTTTCTGTCGTTTAGTACTGGATTCACCCAACAATATAATGATGGTGAATTTATTGAGAATATGCGAATGGTTCTGGTATACTAATGACTTTCCATTTCCCGTTTCCTTCCTCCATTAACGGAGAATCGAGATCGTTAAACCGATTCACACAGCTGTTACGAACGAGTTTATACAATTGTATCTTTATATCATTTTTCACCATTCGAAATTTCCTTCTAGTAGTAATGGGATCCAGAAGGAGCACCCTTAACAGGTACTTGGCATCTATTATTTTTGTTTTTTGCAGATATTCCACGTTCAAACTTCCATACTTTACGGAGTACTGATCCTCATTTTCGAACGGGACAAAATGGCCGCGACTAACAGCTTACAGCGCTTGAAGCCGCTGCACAAAATTTGACAGTTATCCATAGTTAAATGTCAATTTTTGTGCAGCGGTTTTAACCGCTGTATTCTGTTAGATGCAGCTATTGGCAATGTTGAACAAAGTTTACCTCAAAAGCAGTCCGGGATTGGTCAATATGAGTATCCATTTTCTCCTGAAGATGCTAACCTTGTTAGCGAAACCCACGTCGAGTGCAAAAATATCAGTTTGGTGTTAGGGTAATTGATCTCTAGGAAAAGTTTCAACTTTTGGCTTACACGAGTAAAATTATAAATCCGGCACTGCTCAGAAGACACCATTTTGGGAACTTCTTGATAGAGAAAATATGTTTATGACACCTCTAATCGCCAAGAGACGAAACTAACTCTACCCGTCGAATTCAAAAAGGGGCTACAATGTTTGAGAGGTCTTCAGCTACTCTAACACTGGCTCATAGATAATCAGATAATCTCTTCTCAAATTATTAGTTCATTTTTCGAGATATTCTCACAACCAGTGTGATCATTTCCTGAGGATAGAGTCGAAAAGGTGTGCAATATAGTCTCAGAGGCCACGACACTAAATCTATAATCTTCGTAGGAGAACACAAAGTGACGCTGCTGCCATGTCTACGGCCGGTTAACATTACGAAAAAATTAACAAAAAATCTTTTTTTAGGTTTCTGTTATGATGAGTATCCCGTATTGTGATTGTTCCCCTCAACAGGGAAGGGGGAGGATTATATAAAAAAGCAGTGCTGTCTTTTGCAAATAGTGGACAACATGGCGCCAGCAGCGTTTAAAAGTCGCCCTCCGCGCAACCGATTTTGCGTTTCAGTTCGGTTTTATCAGCAATCGGCTAGTTTTTTTCAATGTGTATTATAGAAATACGAAAAACATCGCATAGAATATGCGATTTCATCTGTTTAAACAATCAACGACACGTAAAATCCATTGTTCGTGGCAGTGGCTGGTGTATTTCAATATTACAAATCGAAAAAACAGACCGATTGCTGATAAAACCGAATTGAAACGCAAAATCGGTTGCGCGGATGGCGACTTTGAAACGCTGCTGCCACCATGTTGTCCTCTGTTTGGACAAGGCAGCACTGCTTTTTTATATAATCCTGCCCCTCCCCTATTTGGAGGAACAATCACAATACGGAAAACTCATCATTAGAGAAACCTACAAAAAAAATTTGTTATTTTTTTTATGGCGTTGACCGGCCCTAGACATGGCAGCAGGACCATTTTGTGTTCTTTTATGGATGAAATATCGAATTATATGTATTACTTTTGGGAGCCCTATCATTTAAGGTTTAGGGTCGTGTCCTCTTAGACTAATAGAATCCCAGTAATATTCTGTAATTAGAATGAATTGGCAAACAAGCTCATTTATTGGCTGCAGTGAATTTCCATGGTTTTGTACATTTTTAAAAATGAAAGAAAGAATGTTTTGAACTGATTTATCAGAAATTGTGATTTTCGTTCTTCATTCGGTAATTTTCAAAGTGATAATACCACCTAAATAATACCACACAAAAATAGAAGACTTTCGAATACGAATTGTGATTGAAACAAGTTGAACTTCTGGCAAACAGTACGAAATAATTGGTATATGACCTGAGAATGATAATGATAATGATGACTCCGCTCTATAATCACAGAAAGAACTTCACATCATTATATTATGGAGAGAACATGAATTACTGGATGAGACAAAAAAATATGTAGCCACATACTTCTTTCAATATCCTTTCTTTGGTATTTCATGTTCACTGCCACACCAATTTCCGAGTGAATTTGTGTTTTTCAATTATTCCATGTAAATAATGTAAGGGTAGGTCCTTCACGACTTGATTAACAATTGGTTGAAACAAGCGGTACTTAGGCTGTGCCTCCACTCTAGCAATTGACAGTATGTGGTGTCTATTCTCAGAACCGATTATTTCATTGGACTGTTCATCCGGTCGTTCAGTACCCGCCGTAAGACTACTTCTATACTCATAAGTAGTATTGATTTCACATTCTCGTTTGTTGGACTTCCATGTACAGTTTGTATGATGCAAAAAGTTTCGCCAAGGATTCCATTCTTTTTCTTTCAGAATAATCCGAAAGGTAATGATTTATATGTGGTGAACAACAGATAAGCGTTGCAACGTGAATTCACAATCAGCAGACTATTCTTGATTTATTCGTTCTTCCACATCTCTTAGAAACGAGTTTTTATATCTCACCGACTTCGCTGTGTATTATGGTTCGGTTGAACCAGGAGTTGTTGAGTTTATTGGAGGTCTTACATGCAACTTTCATATTTAAATTTGCGAACATCTTTTGGATACTCCCAGTAAAATGAGCTTCATATGAAATTCCTAAAAACTCCTCAGGACTCCTTTCCCAACTGGGTAGTACAAAATGAAAATGAAAATTTGAGAAGACCATCTGTTAATATTCGACTCTTTGAAAAGACTCAAGAGAAACAAATGGAGTGTCTCTTGGAGAAAGAAGGACTTTTGTATATCGTGCAGAAATATATTAAATGAAATCGTAGCAGAGCCCTTTTGAGTAGAAAAATCATCATCAACGCTCTGCTACGATTTCAATAAATAAATTTCTGTAGGATATGCAGAAGTCCTTTTTTTTCCAAGTATATTGGTTCGTGCACACAACTTGACAATTTTCATTGAAGATATACCTTAGGAAAAGGAGTATGAGGCTCAAACCCGATAGGGAGGGATCGAGTGTGCCCAGCGTGCTCCTGCAAAGAATCACAAGTTTTGGTATAGTATATTATTGTTATGAATACTCACCCCAATTTTTCAAGTTCTCTTTTGACTTATTCTCCTGTAAATGCCAAGAATCAGTTTGGCGTTCCAATATTTGATCTGTTATAAGTAATATAAAAATAACCGTTACTTGAAAATCCATGATGAAGTGAATACTAAATAATTTATTGTGTGATTTCGACTTCACGTGTTTCAATATACTACAGCTCTTTTATGCGTGTTATAGTGCTACATGGCTTTTCAAAATTATATACATAATCACACGATTTTCATCATGTATCAGAAAATTTCATCAGTTTATTGATCTCTTCAGAAATATTCCATAGCAAAAAGTGAAGTATATCTAGTGATATATCGAATACATACATGTTTCAATTGCTGTACTGAAAGACTACTCTGCCATAGCGATTGATGTAACTACTTGTTTAGAAACAGTCCTCATTAAAACCAATATTCTGGGCAACAAAATAATTTTCAGCAATACGTATATCCCTCCGAACTCTCCCTCCACTATTTATAAAGAAATTTTGGAGAAATTTGATTTCATTGGAAATGACACTGGCCCCGACACACATTTCGTTCTTCTAGGAGATTACAATATACCTCAAATTAATGGCACGGCATATGATTTTGTGACGAACCGTTCGAAAAATGTAATAATAGATATATTGGCTCTTTTAATGGATGTGTATAATCTTAAATCTTTTAACGACTGTAAGAATGAGGATAATAGAACCCTCGATCTTGTAATGAGCAACTTAGAAGTGCAAGTTACTGATGATGTATCACCATTAATAAATATAGATAAAAAACATCCTCCCTTGTTATGCACCTTTGAACTCCGGAAATCAAGGTGTATATATGGAAGAGGCAACACTTTAGACGATCAATATAATTTCAAACTAGCCAACTTTGAACAAATATACAATTTGTTACGCTTAACTGATTGGACTCCAACCGGACACACTCGGAATGTAAACGAACACGTTGATTTTATATACCGGAAACTATACAGGACTTTAGATCAGTGCGTTCCAAAATTTAAATTCAATATATCATCAAAGAAAAACTTTCCTCCCTGATTCACATCTGATATTGAAAGTAAATTGAAACAAAAAGAGTATTACAGAAAACGACAAAGTCAGTCAGTAGAATACAAGGATACTTTCAAGAAATTGAGATCTGAATTGAAGAAGGATGTAAGAATTGCACACACTCAATATATCCGGTATACTGAAAAAAACATTGAGTTCAATTCAAACAATTTCTGAAATTATATCAATTCGCTTTAAAAAAGTAGCGATACAAATGTGCAGTTTTTTATTGATGATGTGACCACAAATGATCCCAATGTAATAACGGAGGCCTTTGCCACTTATTTCTTGTCCGTATATGATAATCCGTCGTCTTACGATCTTTCAGAGATACATAATCATTTTCCCCTGGTTGATGAGCATACGCTGGAATTCAAGCATGTGAAGTTATCAGATCTAGAAATTGCTTTCGAAAAACTCAAACCCAAGAAGTCCTCTGGACCTGATAAATTACCCTGTTATTTAATGAAAGCTTGTAAAGAGTATCTGATTTATCCGTTGATGATCATATTTCAAAACTCACTTCAAAGTGGTACATTTCCCGATCTCTTCAGAATCACCAAGCTGACACCAATCCACAAAAAAGATAATGAGGGACTTATTAGTAATTATAGCCCTATAGCTATACTTAATTGTTTTGCCAAATTATTTGAGTTCATAATACACGAAAGAATAAACTGGCACGTGAAAAATCGCATCACTAACGCTCAACACGGTTTTTGTAGAAATAAATCGATTGAAACAAATTTAGTAACATTCATTACCAAAGTTTCGGAGGGTAGGGAGACAGGACTGCAGGTGGACGCTGTTTACACCGACCTCGCGAAGGCATTTGACAAGGTGAACCATGATATCCTTTTACAAAATTGGCCACGTTTGGATTCAGTTACCCACTAATATCTCTGATGAGAAGTTATTTGATTGAAAGGAATCAATTCGTTGTGTACCGCGGATTCAACTCGGGTAGTTTTTTTGCGGGGTCGGGTGTACCTCAGGGTTCGAACCTTGGTCCACTACTCTTCCTAATATTTACGCAAAATATTCAGAAATATCATAACTGATGAAGATAACTATATACTACAAAAAGATATCGATTCCTTATATACCTGGGCAATGCTCAACAAGCTTCACCTTAATTCTGGCAAATGTTCAGTTGTTACTTACAAATAGTCATCAAATATACGGTCGTTCGATTATAATATCAATGGGGAAACCTTATCCCGACTTTCCTCTATCAAAGACATCGGAGTCACATTTGAAGAAACACTTAAGTTTGACAAACACATAGAAACTATATTCAGATCCGCCTTGAAATTACTCGGTTTAATCAAACGAACAACCCATCAATTCAATAACATAGACGCTATTAAGTCCTTATACTTCTCCTTCATCCGCAGTCGATTAGAATTTGCTAGTATTATATGGGATCCGGGTAAAATAAAACTGATCAAGTCCTTGGAAACAGTACAAAATGAAATGATTTCTTTTTCACATTATAAAAAATATAAAACTGCTCCTACTTATTCCTCTTATGATTGCCTACGTTCCGAATTCCATATACCGAAATTACAAATTAGAAGGTAAAAACAAGGTGGAGTGTGAGTTCCTGCTCTCTAACTTGAAATTTTATATACCTGCTCACAATATCAGACCCAAAAAATTTACATTTTATGTTCCTAGGTCACCGTCAATAATAGACGAAATGTATCTGTCGTTCAACAAAAATACTGATGCCTTCAGAGACGTAGACTCGTTCAGTCACCACTTCTCTACCCAACTTTGGAAATTGTCCCATATTTTGTAACTCAAACAAAAAAATCTTATAGTATATCAGCTCTGTAGTTCAAATACATAATAAGCGGTTCACACTTATTTATGAGCAGCCTCTGGTTCAAATCTATTAGATAGGTTCAAATGTATAACTTAAGTTCACTAGTAGACATTTTTTCGTGAAAGTACCAAACTTTTTACCACATCATGCCTTTTTTGTGTAGTGTAAACTCAGTTTGTTCTCTACTCTTATATTACTTATTAACTTAGCGGTAACAATCATAATGTATTTTTCATTAGCCATATATTATGTAGCATCTGAGGTTTTTTATTTCAGTGAACATGTAATTGGGCCTGTATTGACCTGTTTGTTTGCTTGGATTAAATAAATAAATAGGAAATTATATCGAAACGTCATTAAAAAATTCCTGTTTTTCCTTTCTTTTTATGCTATTAATGCTCTACAAATGCTGAAAACGGACTCGTAATAACAATTTCGCTTGTAATAATAGTAATTCGATTGTTTGCATCATGGCAAAACAAAATGATTTTTATATAGCGTTAATACACAAATAACTCTATTAACAATTAATTTCGTCTGTATTGAAATATTGGTCCAACAGCAATGAATTTGATCAATCGAACAGAGCATAGGTACTTGATAATCATAGTAGGCGAGCGGTATTTATCTGATAGTTATTGATTGAAAGCAAAGTTTGCTGTTAGCCTGGAAACATGGCATCGTTTAAAGACAATGCGGTCAAGCTGTGGAACTAGAAAGAATTGACAATGAGTTTGTCGAGGTGAGCCGAAGCTGAGTATCGGAATTGACAATTTTGAGACTAGAATAATATACTTTTTCAATGACCCATTTGGGTGTTCTCTTCGAAAAATATTTTTTTTTGAAGAGAACGACGTAGAAATTCCTTCAGATTCTGTATTTTTTTTCAATTTCAAACAGTTGTGATGCTGATATTATATCCGTAGATAGATGTACTGCAAAAAACGAGGATGGTGGAATTCGACCCTACAAACATACTAACGCTTTGAGGTGTCGAAAAGTTGGATAGAAAGAATCTCTAGTATATAATTGCATGACATACTCCTCGAGTGAACATAAATTACCTGTTATCATGAATTTGTTTAAGATTGACTATAATAAGACCCAACCATTGAAGGAATTAGTGATTCATTTGAGGTTGAATGGAAGAGCAAATTTGGATTTTGTCACCTCATTTGTGGCTGGATCTGAATTTGAATTCTGCCTTTTGTTAGGATTTTGGGTCAGTATACTATCTCATTCTTTTGTGAACTTGTTATAACCTCACTCAATACTACCAATAAAATCAATTATTATTATTATTATTATTATTAAAAATTCTTTATTAGTAATGGAAACACGATTTTCTATATATGCTCCTTCGTTACTCATTATGATCCTCAGAGAATTTGGGGCTGCGCGAAAAAATTGAAACTGAAAACAAAATGCAATTTTAGTTGAAAATTCTAGTACATCTGTCAAAACCAACGAGATATAATAGCACATAATACGTTTGTTTGATTGCTGACTAGTATTGGTTAGGACTTCCATGGCCTATGTAATCAACTCTACTGAAACCGACTGCAAAAAAATTATTCGATGGAAGAAATGAAGTTAAAACATCAAATCGCACTTAATGGAAGTGAATAACGCATTCAAGGAAGCTACCAACATTTCTCCACACCGATGCATTCAGTCACCCCAGCATAGAAATCCAGAATGTATAGAAATTACTCGCCCAACAGATGGACCAACTTTTGCTCGATGAACGACAATCTTGCGCCAATACCTCCATTTCACTCTGAAGCAAATCAGCGCGCCATATAGGGGTTGGGGCTGGGTTGAAAAACAGCATCTGCTGACACCCCGCCTTTTCTTAATTGAATAAAGATCATTTATTACATTTATTATTATATAAATGGCAACCCCTTTTCCCCACCAAAGGGGACTTAAGTCTTCATAATGGGCCATACTTCGAATTATTGTCAGAAATCACCCGAAGACGATTGCGGATACCATCGATCGAAACGTCGAAAGTACGGTCAACTCGGAACTATGTTTCTACATATCGATTCGTGTATTTCAATGCTGTTCGATTCCATTCTTTGAATTCAATCTTTCACCCTTCGACACATTATAAAGTTTTCGAACCATTCCATGAAAAAAATGTTCTTCACACACGAATTGTGGGTAGGAAATTATTATTTTTTTATTCTCCGAGAAAACCATCTCGTCAAAATAATCGCAGAATACATGTTTCACAATAATTTTAAAATGACCTGTGTGTGATAGCTCTATGAATCAGACACAGAACGCAACGTTCAAAATGGAGAAACTTTCGACGTTTTCATTATCATTCATTAATACATTGAAGCCATCCAAATAAGATTGGAGCAACTTCAATCTTTCCAACTCAACAGTTCTGGAAGTATCTTCGTTAATAATTTTCCCTTAGGAAGAATGGGATATTAGGAAAGTCATCACGAAGTCATGAGCTTTCGGTAAAAGCGCTCTAATTCCTGCCCACAGGAATTGTATTATCCGTTCTCGTTAGAGATATCCCATAAACGTCAACGTCACAGGAGTTCAACGTTGGGGATAACTTTGCAGCGCATTCATCCAGTCACTGTCAAGCTATATAACAGTGAAATGATATCTTTGGGACGACTGAAGTCAGAAGATCGTCTCTAAAGTGCTTTGATAGTTGTAGGGCAAAATTATGATGACGGTTGACTATGCTAACCTGTATTCCTGGGACGTTGTAGGTTTTTCTTGTTGTTGATGAATTTTGTTTCTTGGATTTCTTCGAGAAAAATGTACTTTCTTGAAGTAAGTAAGAGTTTCAGATAGCTGCACCTAATCAAATATGTTACCAAACAAAGTTTATATATTTCAATGGAACCTAGTTTATAATAAAATGGATTATAATATGCGTGAGTTCGTATGCCAGTTTCCTGAATGATGTGATACGCAATATGATTTTATATGCTAGTTAGCCGTCGACTGGAATACTTCGTTCACAACTGATTTAATCCTCTCAATTCTGTTCAATCTTTTCAATGTTCTTGTTAAAAAAATCACAAATAATCTATGAGATATAACCATGTGAAACTTGTTAAAAACGTAATATTCTTATGAATATAGTATAAGTATATTTTTTAACTGGAGTTGCTCAGTAATTCATGGAATAGAAAGAGAAAGGTCCCAACATGGCTCGAATATCACTGAACACTGACCACAATATGTATATTCCAACTCGAAAAAGATATACCGACAAAATAACATGAAATCGTGCAATTTTGAGGTTATGTCATTACTTATATTTTAATCATCAAGCAATTCAACTATGTGCCCAATGAATTTTGCGAATTTTTTCGACTGCAACACAAATTGAATTTATATCATATGATGAATATTACTAATACACCGTACCATTTCGATTTTCCTCAAGGAACTAACGATAAATATCCTAAGCTGTGATGAAAAGGGAAATATTCCAACTCAAAAACGATATGCCAACAAAAAACATATCATGTAATTTCGAGGATTTATCATTTATATTTTCATCATCAAGCAATTCAAGTATGTGTCGAATGAATTTTGCGAGTTTTTTCGAGTGCAAAACAAATTGAATTTTTTTCACAATTTCAGAGATTAGGGGGGTGAGAAGTTTTAGCTGCTACACACTGTATATCGTTTATTATGTTGGTAAGATCAGAAACTATTATTCATATTCCTTGAGTATTCAGTTCGTATCTGAATATAAATTCCAAAAAAGACTATTTCCAAGAGAAAAAAAAGAGCAAAGCTCACTCATCCAGATACTGAAAACATTAAACGGAAATTGGGGTTATTTCCTGGAAGCGGTTTTTAGATCGTTGCCAGCAGGTAGCAGTATCACGCGAAGGAAATTAATGGCCTTTAACAGCTTGTAATTGGGAAATGTCAAGAGTGAAAACAAGGAACTGTTGTAATGGAACACCATGGTCGTTGCGCTTAACAGCTTTCTTTTCAGGGTCGATCCAGAAGGAAACTGCTTTCTCGCTATTTGGTATCGCTTATATTCTGATGGTAATAATATTTTACTAGGGTCGAAACATAAATATTGTTCACTATTTCGAAAGGGATTCCTTGTCCACTGAAAACATGAAGTATGGAGATCCTGATGTTTACAGTGCTGTGATATTGTTCGTTCAGAAGCACTCGATATTAGTGCAAGCGCTGCGAAACATTCCGTGTGCAAAAACCGATGACCTCATTCTGATTGATGATTTGAGTTGAGGAAGACTTGATGAATAATAATCTGGAGGTTGCCGGACGGAATTATGGTCCAGTTTTTTCTTCGGCCCTATAGTAGTTTCCGATTCCATCGCTGTAGCTGCGAAAAAAATTGTTATTGACTATTAACACCTGGTTTAGGTGAGGTATGGAAAAAACGGCATGATCTAATTCAGTACAAATTTAATAAAATAAGTGGTTTGCCTATTAATGAGTAGTGACAAATTCATTCAGGTAAGTTTTGACAATAACTGCCGATGCGCAAATGCATGCATGCAAAGGGAAATACAATTGATATCGCTTTTTCTACAAGTGCAAAATATCATCAGGCATTCAGCATTATATTTGCGAAGCCTGATCAAAGAATTTGGCATAAGTGGTTTTGCCATTTGCACCGGGTACAACTTTCCATCTCGTCTTTCATAACCGAATTGGAGTAAGTTCGGAGGCCCATGTATTGCAGCACTTATGCAATGTAAATACAAAACATCAAAAGTTCTAATAATTTCAGATACATTTGAATTCAATTCCAGCTTAAAAGAGTTTTTTTGTCCGATCCTTCGAACCGAATCCCTCAACAACTACTATTCGATAGCTTATGCCAAAAGTGGATGTTGAGTACGAAAACATGGGAATCTGCACGATTTATAAAAACTTGTTCAATTCCCCCACGAACAGCAACAAAAATATGGCTGAAAACCTTCAATCTGCTTCTAGGTGATTGGACTTCAAGTTTAGCAATTCAGAAAACCTATTTCCTTGGAGCTTGAAGAGTTTTTGGAGTCTTCATATTCACCGGTAATAGAGTTCTGTTTCAGCATTGATTTTTGAAAAGTTAGAGAATACTTGCAGCGGAATTGAACGAGCTGCAGTTTATTTTTCAAACAAGAAAAAAAAAAACTTTTGTAGCCTGCTGGGATTTTGGTTGAACGACTTGATATAAACATTTTCAGTCCCTCTCAGTTAGTTTTGGTTTAGCAGTGTGTGAGGTGTTCTTTTTTTGAATGATTTATTCAATTTCGGCCTGTTTCCCCTACCAAGGCCAATCATCGACGCCGGTGACCACATTTCCCCCAACCGGAAATTCTGCCGAACACTCTGGTATTCCAACCAGAGGTAGGGATCTCCGAAGGACAGCATATCCTCAATATATCTTGTGTTCCTTGATATATTGCCTGCGAGCTATGGTATAATACTTTGCTGCAGTTTTATGAGCTTTCGACGCGGTCATTCCCTGCTGCTTAGCTTGAGATATCGAATGACTAGTCAACCTGAAGAGCTAGGCCATGCCCGTGAGGTATTCTTTTCATCATTCTTCTGTTGATTAACTATCATGATTGTAACGTGCATAGAATCTTCGCCACTTAATGTTCCCTTGAAAGTCATTGTCACAGTGACTAAGATTATCCAACAGTGTAGAATATGTTTCGATTTAGTTAGGTAGGTGGTGAATGAATTCGGCCAGAGCTGTATGTTGCGGTGTCTTTCTGTTCGTTACACTGATACATATTACTCCAGTCTATGACGGTGAAAAAAGTGTAAACTGTGTATTTATCCCATACAGCACTGATTCGTATGAAAATTTGGATATAGGTTCTACTTACCCTCTATTCCAAAATCTACCCCTTGCCGAGGGTTGCTTTCTTCCTGGGGGTGGATGCCACCCCTTCTTGGGGGTGATTTTTTTTTTATTGGAAATAAGTGTGGAAATCAATAGTTTGACTAATTCTTAGCACTTTTTGTTCAATGAATTTTTTTCTCAAAAGCAATACTTTTCGACTTATTCACGAGTGAAATTGTCGGTTTTCAGTAAAAACAACACGTTTTCCGATCCTTTTTCGCGAATAACTGGAAAATAATGTATCTAATCGAAGAACCTGTAAAGAGCAAAATCATAGCGTTTGAAAAAACAAAGGCCATTGTTTATTTGTGATGTATGCAAACCCACTTCGAACTGAATAATTGCTTGTTTAAAGTTGATTGGTATTTTCAAACGACAAAATGGAAAGTTTCTACGTACAATAACCAAAAACCAATGCATTTTTCGGGAAAAGCTAATTGGACCTTTTCTGAAGTCCTTCAAAAATCCTTTATTTTTGTTATATATAAAAGTTTCTAGCATCAAAACTGACCGAGGTATGAAGGAAATAATGTTGAATCCTATTTTTTCGTGGAAAAAAATTGTGAATAACTCATCGTCTCTTCTCCCCCCTCTGGAAAAAATCGTTGTTACTCCATAATTCTCTTCATTCATGTTTTCATGATGAGTTCTGAGTTTTTCATCAATTGAAAGTACGTAGTTTCGGAAAAAAATGAGATTGAAGAGAAAAAATCATATACGTGATTCAGCGAAAAATCACCATTTCTTCGAAATAACTCGAAAAGTATTGATCACATGCAAAATTTCCTAGAGTACAAAATTGAAGGCTATTCTTCTCTGAAAATGTCAGTGTTTCGTTTTTTTGCAGGATGAAAATAAAATGAGATATGGCCAGTTAAATATTGTGAGAGTTCGCGCAAAGTACCTTTTTTGAGCCCTTTCAGCATGAACCTTGTCAAAACTATAATCTGAAACAAAAGATAATGTGAATGAGCTTATAGCTCTTGAAAAAAGCTACAAAATACTTTTTTTGTGGATTAGATTGCTTGAAGACTAAGCGAGTTATGGGAAAAAACCAAAAACAATTTTTGTAGAAATCAGAGTATGTACATTAGTATATTGAAGAATACACATAGTAACTATATTTTCAGGCCTAGTGGAACTATATACACCCTAGTATATTATATATGTATATATACAGATTGTTCCACTAGGCAACGATTTTTTCCAAACGGGGGGGAAGAGAGGATGAGTTTATTCACAATTTTTTTTATGGAAAAAATAGGATTCAACATTATTTCTTTCATACCTCGGTCAGTTTTGATGCTAAAAACTTTTATAAATAACAGAAATAAAGGATTTTTGAAGGACTTCAAAAAAGGTCCAACTAGTTTTTTCCGAAAAATGCATTGGTTTTTGGTTATTGTACGTAAAAACTTTCCATTTTGGCGTTTGAAAATACTAATCGACTTTCAACAAGCAATTATTCAGTTTGTAGTGGGTTTGCATAAATCACAAATGAACAATCGCCTTTGTTTTTTCAAAAGCTATAATTTTGCTCTCCACAGGTTTTTCGATTAGATGCATTATTTTCCAGTTATTCGCGAAAAAGGATCAAAAAACGTGTTTTTTTTTTACTGACAACCGACAATTTCACTCGTGAATAAGTCGAAAAGTATTGCTTTTCAAAAAAAACTTCATTGAACAAAAAGTACTTAGAATTAGTCAATCTATTGATTTCCGCACTCATTTCCAATGAAAATTTTTTCACCCCCAAGAAGGGGTGGCATCCACCCCCAGGGAGAAAGCAACCCTCGGCACAGGGTAGATTTTGAAAAAGAGTGTATGTAGATCCTGAATCCAAATTTTCATGCGAATCGGTGTTGTATGGGATAAATACACGGGAAAATGGTCATAGACTGGACTATATCACTAAACACCGCTAATGCTTCATGTAGTGAATTGCCTGACAAATTTAGATTTTGACTGCTAAATGAGGCTTGTATGAAAGTCTTCCATTTCGGCGTAAATGTGCATTTCTTCTATAAGAATTTCATCACACAACTTGTCCTTTGGTGTAAGTTCAGTAGTGGATAGTTTTTTCCGTAATTCTTTAGCACACATGACGATTCTACTACAGTCTAGCCGACGTACACGTTCAGCTATTTCCTTAATGAACTTCCTGCCATGAAAACCAAAGAAGATTGCTTCCTCTCAGTGAGATATGAGAATAACACCTTGTCACAAAATTTATCGATCAGCATCACTTTGAGATCACGATTAGACCTACATCCTCTACTTCAACGAGCTCAGTCATGCGTTGAGCCAAGTATGTCAATTCAAAAGCGGTCGTCGGAATACCTTTTTTTATATCCGCCATTAATTTGTCAAAAGCAGCCAGTAACTGTTTTTGTGATGTTTGTTGTTGGTCGACCTCTTTCTTTACTAGAAGATTTTGGTTATGAAACGTAATTTCTGTAACACGATGTATGATATTGGAAGTTTCTGCAAACGAATCTTCCGGTGTTTCGTAAAACAAATTTTTGTGAAAATTTCATAGTATTTTCGACGCGAAGTATTGAAAAACAGTAAAGCTGATGAAATTTCAGTTAAAAGATTACTCTTTTTTTGTTTTGGTTTTAGTCGTATTACCACAAATGGAACAGCATGAGTCACTCGACGAATCTCTGTTGCTTCTTTTTGATTTGCGGGTCAGTTGATGGGCCAGCTACGCCCTGTGTTGATGATGAAGCTCTTTCTTTCAGCACTCTTATGCAGTGACGACAAGGAATTTTTTCGTCGCCGATATAGCTGGCCATACAACTTTTATACCACGAAAAGTGTTCTTCATCAGCATTCGGGTCAAACAACTTCTTAAATTTGTCTGAAATTTCGTCTTTGCGTCGACTTGCTGCATTTGAATGGTTTCTTTTGGTTCATTCACCAGTTCACCATAATTTTTTGTTCGCCTTTTTTTTTAATTTTTTAATTACAGCGATATTTATTCACTCAACAAAAAAAGTTATCACAAAATTCGAAGCACTGCTATTTTATAATTATGGAAAATGTATGTGTTATAATAATGGATGAAGTTCAGCTATAACTGAAGTCACAAAAACTGTTGAGAAGAGCGCGGCCCGCTCCAAAACTCGAGAGAAGGTATGTGACGCTGCGAAGGAGATTTATAATAAAACTGACAACAGGCTATTCTGGCAACTTTCAGTTCCAGGATTGAAAGGATCTTGCAGAAACATTCCAGTCTAGAAATAGCGGTCAATGGTTTTTGCATACTATACTACATATTTTTTCACAACTACAGGGATGGAATCGAAAACTCCTATTATAGGGCCGAAAAAAAAACTGGACCATAATTCCGTCCGGCAACCTCCAAAATATTATTCATCAAGTCTTCCTCAACTCAAATCATCATTCAGAATGAGGTCATCGGTTTTTTCAAACGGAATGTTTCGCAGCGCCCGCTTTATATTGTATTTTCCGATTTTCCAATATTTCTACTGGTCGATAGATCACCAGAACAGTTGAGAGTGATATCCAAGGAGAAAAGAAAGTCTTTTGTTATTGCGTCAAGCAGATTACAATTTCAAAGCTGATGATATAAGAATGAATCTTGGATGAAAATATGTGAGGTGGTGAATCAGCTCTTCCCCTCCTCATCTACAGAAGTACTTATCAAGAATTGCCTTCCAGGAAATTAATATGGAGTGAAAGTAATTTCAACACTAGGAATGATCCTCATGGAGCACCAACAGGTAATATTCAGGTCTTAAGAAGAATACGTCGCAAATATTCGATAAAAAAATGCATCATATGATGGCAAGTTTAGCCAGGGGTATTATAAGTTGAAAGTGATCGAATCCTTTGAAGATTTCCTCATCAACCCCACGATCAATCCTATTTCTCAATAGATAGTTGTTCTATTTGCGAAATGTAAGCTAGCATGTCATCAGATGATAGAAATTTTTTTGTTGAACTAAATATTCGAAATATTCAAAAAACTGAGTATATATATGATAGGTTAGGTAACTAGTAGAAGTACTATTCAGTTTTATGGAATCAGTTTGAAGAAACTGTCGCATGAATGAGTGTATATTTCAGAGCTAAAAAACGAGGCAATATCAACCCACACTAGCAGGAAATTATAAGGACTGAATAAGGATCTGGTGAGTATTTTTGAAGGAGATTATGTTTTTTGCCCAGTAAATTTGTGTGACGAGTTCTTGCCATCTTGTATTCCCATTGTACGGTTGCGAATATCTCAATTAGTTTCCAAATAAAAAAAATAGCTGATGGAGCTGGGATGAGCACCCTCAAATAATATTATGTATCATCTCATTGTTCGTTATCTTGAGAAATCCGTGATCGCCTGGGGCAGAGCTGTTTTTGATTACACGAATTGCTTTTTAAAATTATACGGATATTATACACTGTTATCTCCGGAAACTCCCTCTGGGGATTCTTATGGAATTATTAGTGAAACAATACGGAGTCTTATTAAAAGTCTCTTCCGTTTTCTCCGAGAAATTTTTTGGTACGGCCTGGAAATAAGCCGACAAACTTTCTTAATTTTCTACAGGTTCAATTCCCATTGTGAAGTGAATTGGGCAGAAGCGGGCATCATTCATTTACATTGTTGAGGAAACTCTTTTCGATTGCTTGTTCGTTCAATGAAAAACTCGAGAAGATTCCTAGCGGTGATTTCGAAACTGTGTTAGTGTTCAACTTCCGGAACAAGGAAGTTTTGCAGAGTTTCGGTGTGATATCCTTCGAAATGATGATTGATTTCGTTATCAGAAAGATTGAGTTTTTGGTACGAGGAAAATGCAACAAATCGAATTTGAATGGCCAATTACGATATATTTTTCAATTTTCTAGTATTTATAAAAGATCTACTGTCATCAAAGAACGGCAACTAATCTGCCAGATTTTTACAGTGACCCTAATACGCCGGGGTTCGAAAGAATCTGAACTAAAACAGTAAATTTTATAGTAATCATCACTATGATGATATATTCAAAATTTGAGAACATCAACCAAGGATACCTTCATAAAAAATTGGTGGAACAAATACATCTCGAATCACCGTATTCAGATGGAGTTTGATTATTTGGCAGAGGTATGATTGTAGAATATTTCCAGGCTTTGGCGAAGTAACATTTTGGAAAACTGGCTCATTATGTGTTATGATGGTTGTAATGATGGGACAGTACAATCGTATCTCTACGATATTCAAGTAATCCCTGTCGGTTACTAGAGATTTTATATTTTCAATTACTTAGCTGGCAGTATCTTCAGAAGTAACATTCAATGAACCCAATGTGGAGCGAACGCACTCATTCATAACTGAAGACACCAACATTGATACAAACATTTTAATTTTCATTATGCATTAATTTTCCAATCTGTCATCGCTGACAGTCATTTTGTTATCTTCATCCTCAAAAATTATCAAGTATTTCCATGTCTGCGAATACGTTTGAGGAATTCACAAATATCACAAGCAGCTATATGATAAGTTCAGTAATTTGTATACTTTCATTCCCAAATAATAATTGGGAGATTTTGGCAACTCTTTGCCAGTGAATCATTTGAAAGAGTTTTTCTCGTTTTCTTGTTCCCAACCACATTCCAAAGGAAATACACTGGGAGTTTCTTTCTAATTATAAAATTTGAGATGTGTATGATATGTACTCAATTTTTTCTGCAGCTGACAGACACAGAGGCCAAAATACATTCTCCACTGTTTGATAAAAAATTTCTCTATCAGGAATGTTTTGTTTTCGAAAACATGATCAGTCATTTAATTTTCTCTGCTTCGCCAGGCTATACTTGTTATTTCGAATGAGATCATAAGAAAATATATGATCGAGAAATATACGAAGTAGCATAATTAATTTGATATAGATACCTATATATGTTGAATCGAAAGTTTCGAATTCAACATAAACAATAACACAAAAACAACACTTCCTACCAGGAAATTGCAGAGAGTAAAAAGAATTATGATATAAACAATTTACTCACCGAAGAGTTATCTACAATAAAATACGAAATATGTTTCGATAAATATGAACATCAGAGTTTATGACAAAATGGTTGATGCTTTCGCGCCGAGGTTATTAGTATAACTACTTCTCTTCGGGCTTGAAGGCCGTCGTTTTTTGGAATTTCTTCCTGACGTTTCGCTAGCGCGAGTGACCAGCTTCTTCAGAGGCTTATTCATCTCCGATGACTAAACGGTTCGATTTCTCAAGGCGTATTTATACTGATGCAGGTAGTCTGGAGTGTTAATTACTTCTGTCGGGTTCGGGAAATAATCATCATCATTAGTTGCCGCACTATACTTTGTTCAACCATCCTTTGCCGTTACGTCATAATCGGTGACGTATTTTGCTGTTTTACGTTTGTCTTATATTAGTTGAATGTTATTTTACATTCAACCTCAAAATTATTATTAGTATTTACCTACCTGCAGAATACATCGCATACACTCATGTTCTTATTGCATTTTGATGTATGATATAAATCGATGATCCTCGAGCAGAAACATGTCCGACATGAACTTTGATTTTGTAGTCTTTATCTGTTTCCATTCCACTAGTAGCTAGTACTTGAACAGTTTTTATATATATTTCTAGAGCATCAGCAACACGCTATAGCATTCAATAAAATGAAATCAATAAAAACTTACATTTTGCTTAACATAGGTAGATACATACGTTGTAGACTGCATTAAACGGTAAAAGCGGCACTCCAGCGTCTCTTTCTTTTGAAAAGTAGTCAATCAACTCCAAACCCTTCAAACACGAAGAAAAGTAGTTATACAATAAGCTTTGCTTTTCCTCATTATACCGGAAAGGCATTTGGCAATGAAGAATTAACTGAAAAAGGCGAAAATGACCAAAAATACTGAACAATTCAAACTATGACAACTGAACTGTCAAAAATGACAAACAAAATTCACATCGACATTAGAGATAAGACATACGTTAATGACGTCAAAATTCAATCTCATCTATTTCATGAATGAGAGATAAAGTTGGACAACGTATGACGTAACGGCAAAGGATGGTTGAACAAAGTATACCTGCTGTGATTCCATTAGTTATTCTTGATTTCTTCAGAATCGGATTCCAAATTCTGTTTAGACTCAACGCTTCTTCCTTTCTGTTAAAATTGTCCGCATGTTTTTGGATTTCTATTGCCTCCCGTACCGGTCGGCTATGGTAACCCTGGCTGGGGGCAATCAGTGTTGCATTTTCGAACAGAATCCTGTGGTCGCCCTCACTCAATGCGTGTTCCGCAACCGCCGATTTGTCGGATTTGTCAGATTGAGCTATTGTTGATGAATTATCAAAATAATCTACACAACGTTATACTCATTTTATGTTCGTGTTTTTGAAAATTATAGGTTCATGAATATATGGATATTTGAAGATGGGAGTTTTTGTACGAAAATGCTACTAATTCATAATCACTATTGAAAATCGTATGCCATCTGTAATACTGAAGAGACCGACAAGAAGATTTTTGAACTCTTCCTTTCCTATCTAGTTTGTTATTTTTCCCCTCCCGAAGACGTATGGTACGCACTGTATACAAAAATGGATGAACAATTCCATCGCTAATTCTTCCTGGAATCAATTTCAGATGGAGGGATCATTCAAGTGGATCTGCATAAAGATTGGATATTTCTTGTGAAGATTCCAAAGCCATAATCCAAAGACATAAAATTTATCTTGACACATATGATCTCCATCACAGTTTCATGAATTCCCTTGCTTCATAAGGATACCCCAAATCCATCCAGAACTGTGTCGATAAAATGTATTATTGTCCAATTATCGCCTGGGAAAGTCATTAGAAATCCACTCAATACTTCTGAAAAATTAAAGTTGTTCTCGGAAAAGGCTTCAAAATAAAATTATTGGAATAGTCGCTGCCTCAGCTGGAACGAAAGTGGGTGCTTTTTCTGCCTTCGCAGTAAGAGCTTCAATAATTGATTCAGTATTACGAGGATTTGTATTTTCTACGCTTGAGTAAGAGAAAGTACTTGGTTAATTTTTATACTCGTCATATGTTGAATCACTTCGTTTTTCTAATAGGACAATAAAATATATGCTACCATCTATGAAGGGAAAACTTTATGGTCGGTAATTAAATTCCTCACGGACGGGGAAATCACATGCAACTTCTCTCGTTGATAATAATGCCGATTATTTCTTCCACCTGTCAAAATGCCACGTTTTTGGCATTTCAACCAATAGTAGCAAATCACTCGGTTTTATACTGATAAAACTGCCTGGTCCTTGATAAAACATTGTTCATCTTTGAAGTGTCAAAACTATATAGGGTTTACCACGTTAACTCTATCGAACTGGCATATATACAAGGTTAAATTATAAATTATCATGTAGAAAAGTTACCTGATTATTAATAGTCATTCACTTTGTCAGCGTAATAATGACATAAAAGACACATTTCAATAAACACTCAAATTTCACACTGTTTATGGCAGATATTGCAAAGGCAAACTACGACTCACGTCGTGGTCAAAACTGTAGCCGCTTGTAGACCAATTCAAATACTTAGGGTTTCCTGAACTCAAATGAAGATAACTTACGATTAATTTTTGTTGAATTCATTTTGTTTTTTGTGGTTTGAGACGAAACCGTTGAAAATGGAGATCTTCAAACAACGACAACGAATAATTTTATGTTCCTTTTGTACCTTGCTCAATAAGAAATGTGGCACAATCCCTTGGTATCGTCAGAAAGCATTAGTAATGTTTGCTTCAAACTATTCTAATTTCGAGATATCTAAATCATATGCACCGCGTAAGCATCATATCTCTTCTGGATCATTGAAGGCCTGCTCGTTGTTTATTATTTGAAATCTACTGCCGACGCTCAACATTGAGCAATGTAATATCAATTAATGACTTGGAAGAGACATCAAGTGTTTCTGCTGCCCGATCCATTAACAAAAACTTGTTTTCATACGTTTGCCAAATAAAAAAGGTTTTCGTGGGAAATAAAACTTTATCGATAAAATTTGAAGGACTCGTGGTCCCAATGGAGGAAATCGAAAATGATTAAGATCCTCTTGGAGAATCAAACGAAGAGATTCAAGGATATCTCCAACTCGAAAAATGGCCATTCAGAATCCGTGAAATAATCCAGAATTGCAAATTCGAAATGTTACTCCTATTCAATTATTCCCTGTGAGAGCAGTATCGGAATCCACTCAATACGTCTGAAAAATTAAACTCTTTCTGGAAAAACGGTTCAAAGCGAGTTAATTGGAACGGTTTTATCAGCGAGTCGCTACATCAGCTGAAACGATGTGCTTTCACAATCGCTTTCAATCACGATGAATCGCTCAATCCGGAGAGAAATGAACTTTCATTCAATGGGAAGCGACGCTCCATCATGAAAACTGCAGCGACTGACGTATAACTTAATTGGATACGAAATAGGGCTCGGTAAGAGACAATGTCACTGGAAATATGCATCTGCGCCTGGAGAACGGGTACGACGATATTTCATTCACGTCACTCTCACAACTCTTCTGCTCGAACTAGCACAAGGCAATGCAGCCCCTCAAGTCGTCGAAGAAATAAGGATTTTGCAATAATTTCTTGAGATTCCTTCCCGAGAATTTTCAGTGCTCAGCTCACAACGAAGCAGAAATTCTTCTCTCTAAAGTTGTTTCGTATTGTTACGAAATCTCCTGACGCCGGCCCCGTCGCTCGTAATCGCAAAATAATATGAGGGGTCGAAGGAAGATTTTCAAAAAAACGTGTTTCTCATGAATGAAGGCATAGGATATCAGTAAAAAGTCGATGACGTTTGGTATTCCTACATTTCTTCAACAATGTCCTGTTCCTACTAGTAAACCGAAATGAACACTGGGTATAGTATTATTCACAGTAAATGGTATTGGCTTATCAACTGCAATAAACTACCCGATTTAATCCCATTGTGTAGAAAATCATCTGGTAAAAGATGCAAATGTGCTACAGGGAAAACTTAAGAAATTTGAATTTTGCATAATGAAGGAGATATACAAGTAATTTATTTGAATGTTACAATTCTATTCTATATTTAGTTCAGTGTCGCTATCGCTATCCTCATCTAAATTAATTATAATTGGCGCAATCGATTTTAAAGAAAGGTACGAGTTTTCAACATTCATAACATGACTAACAGAACTTATCCAACTCTCAGTAGGAATGTCATTCATACAGTTCCCAATTAATTCTACCACACTACCACTCAAAGTCGGAGAAGTATTTTTTCCGCGCACACTCGATTTAAGTTGGTGCCACATAAGCTTTATGGGATTGAACACGCAGTAGTAGGGAGGTAGTCGTTTTTTTTAATAAAGAAAATGACTGCAGAACTTGTAAAAGTTGTTTTTTTGTATAATTTTCCTCAAAATATATGTCATTTGCAGCCATGAAGTTTTGAATCTCCAATTTCGTATTCTTTGAGCCAGGAATTTTTTGCAATTGTCGACTATGATAGCTTGCGTTGTCCATTACTATAACGCTGTTTGGCGGAATGTTGGGTGACAGACAATTTTCGAACCAATCTTCAAAAAGCTCTGCTGTCGTATCTTCGTCATAATCAACACAAGAGTCCTTAATATTTTTGGCAGAAAGCCACATAGCGTTTGGGATCCAACCATTTTCTGATCCTGCGTGTAATATTGTGATTCTCTTTCCTTTATTTGATGGTGCTTTTGTTTTACACTTATCAGAGGAATCAGACCATCCTTTGGAAGGGGTGTCATGCGTGTCAAACCACGTCTCGTCGAGGTAGAGTATTGGCCGATTTTCAGACCGGTATTTTCTTATTGACGTATATATATATATATATATATATATATATATATATATATATATATATATATATATATATTCTCATTTTCTGATCCTGCGTGTAATATTGTGATTCTCTTTCCTTTATTTGATGGTGCTTTTGTTTCACACTTATCAGAGGAATCAGACCATCCTTTGGAAGGGGTGTCATGCGTGTCAAACCACGTCTCGTCGAGGTAGAGTATTGGCCGATTTTCAGACCGGTATTTTCTTATTGACGTTATATATATATATATATATATATATATATATATATATATATATATATATATATTGACGTTATATATATATATATATATATATATATATATATATATATATTCAGAACGCCAGTTCATTAAACGTCTGGATTCCATTATTACTTGTCTCTTGTCAATTTTGCGATATTCAAAGCCCATTGCAGACAGAGCTAGCCAAAGAGTAGTGATGCCACAGTTGATGTGAGTTTCGTCATTGATGAGCCGCTGTTTCAGACTTTTGATTGTAGGGACACGCTGCTCATCGTACATAGTGTAGATTTTTCGCCTTATCAAATCTTTTTTCCAGTCGTCTAGACTTTTTGTGACACCGGAATCTTTAGGCTTTTTTCTTGATTCCATGGAATTTTCAACAATTCGTCTGACTGAAGTAAAAGGCACCTTCGTCAAATTACTGGTTACTTTTGCTGCAGCACCCGCGTTATATCCTTGCTGTAGTAAGGAACTATACACATTTTTTATAATGATTTTCGCGTCACAAGATAAGTGATTCTTCTTTAACGAACCACTGGAAGAAGCACTATTACTTTTCATCCACGGACGCCACATACTGCCTATTCTGTACGTTGGGGTATAAAATCTTTGCTATTAATGTCTGTAATAACAAATAAATGTTATAAAATCATTGCACGCCGTAACACAAGTGAACACTTCCAATGAAATACAAAGACTAAAATGAACAAGAAGTGTAAGCTGTAATCCTCTACAATCCCTCTCTGAGAAACAAAATTACCTGAATCCGGTCCTTTTACATTTATGATGTGCATCTCGGATTTTACAACTTAAGGGTCTTATTGGTTTTATTATAATCCTTCAGTCAATACCATCTATTGTAAAAACTACTATAGGACTGGAAGTTGTCACAAATGAAGTACTTTGAATGTATTCCTTTATATTTTCTCAGAACCCATCGTAACATGACATTCAATCCTCAAAGACATAACATGTAGCCATTTCTCTCCGAAATGGACAAACGAGAGCTTCTTCTTCAAAATCAATGATGCACCATGAAGTCGTCGATGAATCTATTGTAGACAAGGCAATATACAGAAATTGTAATTCTTTTAGTTTTATATCATTTCGAAAAATCCCCGTAATTGTTAAAATAATGTTATTATGTGAAATATAGATATTACTATTGGTTGAGTGTCATTTCTTGTGATGAGTATTTCTGTTCCTAATTCTTTGGGCTCATAGCCAACCACAACTTGAGAAAACTAACTTCCTAGATTTCCGAAAATATTGCTGGGTCAATAAAAATTGTTCTTTCTTAATGAAAAAAAAACATCGAAACGGTTCAACTTGTAGAACTGAAAATTGACTGAGTGAAACATACAAGAGCACAATGACTTGTTTTTTTTTTTGGTTTCCATCAGCCCAGTAACTTTTGAGATACAGTGGCAGTAGATAGATTCCAACATCGATTATTCATTCTGTCAGATTATGAAAGATTACATATCCAAGAAGTTTGGGGAGAAAAGAGAAGCAAAAAAACTGTAGCATGAGCCTGACTGACTGTATCGTCCTACGCACTTACTGCTACTTCCTGCTAATAGACATTCATCAATCAAAAACCTATATTCCATATATCAGTTTGGTTAAGGAGATATTGAAGCCGAAAAAAAACTGTATTCACTTAGTATCTGAAGAATGTGGAATGATATTTTATTCGGTTAACCAGCTGGCGATCCCTTACGCATGACAACCCTGAAAAGTCGAAAATTGTGCGAGAAATGTATTAACGAGGCCTGTCACTATTTGACGTGTGAATCCCAGCACGGTGATTTCGAGGCGAGGAATTGAACCCGACCCTGTCTTCCTCTTGACAGGTGGATAGACTCATCTCCACACTATCGAGATACTTCAATAAATTCAATTTTTCACGAACTGTGATTCATTTTAATTTTTCTAGTTATCTAATGGCGTTCATTAGATTCTTCTTAAGATTCTGATGGTTACTTGTTTTTTTGAAAATTCAATAGTAAAACATATTTTCCACAGAAAAATGCTGACAATACTCTGTGTTTTAACTTAATTAACACTGAAGGATGTGGCACATAATATCTTTAAATTTCTTTTGAAAAATATCATATTGTGTTATTATTACCAAACTATGCCAACAACACAAGACGCTTCTGTGATCTACGTATTATATAAATATCTTCTAACATGAAAAAAAAATCCAGAAACATTCAATAAATCAGATGAGGTTGAGCAAACAGGTAGGAAAATATCCTAAATTGTAATTGGGATGGGAATGAGGTAAAAATTCATCAAGAAATTAAAATACAAAAATAGCGTAAAATATTGGGATGAAAGGTTGAGTTGAGTTTGATCACACAATATTTCGAACCACTAGGTTTTTTCAACAGGTTTCAAAGGTAATGTACCGCACATATGATAAGAATATTGGTTGTACTATCTGTAAAGAGAACTATTTGAAAACTTGTAAAATCTGATTCTTGAGAAGACTCGAATTATTATTTTCATATGCAGATTCACACGAAAGGGAAGCCCTGTAATGTTCAAAGAACACCGCGTGAATCAAGTGACAGGAGATACGAATTAACATTTACTTTGAATTTCTGAATTTTGTAAGCCTCAGGAAAAACCTCTCCCAGCAAGGAGTTCCAAAGCTCAGTTGTTCTGTTGAAAAAAGATCCCTGAGCAAGAGAGGTTCGACAGGTTTCCAAATTTACAGCAAAGGAGTAGGAATTCTGTAGTGTCGAGTCATCCGTGTAGATATTGCCAAGGGTTAACAATTGATAACAATTCAGAAGAGCATCGACCGTGAAAGAATCTATAGAAGAAGACAAGTCTACGATTTTCCAATGAAGTGAGCGAGTTTGTGAGCGAAGAATCACCAACAAGCCGAATAGGATTTTTTTAATAGAATCCAGAAGCGTCCATGAATGTTTTGGTGTCGAACTCCAGACATGAGAACTGTATTCCATGACAGGTCATATCTGAGCCTTGTAGATCATTAGAAGCTGACGAGAAATGAATTATTTCTTCGCACGAAATAAAAACCCAAGTTTCTGGGAAGCACTTTTAGCGATCGATCTCACATGGTTTTTCCATGAGAGATTATCACTGATCGTAACTCCTAGCATCGAGATACCTGATTTTGTAGGAATAGTTACTCCTGACATCTGAATATTTGATGATGATAGATCGGCTTTTCTTGAGAAGAGACATGCCTGGGTTTTCGTAGCATTAAATTCCACCTAGTTCATGTCACCCCATTCTATTATTTTTACCAAGTCGTCGTTGATTTTATTGACGTGAATGTTTCTTTGATTTTTTTTCCTGAGCTGGTATGGGGACTCTGGAAGAGAAACTGCTATAAAGAGTACTGTCGTCCGCAAAACTATTTACTGAACAAGATGTTTTCTCGAGCAAATCATTGATATGAAGCAGAAACAAAGTGGGCGCCAGAACTGAACCTTGTGGAACACCTCCATTTATCGGGAGAATATCAGATGATACTTCATCAACAACCCTATACAGAGACCTATCAGACTTGAAAATCTTCAACAAAGCACACAACTGAGGAGGCAAACCATAAGATGTCTTGAACAAATTATGAAAATCCGTAACCGTAAAATCTTACCGAAATAGACAATGGAATTTCATTCCACGATCACATTGCAATGAATGAACGAATTCTGTGTTTAGGGAAAGTAAGAGTAATCATGGTCATTAATTCCGGCAGAGGAGTTCTGATTGAAATATAAATTCAACTCGACCCAAAATAATAAATCTGGAAATGAATACAAATTACGGACTACCGATAAAAAGTTTCATTTCACAACAAACAACACCGCTGGTAGTGATGTAACAATCATTTCTTCGTCACTTGACCGAAGAACTGACCGACAAAGATTTGAAATTCGCTTATTCATGAGTTTTCAAAGAAATCCCCAATTGGACAACCAAGTACACCGCTTGCAGTGATTATAACAATAATTTCTCTCTCATTTAGGTAAACAACTGACCGACGAAAAATCAATTTTCTTATTTATATGTATTTTCGATAGCCATCCACTCAAAATTTTCAAATAAAAGAATGCAATTTCAGAGACCAAAACAGTAAGTAACAAGTCACAGTGAGTGAGTACAAGTTAAGTAGTTGTTCCAGTACAGTTTGGTAAAAACGCCAGTGATAAGTATCGAAGTAGTTGAAACACTGCCAAAATTAATGTACTTAACAAAAGAATTACGAACCATGTTCCCAAACATAGGTCAGCCATTAATCAATTTCGTTAATTTGGTTAATTTTCGTTGATAAAACTCATGAGAATATTATTGGTGTTTTTAGTGACAAGTAACGAACCCGATTTAATTACCAGAGTGCTACGAACCCCACAACCTAACTTATAACGTCTTATGGGGGTGTTTCTAGCCGCTTGGAAACTGTCCAGAGTTTGATTCAGAATTTTCAACTCGCGTTCTGTTTCATCCAGACTCAAATCGATATACAATGGTTTGTCGAAATATTTCGTTATCACCCGGTATGTTCACAAACCCAGCGAGGCATGGTGAATCTAACTGAAGATAAAAATTCTTTTCATTCCATAATGGGCTTTCAGTGTGCTCTCAGTTTAGAAGCATTCAGGGAGAGTAACTTCTGCATTGAACTCACACGAATTCTCAACAAGAACGAAGCGAAAGGAAAAATGGAATATTTGGGAAATGTAGGCGCAATCTCTCAATGAAAGGGGCGTAATCCAGTGAATGGGGAAGACCCAAAAATAGATTTATTCTGGGCCGGGATTTTATTGATTCTGTGGGAGGTAAAAAAACACATTTTGTATTGTACTTTAGAAAAGATCCAATCACCCTCAGAAAAGGTAAAAGCAGGTTTTATCAGATAAATAATTTGAATTTAGAATTGAATGCAATGTAGATGCCCCAAAAAATAGTTTCTTTACTTCATAGGCATTCTTTCGAAGGTTTTTATCATTATTCTTCGAAGGTCATGTGGATAAAGCATGAACACTCTCAGAAAGCCATATCAAACATGCGACTCACTGAGCATTTTCCTGCGCCCCAATCAATTTCAAAAATAGTCAAATAATGCGACCCGCGAGAAATGAAATATTTAGCAATACAAACGTCCAGTTTTCCGGCAGTTACTTTGAGCAACGGCCGTAAAAAAATAGCCGTGCTTTTTTCGTGGAAGGAGTTAACTATAATAAACCATAAAACGCCTGCAAGTCGAAATATATCTGGAGGAGTGCCTCAGGGTAGTATTTTGGAGCCTCTGTTGTTTTCTATTCTCACAGCAGATTCTGTAGAATCCACCAATATGCAGACGATACACATATTTACAAATCTTTCCACCCACCAGAACTGGAAACATCCTATGAAAAATGCTTGTTTCACATCCGGTTGCACGAAAAATAAAAAAAAATTGTGTTTTTGTAATGTATTTTTGATTGAAAAATTATTGAATAGCTTTGTCCTATGACAGTACTGTTTTCATTGAGTTTTTCATTAGTTTTCCTTCTTTGAGATAAGGTTTCGCGGCCCACCTAGTCTATGGTCTTCAAGCTTTTGGCCCACCAGTCACATTGGGTTTGACATGGATGCTCTGAAAGGTCGATAAGATAAGAAATTGTCCTATTAGAGGATAGGTGAAAGCAAAAGATTAAAGGCGTTCATGTCTTAGGGCCTATCTTTTCATCTTCCGATAAAGTCTCTGGTACCTATCTATCGGATAAATTTCTCAGAAAGAATTATCCAAGGAACAACTTTCTTCCGTCTTTTCTTGGTATTCTATCCTTCAGGTACCTATCTAGGACTTGGAATTGTACCTAACTTCATGTTGCTGTCAAAACTGTACCCTTATGAGTGTTTGGCCTTACAACAGAGAACAATATATGTGTTTGTGCTAGTGTTAGCAGTGGACAGAAATTTTTTAAATATTTCGTGTTCTCGGCGGTACGAGTTGGTTTTTTCTTGATTTCGAATATGGAAAAGAAAGCTTAAGGAGAAAAAGTGGACAGGGCTCCAAATTTCACACAACACGAGACCAGCTTGTTAGTAAAATTGTTTGAATGTCAAACACATCTTGAAAAAATAAAAATACCGATTCCAACGTGTGGAAATTAAAAGATGCGACTTGGCAGGAAATATGGAATTCCGATGTAACGTTCTCTGAGACGACAAATAGCAGTGATAACTGTATTGATGATTCTTCCAGCAGATGAATTCCAAAATCTCCTACTGTTATATAGAAACTTCCAGTTGCTAAATATCTCAATGTCAATAATAATTTATTCATGGGTGTAAGAGCTCTATCAGGATACCTGGAAAAACAAATTTAAAAAAAAAGCAGATTCTTGGGTGTTTTCCGGGTTTGATGGCCGTGGTCCACAGGTTTTTATTCCTGACGTTTCGCCTACGACTATGGTAGGCATTATCAAAGTCTGTGAGGTAACGGACGCAATGATCTCGTTCTCACAGTAGATACTACTTTATTGACGTTATGATCGGCTTTATACCTGTTCTCCTGTTCGACGTCCGATACTATCGTGTTGGAAGTGGGCGTGGCTTGTTTCCTCTTGACTGGTTTGGGTCGTGTGTGCTTTAGAGCTGGTAACCAGACTTTGTTGATGTGTATGCCTTCTTCTTTTCGGTTGAAATTGTCTTTATGTTTGTGAATCTCTATCGCTTCTCTGTGTAACCTGGGATAGTAGCTCTGCGTTCTGTCAATCACTTCCGTTTCGTCAAATGCAATCGCGTGATTGCCTTCTCCGAGTGCATGCTCGGCTACTGCCGACTTGTCTGACTGTCCCAGGCGACAATATCTCTTGTGTCAGACAAGTCGGCAGTAGCCGAGCATGCACTCGGAGAAGGCAATCACGCGATTGCATTTGACGAAACGGAAGTGATTGACAGAACGCAGAGCTACTATCCCAGGTTACACAGAGAAGCGATAGAGATTCACAAACATAAAGACAATTTCAACCGAAAAGAAGAAGGCATACACATCAACAAAGTCTGGTTACCAGCTCTAAAGCACACACGACCCAAACCAGTCAAGAGGAAACAAGCCACGCCCACTTCCAACACGATAGTATCGGACGTCGAACAGGAGAACAGGTATAAAGCCGATCATAACGTCAATAAAGTAGTATCTACTGTGAGAACGAGATCATTGCGTCCGTTACCTCACAGACTTTGATAATGCCTACCATAGTCGTAGGCGAAACGTCAGGAATAAAAACCTGTGGACCACGGCCATCAAACCCGGAAAACACCCAAGAATCAGTCACCTCTGGCCGTGAAAGTTTACGTTCTTTGATAAAAAAAGCAGTTAGCCCTAGTCCTTATAAGCAAAGGTAAGAGCTCTCTCACATGAAACCTCAGTAAAAAGATCCAAATAAAGAAAGTATTTTGTCTTATTCACCTTTCTGTGTGATTCCGGATTTAATTTCTTCTAATAATATAGTGACGGTTGGTTTGGAGAGTCGAAAACGTTTGAAAAATGTTTGATTATCCCAATAGTTCAAATGGTCTGTTCGGGGTCTAATGTTTTATTCCCGCATTGCAATATTGACTATTTCATTTAAATCGTAGTCCAACAGCAAATCTATATCTTCAACTACTTCCATCATTACAAAATTCACAGAATCTCTAATTTAATTTAAATCTCAGCACTCTAACAGCTTGAGGGACAGCTTTGTCAAAAATTATGCATTGCATAATCTGCCTGCACACTCATTCATGCATAAAACACGAAATTATGTTGAAAACAGTATCGTTTTGTGGCATTTATCTTACAAATACCGCTTTAACCACAACCCAAAGTGCCAGACGAGTTATCCTACAAATACCCTGTATTTATCTATCAGATAGGTCTACTTGAAGGTGAAAAGACGGTAGAAGAAGAATATCTGAAGGATAGTTAACAAAGTTGTCAGAATTGTAGAATATTTGATATACATTTTGTTTCTCACTTTCCATCATCCTGATTATTCTTTCCTCTTTCAAAATTATTTCAACTACAGTCACTCCGTGCTCTCGAAAACCGAAGTTTCAAATAAAAACAGGTTATTGGCTCAAAACTCGATTTATTCCCCACCATAACTCCCTGTAAGTTTTCACAATCTGTCGAACGAATCTTTACTGTTTTCAATGTGTTAGGAGAAATATATAAAACGCTTCGATCTAAAGTGTTTGTTTTGAGAGCGGATTGTTTATGTACAATTTCTAAAATAAACTTTGTGAAGACGCAGCTATTTTTCTTGGGAGCTCCTTGACATTCTCTGTGTATGTTAAGCATAAAAGACAATTCCTATCAGACTTGAAATACAGGGTCATTCACTGTTTTACATATACAGTAGGCAGAGTTTATAGTGAGTTTTTGTATTCACAAGAAATGGATTTTAATGTTACAACGGCTTACATTGAAAGTTACTATATGTGCTCGAGCAGAAACTATCCAAAAAAAAAATCATCTGGATTATCTAGGTGTATGAACTTTGTGTTTTTTTGGAAAATTTCAGATATTCTGTGATTTCGTATAGCTCTCGAAATATTTATATTCCTCTTTATTCAATGGAAAATTTCATTAGTTTCAAAAATTCTATTTATGGCCAAATGTTCAATACCGATATTTTGAAATTATCATACAAGATGATCAAAGAAAACAATTTGTTATAGTCATCTGAAAACAGTCCTATCTTATTGAATAGTAGTATTCCGAACTTACATTTTTCGAACTACTCAACTATCTTGAATTGTGTTGAGAAAGAAATAAAAAATAAAAGAGCTTGAAATCCGTGAAGATACCAGAGATTTGGAAAACCGTATATAGAAGACGCTCTGAAAGACAGAAGAATTCATTCAAGCATGATTATTATTGCGCCAAAAGACGCTCTCAGCAATTTTATTAGGGAGTAGATATTAAAGCAATTTTCAGTCAATAATACGATAAAAACTTTTCACGAATTCTTCCATTTTTTCTTAGATCTTGTTGATTTTACTATTGTTCCTTTCATCACTCTCCCGAAGACTTCAATAAAAACATCAGTGTTGTATAAATCCACCTAAATGAGAAAAAATTGTACAAATGACAACATGATCATTCGGAAGTAAAAGAACGTAATCTCATATGCATTTCATTTCAATTACCCATTCGTTTTCATGTGTTGAGAGAATATTGTTATTGTATTCACATAATATCTCCATTCACATTTTCATGACTGTTATGGAAAAGAATTGAGAAGAATCAGTCTATGATTGAAATTGAATGTGTGGAGGTATAGGTGCAAATGTCGTTCAAGGGTAGAAAAGTGTCACCATGCCAACTGATATTTCCATCCCTTTCGGAAATGTTCAAAGTGAAGTTTCGTGAAAATGCACTGTATATCTTCCCACACAGGTACTTCCAGACTACACCGAAATTTTTCGAGCTGATAAAAAAAACTTTTTTTTTTTATTCTTCATTTAACGTCGGCCTATTTCCGCTACCGAGGCCAATCACCGACGCCGGTGAGCAAGCACACTTCCCCCAACCGGAAATTTTGACGAACCCTCTGGTATTCCAACCAGAGGTAGGGATCTTTAACGAGCCCAACATCCATGGACTCGGGACCGACGGCTTTACGTCCCCTCCGAAGGACGGCATATCCTCAATATATCTTGTGCTCATTAATATATTGTCTGCGAGCTATGATATGCTATTCCGCTGCAGCTGTATGGGCTTTCGACACGGTATTTCCCTGTATGGTCACCCATCCAAGTACTAACCGCGCTCGGCGTTGCTTAACTTCAGATATCGAATGACTGTCAGTCAACCTGAAGAGCTGGGCCATGCCCCCATAAAAAAAAAACTTGTGAATGAGAATAATACCAAATCAGCCAGCACCTTGTTTAACTACATTAGATTCAATATTTATAAAAACTATCAATCTTCATTAACCTTCACGAACAAAATTTATTCAGAATTCAATTTAATTCATGTGGAAATCCGTTATATGAGATGTGATACATTTTGTCTTCCAAAAGGATAGCTTAGTGCGATTCATATCAACCGAACTCATAGAGATGAAACTTCTCTCAGATAGCATTAGAAAGCAGATACGTTCAATAAATTGATGGATTCAGCCGTTACTACGTGATAGGATATCATCATGAAATAATGAAAAAAAATAGGAAGTTTTATTTCTCATTTTTCAGATTTCTGCAATTTTCTTTTTCAGTAATTACTCTCCCTCAGAATCATTTGAAAGACATTCCGTTTCACTATCTATTCTCCATAAGCAATAAAAAAGTGCTCTGATAATTCAGAACATCCAAACTGTCTGTTTCTAATGTACAATGTCTTGGTCTTATGATATATTATTCAGTTTGTTATGTATCAGTATTGATAGTATCGTATTTTTTATTTTGCATATTGATCTAACATTATATTGCGACACATCAGATATGTTTGTTTTATCTATAATGTGTAGCTTGTGTACATTTTGAGTATGGAATGTACTCTAACTTTCAATTTCCATTATAGTTTTTTTCATAAATTAATCTGGTTCTGAATTTTCCTTAATCACATATTTTGAAAATCAATCCCTTGATCTATTTACACTTCCACAGCTGTATAGATTCCAACTTATTTCCATATTTTTTCTCCAGAATATGGTATCTACGAAGTAACTAATGATACAACACATTATATTATTTCCGTACAATACCCTGTATGTCATAACCCAAATAAGAAGTTGTAGTTCATCGGTAAAATCCTTGCAAAACTTCCATACTCCCCCTCCCAATGGGCACACGCACGTTGGAAACACGTTGAGAAGAAGTCACATAACCAACCGTTGAAAAACAGTAATAATGTCGCGGGAAATGACGTTTTCTTGCATCGAGAATTATATTATTGAGAAACGTTATGTTTCAACGAACTACTGTTATTTACTTCATGCTTGATCTGAACGTTTATTTACAACGTGTTGGTATATTATATGACTATACAAATTTATGTATGTAATAAATAACGTATGAATTATGTTCATTTCCACCACCATTTAAACCTTTAGTAAACGTTGTACATCAACGTTATATAATAATATATCTTGACCCAAATACTAATGTTGATTCAGAACATAAATGTATATTATATTACCTCACAAGTTTATTTATTCAATCAATTACATATAAATAATGTTTATTTCTACCATAAACTATATCTTTAAAGTACGTAATATTTCAATAATATATCACGAGTATAATCATACAATAACATTGTTTCATAACGTTGACCTACATTATATCACTATACAAATTTAATGTCCATAGTGACATATTCAAAAATAAATGTAAGATGAAATATAACCCCTGCAGTATCAAATTTCCTTCCCCGATTCAGCAACAACTCTCTTCTTTTTCAATTGAAAAGTTCGGCCACATTGGCAGAAATGTGTATCGGAGCATTCTGGTCAAGCCCCCTGTCTCTCATTACCTCAGACGCTCTGACGAAATCAAAATGGTGGAGAATCTCCTGAAAAATAGAGATAGTAGGTACAAAGTAATGGTGATTGAACTGAAATTTCAGAATATTTGAATCATAGGTACTTGAAATGCTAAAATATTACTCACCAACTCAAAAATGATTTCTCGATGATTGTACAATACTATTATTTCACAAACTAAGTGGGTATAACTCAACCATCAACATGATCTGTTGCCGTTCGCGACAACCGCTACGAGCTCGGGCTACGAGATACATCGATGAACAGAGCATGTGCGGATGCAGTACGTTCAACGTGAACGTTGATACCATGTTTTACACATACGTGTATGTTACCGATATTTTTCAATAGAGAGTATACATGATATGTAATTTCAATGTTGAATTGGGGGTTAATGATATTGTTTTAATGAAACGTTCATACAACGTGTTTCATCAATCAGTGGTTTTCGTATGTATCCAATAACTTGTTTTGATGTCGTTTCCTAGTAGCGAATGAACAAAATATATAAATAACGAATAAACCAACATAATGGGATAACAAGATTGAATGGTTGTTTGGTAGGGGATTAAATACGTATCTTTATTCACCTCCATCAACAATAAGTTAATAACCAGTTGATATGTCCGTTGAGGTATACATTCAAAGTAAAAGTTGATAAAATGTTCAACATTAAGGGGTTTCTTATGTAATTCATCAACTGGGAGCATGAAAAATATGTAATATAAACGTTAAATGTGAACATGATAACATCGTTCATGTATGACGTATAATCAATGAGGCCTGTCAACTAGTAGTTGTTGGAAGCATTTAATACAATGATGAAATAGCGTTGGTTGGTTGTGTGAAAATCACTTAAGAATAGTGCATATTATCGAAGTCATTTGATAACAAGAATATAACGTAGTTCATTATCGATTTGAAATGTATATTCTATTATAACTATCAACCAAATGAGTCGAAGAAGGTAGATAAGTCGTTTGAGAAATACATTCGATGTGAATGTTGATATCATGTTTTTCACAAACGTATATGTTATCGAATAAATCACCAGAGAGTATGAATTATACGTTACTTTATCGTTAAATGGAAATATATAGATATTGTTATCATAAAACGTCTAATCAACGTGTTGTACCAACTACTGGTTACTGGATGGTTTCAATACAATGTTAAAATAACGTTCAATATCATACCATTCAAATCACATAAATAAACAACGTATTCTCACCAGGTTTCAATAATTACTATAACATTAATACGTTGCGTTCAATGTTATTGACACGTAACTCAAAGACGTTAGAAGTTATAACCAAAATGACAACGTTGACCCTTCAACTGGTAACGTATATTTCAACGATGCAATGTTGAAAAAACGTTGAATCAACGTACGTGTGCCCATTGGGCTGAATCCCCCCTTGTCCTATTCCTGAAATCTTGTGGAGCACTGTTAATAACACAGTTAGCATACAGCCTCACGAGATTCCTACTCATTCCTAAACTTCATCCGGCTTGTTTTCTTGGAAACGGGATCCCGCGCCATTGTTCCAGGATGAAACAATAATCATATTGCGTCAGAAGCAGATTAGAACCGGTAGTTATATTCGTGGGATGCATTGAAATGTAACGGTTTAATGCATGACGTCTCCAGACAACAAAACCGATTGTCTTCGCTTCTCGCCCCCATAGCATCTACCGATTATTGCTATTGAAACATATAATCGATACGGAAAGTTCAGAGTTCGAGTGGAGTTCCATGTTATGGAATAATACTGGAATATATGTTACAGAGATGGTATAAATTAATTGTAACAATGGACATCGAACCGCTTGATTACAATTTGAATGCATTTGGCTACACAGATAATAAAGTAATGAACTTTGGGACTTTGAAGCTTGAAAATATTTGAATGACAACTGTAAGGGCCAGTTTCATGAAGTATAGTGATTTTCATGGTTATTTCGATAATAGTTAACTCACAGATCACCTTAGGTTCTGGCTGGCACCTGTCTTAAAAAAATATATCTCGCCAGCAAATTACAACACATCTCCTGTGCGAGAAACAGTTTTTTTTCGGAATATATGGCGTCACATACCCTCAGATGACTTTCATTATATTACGTAATTCAAAAGATTAAATTATTTTCTGTAACTCACCTTGAATTTCAAGATAAATGAGAGCGTTATGTGAGTCTTCTTTCGATAGTGGCAGCGTGAATTTCGAAGAATACTGTATTTTGAACAAAAAATATGCGTTGAAAATTTGATTCCGAGCACATATTTATAGTTTGGTAGTTTCATTCATTCGATCCAAGCATAGAAAATCACTCTCGAAAGCAAAATACTTTGCCGACTTCGCCTTCATCTGGATGAACAATTGGTCACTTCCAAACCAGAAAATGGGTTATAAATGAGCACATCATCTGATGATTGTGAAGAGGGTATATTTTTTGCTCACCAGGTAACAATTGCAGACGCGAGAAATAAAAACGTTGTGATAGAAGCTTAATAGTCCAGACAATGGAAGTACGAACTTCTACCATGTAATGGGGAGTATTGTCAACTGGTTTGGAGGAAATTATGGGACGATGAAAGAATAACATCAAAAAATTTAGGAATACTCTCTGTTGATAGGCACGCTATATCACAATGTTACTTCTTCCAGAGAAGTTTTGTATTTATTTTTTCTCATTCGGAGAGAGCCGGAAAAAGTTGCTGGAACTTCGTTCTCCATACTGAAAAAATCATATTTCTTAATATCATTATAATGATGGCTCGGTTTGATTGTTAGGAGAATCAATGTCAGGTAAAATGGTATGTGTTAGAATACATACCTTCTCTTGAGGTACGCAGAAAACAATGAACTGAATACTTCTATTTGAAATTAGGAACGAACTGTCTACCAGCCCCAAGCTCCTCTCCAGAATATCCCTGTTTGTCCCCAGTCGTTCAACAAGGCAGGTGCAAACCTTTCATGTTTCTTTTCACAGATTCAATTACTCATACAACAGCTTCTTCTCCAGAACTTTTCGGTTATAATTGCACGAGTGCATAAAAATTACCGATAATTTTGCAAGAAAGCGTGATATCTAAAAATTGCAAGTTTATTTTCATATTTTGGCGAAAGTGTCCGAGTCCGAAGTACGAGGGCTCTTTTACAAAATATGAAAATAACCGAATGCAATTTGTATAAGATATCACGCTTGAATGCAGAATTATCTGGTAATTTTTATGCACGAATGTAATTCATTGGAATATTTCACGAATAAAGAAATTCTCAAGGAAACGTTATTTTTTGTTCATTTATACTTGTAGCTTACCTTATTTTTCGTTTGGCACGTAGCGAAATGTTGTGGAAGGAATCAGCTGGTATGGATGTCTGCAATAAAAAATCACGCACATCTATTCTAGGTCACCTATTGAATGTTAAACAAATGAACAGCTCTTTTGGAAGCATCTCTAACTATGACTCATCGCCAGATGTTAGAACTATCAATTTTTTTTCAGCAAATAGCGTTAACAATCAAACTTCACGTACAAAACAATCGATGAACATGAAATATATATTATATTCGGTATGTAGTCAAATACTGTTGGGCTCAACGACATAAGTATTTGGCTTGTTTGATCTCTTCTGAAAATATTTTGAACAAACAAATGCGTATTCATTGCACAACTTCGATATATTATCGCCTTGCCAATCAGGAATTAGATCAAACCACAGTTGAATTATCTTTTGAAAAATTCCTTCAGACCAGTCTCAAACTATCCAAAAAGTGGGTTTTGGCTGACACCTCTCAGAAAACAACTACTCCCCTGGCTAATACCAAGGAGGGCATTGAATTATATCCGACCAGCGACAGTGCAGGTTTCTTCACAAAAGAAAATCCTGCTTTGCTTTTGGCGATACAAATGAAGGAATTTATTCCCAATGATTGGGACACCATTGTATTGCCAAAAGTAAATGCAGGATATTCTTCTGCCGATCTACAGATGTACCCGTCCCAATAACTAAAAATTAATTCCTTCATTCGTTTCACCAGAACCTACACTGGCACCGGTCGGACATAATGCAATGCCCTTTGTGGTGTTAGCCAGGGGGAGGAGTTGTTGTCTGACAGGTGTCAGCCAAAACCTATTGTGTAAGTAGTTTGAGAATGGCCTGAACAAATTTTTCAAAAGATGATTTGATTCAACGTCAGCCTCCAAGTATGTCCATGACTATTTTTTTTTCAAACCATAGTTGTTTGACGGATCCCCTTAAGGTTGTAGACGATTTACATATATCTAACAAAATGGTTGAGGCTTTCGCGGCCGAGGTTATTAGTATAACTACTACTCTTCGGGCTTGAAGGCCGTCGTTCTTTGGAATTTCTTCCTGACGTTTCGCTAGCGCGAGTGGCCAGCTTCTTCAGAGGCTTATTCATCTCCGATGACTAAACAGTTCGATTTCTCAAGGCGTATTTATATTGATGCAGGTAGTCTGGAGTCTTAATTACTTCTGTCGGGTTCGGGGAATAATCATCATTATTAGTTGCCGCACTACCTGCTGTGATTTCATTAGTTATTCTTGATTTCTTCAGAATGGATTCCAAATTGACTCTAAACAGAATTTGGAATCCGATTCTGAAGAAATCAAGAATAACTAATGAAATCACAGCAGGTAGTGCGGCAACTAATAATGATGATTATTCCCCGAACCCGACAGAAGTAATTAAGACTCCAGACTACCTGCATCAGTATAAATACGCCTTGAGAAATCGAACTGTTTAGCCATCGGAGATGAATAAGCCTCTGAAGAAGCTGGCCACTCGCGCTAGCGAAACGTCAGGAAGAAATTCCAAAGAACGACGGCCTTCAAGCCCGAAGAGTAGTAGTTATACTTAGATATATCTGTTGACAGTAATAAGCTCTGAATCTTTATATTATTAGATCATTCAAATGTCTTCGATTGTATTGATCATGAGCTTCTTCTTGCTATAATGAAATAGTTGGGCTTGTCCAAGGACGCAATGTGGCCACATGAGAACTATCTCTTTAACCGTTTCCAAAGAGTTATCTCAAACAACGATAACTCGAAGTTCATTAATATCAAACGTGGTATACCCCAGGGTTCAACATTAGGTCCTCATTTGTTCGTTTCATTCACATCTCTGTTCCATGAAGCCCTGAGGTATGCTAAATGCATTTTGTTACGCTGACGATACTCAGCTTCACTTGGAGTTCGAAGATAATTTGTAAAACCAAGCTGTATACCAAATCAATCAAATCCTCGACACCTTGGTTTCTCTCTCCAGTAAGTTCTGGTAACGCACCTGAACCTAACATGATGCCATTCGGGAAAACATCCTCTGGAAATGGCTGTTCGATTTATAGCAGAATCGATGGAACTGAACTACCATACAAAAATGTTACTGAAAACTTGAAATAATTTCTGAAAGCTCCGCCTCAAAGCACATGTCTCACAAATTCCGAAACGAGGTTACGCCAATTTGATGATGATTTACTCTGAGCATGTTTGATTAAAAAAGCTAAATTCTACGATGCATTATTAATTTCACACGGAAATTACTCGGACGTCGTTTGAGGTTCAAAAATTCTGAGAAAAGACTGCTCCCGAATTATTAACCTTATATACAAATTAATGTTAATTTCACCAAAAAAAAATTTAATCTAAACTTCTATTATTGATTTCGACGTGAATGCCTTTTCAACTGTTTATATTGTATACATTTTTACTTTATTTACCATTTTGATGGAAAAACGATGTTCTAGCAGCTTCATTTCTGTATAATCTAAACATTTCCGTTCCTGAAGAAGAACCAATTAAAGTACAATAGCTTGAGATGAAGAGTTCAATAAATTACGTCAGGCTGCGATACCCGATACAAATCCATTTTTACTACTATTTTTGTAGTTGTACTATTCATTTGTATGAAATGATTGGACGGAAGAGCCATGATTTATCATCGCAGAAATTGAATCCTGTCTCTTGTTTGTATGTTTTTTTTTTGATCGAGCAACAATGAAAGCATTATTATAATAATTTTTATGATTATATAGGCAGTGGAGCAGCAATTTCAAATGGAATATTTCTTAATTTTGTGGGTGGATTGATCGTTTATGAATGATATACAGACAGTGTTTCTAAAACTTTTTTATTTTACTTCTGTCATAGAAGTTTCGTATTTTTTTTATTTGATGATGAAGCCAAAAAATAGGTCCTCAAACTGAGTTTTCTCAATACAAATCATCCCGTTTCTAATCATCCGATTTGATTTCGGAGACGTACCAATGTTTGAGAAATCATGCAATAGTTCTATAGCGTCAGGGAGAAATTACGATTGGTAGTTATATTTGTGGAATATATCGAAATGTTCCACTTCCCGCTCCAATACCACACCAACTGATTATTGCCATTCAAGCCCATTACAAACGATACATACAGTTCGTGATTTGAGTGGTATTTCCCGCAATAAAACATTGTACCAAAATGTTGGTGGTATTCTTGCACACAATGAATATCGACCGACTTGAACCCGCATTAGTGGATTTCATCCGAGTGGAGCAAGTGAAATGAAAAATTCAGTTCAGCTCACAGGTGGAAAATCAAGAAATCTGTTGATAGTGGTCCTAAAAGTATGATCCAGGGCTCATTCGATTCGGAATAACCCCTAGATGAATGTACAAAAAGGTGTCATCAACCAGTTAACTAGTTAAATAGTTGTTAGCAGATTAATGAAATATCTTTTTTATCCTCCGAAAAACCAGAAATGCAATTTCTAATTTTTGATTAGAAGAAGGAAAAAGACGAAAAATATTTTTTTATATGCAGATTCACACGAAAGGAAAGCCCTGTGATGTTCTAAGAACACCGCGTGAATCAAGGGACAGGAGATACGAATTAACATTCACTTTGAATTTTTGAAGTTTGTAAGCCTCAGGAGAAACTTGTCTCGGCAAGTAGTTCCAAAGCTCAGCTGTTCTATTGAAAAAAGATTCCTGAGCAAGAGAGGTTCGACGGGTCTGCAAATTCACAACAAAAGGGTGGAATTCTGTACTTGTCGAGTCATCCGTGTAGATATTGTGAAGGGTGGAACGATTGATAACAGTTCAGAAAAGCACCGACCGTGAAAATATCTATAGAACATCTACGATGTTCCAATGAAGTGAGCGAGTCTGTAAGCAAAGAATCACCAACAAGACTGATTGCCTTTGTCTGAATAGAATCGAGAAACGTCAATGAATATTTTGGTGCCGAACTCCACACGTGAGTACTATATTCCAAGACAGGTCATATTGGAGCCTTGTAGATAATTAGAAGCTGACGAGAAGTGAAGTATTTCTTCGCACGAAATAGAAATTAAAGTTCCTGGGAAGCACTTTCAGCGATCGATCTCACATAATTTTCCCATGAGACATTATCACTGATCGTAATTCCTAGCATGGAGATACCTGATTTTGTAGGAATAGTTACTTCTGAAATCTGAAAACTTTGATGATAGATCTGCTCTGTTTGAGAAGAGACATGCTGGGTTTTCCTAGCATCAAATTCCACCAAGTTCATGTTACCCCATTCTATTATTTTACCAAGTCATTCTCTCCTCAAAAATACTCAAGTTCGTACTAAGCAGATTGAACTGTCAACAGAATGAACCCCTTTTTCCTCAAATTACTCGAGAATCGTTGAAGTTAAGCAAATTCTTCAAGCAGATTAGTGAAGGAGATGAAATTTGCAATAACGAAGGTTGAATCGCCAAAACACCACCACTTGTATTAACCATTTCAATTCCGTGGTGAAAATAGAGTTTCGCACAACGCTCGCTGATCCATGACTAATGAAAAAGAAAATATAATCTCTATTTTCGATTTTTTTTTTGTCAGCATTGACATTCAGAAAATAGCAGATTATGAAATATACATCCACCGGGATGAAAAAACTATTAAAGTATGCTTGTAATACATTACAGTATGTTTTTCAAAAAAATGTTCATCACCAATACGCTCATTTTAATAAAAATCGATAAAAACCTTTTCTTCAACGACATATTGTTCCTTCAGGTGTCTGGATGACACTATGAAAACAATTATTACGATTACCTATTGTTACGTCCTAGCGCCGGTCCTGACCAGATCGTAAACGCACATGAGGAATCGCGTCGCAGCGAACGTCATTTTCCAAGAACTCGCAATGCCGCCTGGAGAATTCGAGACGCGTCATCAAGGCTTCTCTCGACGATTCTCGATTGGCACGCAGATATATATACGGGACAGGCTTCGCTGCGAGGGGAGAATTTGTATTCAAAGCTAAGTGGAGCGAGTTTAGTAGAGCTAAGTGGAGAGAGTTTTGTTATTGCTAAGTACAAGGAGTTGGAGTATATAATTTTTAGTACAGAGAGTTTAGTGGCGAGCGTTGGAAGGTAATCAGAGCGATTTAAGTGATTGTGTTGTATTGTATTGTGATAGAGAGTTTTAATAGAGGAATTTTAGTGTTGTTTGGTGTTTTAATCATCGAACCCAAGGGATATATCGTAACACTATTTACATGGTGGTGTAACGGATTAGCAAGCGCTGTGCGGAACCTTATTTTCACCACGGAATTGAAATGGCTAATACAAGTGGTGAAGTTTCGGTGTTCGAAACTTTCCAATTGAAAAATCCCAGACGGCACAATCATATTGCATGAATATCCTGTGCACATACCAGTGGAATATTGGAATATGCCAGGAATATCCCATATCCTCCAAAACATATGATATGCATATTCCATGGATATTCAAGGTCACCATGAAACTTATTCCAGGAATATGTTTTGATATCCCAAGATATGTTCATGGCATATGCAACAGATATGTTTTCTTGACCTTAAAATATATGCCAGGAATATGTTTTTTGAACTGCATAGCATATATGCTCTCTTTAACCGGAATAGCAGAAAGAAAACACACATCAAGAATAAAAAAATATAGGTGAACAGAAAAATATTTATTGGAAAAAAACTCAAAAAACAGTAAAGTAAATAGGAGTTATATCACCAAGAACTTTGGCTTCATCTTGTTTTTGAAAGATCATTGCAACTGTTCTTCAGCATCATTGCGTTTGTTTTCTTTATTCCTGAAAGATATAACTCAAACAAAACATTTCTGATTGTACGATTAATTACTCACAGTCTTCTGTTGCACCTCTCACTAGCTTTCGTCAGGAAGACAGCAAGCCTTTCTTCCACCTGTTTCTCGGTGATTTCTTTAGTAAGTGGGTTTTTCTTACAAACCTCTGAAAATATCAATAAAATATTATTGATGGAAATAGAAATTTTTTTCAACAATTAGTCATATTGAGTGAATATAAAGGGCCATTTTATGAAAAATAATATAAATATATACACAACGAAATTGCTATTTAATTGTGGGGTGAACCTAAAATGACCTCTGAATGAACGTAATGACCAAATGTCTGTTATTTATATACAAAGTATCCTACACATGAACAGCAGTCAGAAACCACCAAGTTTAAATTGGATTCAAATTCATATTCTTATGTAGTACTACCTTTTATCAAAGTAGCAATGTCCAAGGTAGAAAATTTCTTCTTTCCTTTTCCTCCAACCCAGCTGAACTGCCTCAAAACATCATCTTCAACTATCTGAGGCATACATCTTTTAATGATATCCTTTATATCGATGCCTCCAACATGAACAAGCTTGGTTATCTATAAATAAAATTGCATTAAATCTTTTTTTTTGAGAGTGCTTCATTCATTTTTCAAAAGCAATTGTGAAGGAAGTAATAAATACCAGAAATTGTCGGATGTTTTTGTCACTGAGTTTTTTATCCAATTCCATCAGGTCTATGTACGATTTGGCTGGAATATCGATATCTACTGTCACCGGGTTATCATCAGGAATAACATTAGTTTCATTCCTAGAATTTAATAAAGCTGTTATCAATTCTGCATTTTGTGTGACCCTTCCATTGATAATATGCAGGAGTCTTATAATTTCAGTAGAATCTATAAAAAAATGAGTTCAAATTAAAAATGCATAAAGCTATTAGAGATTTCCTCACCTTTACAGGACAAGCATTTCTGATTTGATGTAGTTGAAGAGTCACTTTTTGGGATAGACGGACAAGAGTGGTTTGGGATCATCAATGATGCAGAAACTTCCTTCTCTAAGTTCAAATTCCGTTTAACCACCGACAATGTATCAGACTCTGATGCACTGGCAGGATTCGATTTATTAACTGAAGCAAATTATATAATAATGAATAAAAACTTCAAACTAAAAGTATTTTGGAACTTTTGATACAAAAAAGAAAATATAAGTGAAGAAAGTGTTTCATCTTACCAGGAGGTGTTGGTAATTTGATTCTTGGTGATCTCCTAACACATTTTTCTGGAGGGGATGTGTCATCTTCAGAAGAAAAATAGCGTAAATTTTTTTTCTTTGTTCTTTTTTTTAAAGTCTCTTCCTTTGAAAACTCACTCTCAGTATCCAGCTCACTGGTATACTTGGCCATCCCTGCTTTTTTAGTAGCCACATAAAAATTGTCATATGGTGAACTGCTCAAAATTTCGACTGGTACGCTTTTCCAATTTTCTGTTGGTTTCTCTTGTGCCCGAATAGCAGCTCTCACCTTCGCGCCTGAGATAGTATCTGGCCACAGACATTTGTAATCTCCTTTCTCCTCAAATATCCAAGCAGTAGGCACTGCCTCCACCATATCATTCTCTTCAATAAATTTTACTATTTGCCACCCTCTCATTTTTAGTCATGCAAATATTATACAAGTATGAGAACATCTGGGGGTAGACAACTCCTGGAAAAAGTGTATACATACTGCAATCAAATAAAGGTAATCAAGTATTGAAAATTCAGTTGAAATACTCAACATTCAGTGGTCCAAGAAAATCTCAAGTATGTCTCAAAAATTCTCAAAAGGTACCAAAAAAATTAATTACTTGACAGTATTAAGAAGTTTTGTACAAATGCTAAAAAAATAAACAAAGGTTGGAGCGGTCAAAAGTATTCAATTTCTTGAGTTGTCCACCCCTGGGAGAACCTGACATATTCAAATGAAAATGATATTCAATGAACCTAATATTATGTAGCCCAAGCCCTTAAGCTAACTCTAAAATCAAGTTATGTAGAACAAGCAAAATAACTAAGATTTTTGTCATGCAACAAACGAAAATATGAATTATGTTATTAACATGCTATTAACATATTAACATACTATTTTCTGCAATAGATTTTATTCAGAAAAATATCCAGCTGTGTGCAACAATGGAAATACAACAAAACCATCTTCATGAGGAAGGCGAACATATTTTTGTGAAATTTCTTCGATGTCAATTACTGCAAATTTGTTGCATAATTTTTTCACAAAATACACATCCAGATTAGAAGAACTGCATGGTGTTTCAAAAAAATCACTTTTTAACTGAAATATTTTGACCAGGGCGACGACTGACGTTTTAGTATTAGAAAAGCCAAACACTAATGATACAGTGCCATCTTTCAATCCACAACAGTTATCCCGTTTGTACTTCGCACTCAGTGTAAATGTTGTACCAACTAGATTTAAATATTGAGGTTGGGGTAATAATGGTGATATGTTTTTTTCATATTTGAGGTGAAACTTATTTTGCAATTTAATTGGCTTTGAGACAAGAAAACCTTCTGACAACCTTTTGATAATTTGTTGCAATGGTTTATCACCTTTTCTGACCAACCGTTTTAGAATTTGTAAAAAATTCTCACTAGAAAAATTGCTAAATTTGTCTAGTGGCCCAAAACGACGAGCACAATCTGTAAGGTGTATCAAGTTGTGAAAATTGTGTGACATGTATTGACGGCCATAAATATTTTGAGTTTGTTGAACGAAATAAATAAGTAATCTTTCTGCATAATCATATAGGTTTGTTAGAGAAGATGATACTAATATTGTGATACTAACAAAAAGACATAAAAAATGATCATACTTTTCTCTGGTTAAAAACGGTTTCAAAATAACTACACCAGTGTACAAAAGGAATAATCTCAATTCAGTTGCTTTCCACCTCTTACTTTCTGAAAGGCTTCTTGGCTTTCTTGGGAATTCAGATGGCACATATACAGCTATCTGTTTTATCAATAAGTTCATGGAATTAATTATTCTAGCTGGTAAATTATGTGGTGGTTTACCAAATACCCAAGTTCCAACAAGAAGCTTTTTAGTTACACCGAGCAAAACTAAGTGCATATAATCTAATGGCACATCCTCAACCATATCTATGTAATCAATATTTTGAATTAATGTGAAACCTAGATGGTGATTGTCATCTGTTTGATTCCTGAATGTTTCATTTGTTCGTTTATTCGAATTGATATCTGGGAAACAAACACGGTCATTAAGATATAATCCTTCCTGACAGCATTTGGTGCATGAGGAATAACCACTGTGGCTCTTAACCTTCAATAAATATGATTTGGCTGGAGCATCAAAAAGGAAAAACTTCAACCTGAATGCAACCAACCTTTCTCCTATTTTGAAACCGTTTTTGGATACATTGATTACATCATTTACAAAGTCTACCAAAAATTCGTTTGCATCATTGGGTTTTTGGTACCCATGATATATACCAATTAATACTACATTTTGAATAGGTATGGTTAAATTCAAGAGAACACCTAGAATAGGATAGACTTGACTGCCAGAACTTTTACTAAGTGGAAGTCCATCAATATTTACAGCAATTTCAACAATTTCTGGAGGTATCAGTTTATGAAGCTTAAAAAAGTCACTCAGCACATTTTCAATACCCAGGTGGCAGTATTTACCAGGGCTCACCACTCTAGTATTTACTTTACGAACAGTTGATAAGAAAGATCGAGCACTCTTTGGAATACCGTCAAGACCTGGTTGTTTTTCTAAAATAATCAGCAACTCATTAATGGCTTTATGTGTTATCTGATTGTGCACAGCCCATAACTTAATCTCTTCTAGAAAAGTCAGGTCATTGCTTTGGCTTGGTTTTGACACTTCTGAGACACAAGTATCCCCAACCGATTTACTTGGTGAGTGATTATCATGCATCAATTCATTAGTGTTTCTTTGGTATGCTGGTAGAGTCAGGGACTGCATTATCACAGTATCAGAACTATTTATTGGTTCTTCATCGCTCTGGTCATTCTCTGACGATTCAGAATTGTTCTCTTCAGCAAAATTTTCTCGAGAAATCGATAATGTCTGGTCAGTCAATCTCTTCACTTTTCTCAAAAACGATTTCTTCATTGTTACAGGGCAAAACACAGACTGTAGGTGAATGAGTACCTTTCCTTCTTGTTGATGGGACAATATTTATTCTCAAGCACTGTGAGGGGGTTGAAAGTGCTTCGAAACTGAACACATACACCTTTTTCACCCAAAACAAAGAATTTCACTTACCCAAAAATAACTATTGATACAACTATATTCTATAATGAGTATTAGTGAGTCTGATAACTGATAGCGGGAATAGTGATACTGATTTAGTTTTGGATCACACCACTCCGAATACTCCAGACTCCAGGGCTCCTAATTCTAATTTCACTATTGGTGGAATTTGACACTTGTCATTTTTCAACCAATGGTAAAGCTGAAATGAGAAGCCCGGGAGCAACACACAAAACGAATGCTGCAAATTTTTGATCAAAAACACTTTCAGTTGACAAGATCACATGTCAATGTCATTTGTCAAAAAAAAATCTTCGTAACGACGAATCTTTCGTTTTCTCAAGCTGCGGCGTAGATAATTGAAGATCACAAATGTCGTACTTGGAAAATCTTATCATGCTTCAACTTTATTATTTTGTCTACGAACCTTGAAATTCGTACTACAAGATTTTCTGGCCAATAGTTTTGTCTCTGTCTCTCCCATGAAATCAAGCAAAGTGCCATTTCACTTTTTGCGTGAAAGGTAGAATAGAATTATGTGGTACATGAAATACCACCCCAGTCACAGTAAAGGATCCCCAGTTGCCAGTTGAACAAGGAACAAGTGTAAATGCGTATATAACAAAAGAAAAACTTTCGGTGTTACATTTTCAATCAACTAGTTTTTTATATTAGTGGAATATGCTAAACGAATGCATTTTGAATATTCCCAGAATATTCGAATATCTACCTTTCTGCTCGACATGACATTTGAATATACCAATAATATTCAATAAGAATATCTGATGGATATTCGTAAAAATATATTCCAGGAATATTTTCCATGGATATTGGATAAAGCACATATTTATGGAATATTCCAGGAATATTGCAATATCTACTGGAAAATGGGATGTAGTAGGGATATTCCAGGAATATTGGGTGCCGTCTGGGATGAATCTTCCCAAGAATGAACGGTTTCCAAGTTATTTTTGAATGATTGGAGCCCCTTTTCCGGCAGTTTAATTTGTTAATGAATATCGAATTAGTTTACTGGTGGATAAAACCTCTATGCACATTTTTCCAGGCGTCCTTCCAAATCGAATGAGCCCTAGATCATATTTTTAGGACCACTATATATATTTTTCTTGATTTTCAACTTGTGAGCTAGACTAATTCATTTCTCATGGAGTTCGTGAAAAATCAAGAACCTTATTTTTTTTAATGTTATGGCATGCTCTGCCCTTCGACATATTCTTCACGTCACTTATTTGAGCATTATGATTGTATCTATGATTTTTTTATAGGAATGTGATTCATACGACATTTGAAACTTCTCCCAATTCCACTTTATCATCGAATGATTAAGATTCATAAAGTGTAAAAAATATTCATGACTCACAACCGATAAATTAGATCATTGATTTTTGGCTTTCTGTTATTACTAAGAAGCAAATTTTGCAATGGAATTTTCCAAATGCAAGTTTGGAAATGGAATCACCGAAAAAAAAATTTGGAAAATAATTCCTTTTCTGCGACTTTCTTCAGTCTCTACAATCAATCATAAGAAGAATAAAAATCGATGAGGAATTCAAATTACTGATATACCTGACGATGATTAAAAGATCTATGTGAAAAATTGTTGAAGGCGTCATAACCATCTCATAGGTAACGTAACAAGCGAAACGGAAATCCTACAAAACTGGCATTGGAAAGCAAAAATCAATGGGTTTCAGAATTTTCACCTTCCCGAGCAGTTATTGAATAATAATTATTCCATTCCTTTTATTCATAACCCAACATTATTGTTCGATTACTCACTTCACTGTTGGATTGATGAAACTGGCTCTGGACTAGATTTGTTGATTACATATTATCCTTACAGCACTAAGGGCCAGTTTTTCAATACAAGGATAAATGAGTTATCTGTCAGATAGATGGAAGGAGAGAGGAGGTGCGCGTGGATGATATTTGGCAGTGACAAGGAAAAAAACTGATGGTTATTTTAATCTGACAGATATCTTGCATTGAAAAACCGGTCCTTAAACAGATGTAGAAGTATCAAATTTACGTGCAGGGTGGAAAAAAATCAACAGTTGTCATTTTCAGATGAACTGGTCGGGAGGAACAAACAGATGGGTAAATGATATGATATTAACAGAAAGGACACAAACACGACGCGATTCATTTCACATAACAGAGAATGGCAGTGCTCTATAGAAAATGTGAATTTTGGAAACGCGAAAAGATAAAACTAATTGCACTAGAGGACATGAACATATAGTCTATAAAGTAAATATGAAAGTTGCATATAGAACTTCTTATGAATTACAACAACTCCCTGATAATCCAAAAGATGAATTGGAAAACAGAGAAGTTGAAAATATAAGAAATCAGACGTTATAGAAAAGTAACAATAATTACATTGGCAGAGTGGGCGAGATATAAAAACCCGCATCAAGGAACACTATGCACACATAAGTTACGAAGGGTAGAAAAGTCCAGTGTCGCCCAGCATCATGCTCTGGATAATGACCATGGAATTGGTAAAATCAAGCTGAGATTGAGACAGTAGCATGTAGTGTACACATGCAAGATCGAACTGCTTTTTGAAACTATGTCTGTATTGCAAGGAGAAAAATGGGCCTACATTGGATATTAGCATTTTAGGGCGCTTTCGTGTCCATTCAATAGGTTTCCTTCACGGAATTTTTTCATTCTCTCTTTCAGATATTCAATTTAATACCAGAACCGGCCCGAGATAATTTTATGTTATCTGGATAACTCAAGTATTGAAATACACGGCAGTTATTATGAAATTACTTATGGAAATTGTAGACCAGTGTGACCAATTGTGGTAAATTTGAAATTTGTATAGATAATATAAAAAAATAAATGTTACAAAAATTTGAATATTGATCTTGAAATAGTAGAATTAAACAAATTCAAATGAATATGAATCAATTGAAAAAAATGTTGAAACCAAGTTTCAACTTGAGTGTCCTTAGGACGTTTCGATCGCTGGTATCCGTAATCGTGATAACTGAAGCCATCTATTATTGATGCTTGACTTCATTCATTGTCCAGTCAAGCACCTAGAGCTAGTTGATAGGTGAAACACATTATTCATCAGTAATCCTAATATACATCAAAAATACCAATACTGAAAAATACCATTATTCTTCCAATGATACTGAATACTGAAAGAGAAATATAACAATATAATCAATAGGATAATAATTCTATAATTCAATTTCAAATTACATCCTTGAACTTTCATATTTCATTCATACATAAATATCAGCACAAAGCATACTACTTCACACAAAGCCCCTTTATCATTGTTTTCTAGAGCATATTGGGTATGTTAAAATGTGTGGTCGGAATATGAATACAGAAATGCTATGGATCATTTGTTCCAGTCCTCCATACGATCGAAAGCTAGTTCATGATTTTGCGTTCTAGGCAAATGTACTGACAAAATACTGAACAATGAATTCTTCAGAGCTTTAAAAAACGAGCGAGGCATTAAAATCTGTCGATAGATTTAAATAACTATTCTCGTGGAGAATATTATTGTTTTGAAGCACTCTTTGGTTTACGCTCATCCGAATCGGAGTCTAGATGACAATGAAACGTGTATCACCAGAAGCATATGAGGAATTTTGTTCTGTTGAGAACTCTGCGCTGGCTCGTGTATCATACAGTGTATCCGCAAAGTATGGAATAAATTCGATATTTCCAAAACCAAAGGACTTTTTTCAAAAACCTGAAACACATCGATTTTTAATTTTAATATTCTATATTTCACAACAATATTTCATCATAAAGGGAGATCCATATTAATGTGATGACGTCATCGGAAATTTTTTAAATGCAACACTCTGTATTTGGTGTCAGTTTTAGAAAATTCGTAACGAGCTGATTCCGAAAAGGTGTGATACTTGAGGTCTAACGGACAGAATTTGAAAGATGTGCACTTAGAAAATAAATTTTATTGGTGTCTAATGAGAGTAGAAATCAAGAAATATTTTTTTTTTCTAATGATCAATTGGACAATGGGAAAGTAATTCAGCAATAAATACATGACTTTATTTCAGATGTTCGAACTGTAGTCCTTGCTTTATTTGACAGTAGGCGTGCTAACAAGTATTAGGCATTCCAGATTCTTGACAAAAATGTCAAATGAATCGAAATGAACCAATACGGCGCCATCTGCCCCCCAGAAACTATCGTTTGTTTTTTGCAAACGAGTGTGTGATTGGTTGAAACTTGTGTTAGCCACCCAGACATCACGTGATCTGGAATGCCTAATTCCTTATTAATTTCAAAAAACTAGGCGGCTAGTTTTTTTTGTTATTGCGAAATGTCATTATTTCGATTGACGTTCAGTAACTGTTAAATAGGACAGTAGTTATGTTGTATTAATTCCTGAAATTTGCCTGTAGTATTGCTTCGAATTAATTTGAAGTAGTAATGAATTTAAGTGTGAAGCAAAGAATTGAAATACTTATGATGATTGGCTATAGAGACAGATCGCGAACTGAGATGGAAGTGTGTGAACTTATTTAATGAAAAATATCCAGAAAGACGCATAACGCACTAAGCAGTAAGATTGAAAAGAAATTTCGAGAAACTGGTACAGTTGAAAATGCAAAAAAATCAGGTCGCTTTTCTGTGAATGATGATACAAAACTTGATGTTCTACTTGCTTTTGAAGAAGATGTGCACACTTCTGTTCGTAAGGTTAGTCGTGATTTCAATGTCAGTGAAACAACTGTACTTACACAAAGTATTAAAATTGGAATGAAGGCATCCCTTCGAAATCGAACTTCTACAGGAATTAAACGATGATGGTCCAGATAGATGAATCCAGAAGAATAGAATTCTGTGAAGCCATGATGGATAACTCTCACCGAGACCGCCTTTTTGTAAATAATATATTATGTTGCAGATTAAGATGCCTAGAAATCCTGGTGATTCAACTGATTAGATTTTGTTTAGATTTTTGTGGTGAAAAAAACAATCGACGCTTTTGAAGGTTTCCCCTATTTTTTCGGTAGAGGGCGTTATGTTTCCATTTTTCAAATTTGATGACAAGTGTCGAGTTAATTGTCATATTGTAAAGTCACTTTGAGATTTTGATGTGTACGATGTTTTTATCGTGTTTATTTGTTGATTTCATTGCTTTTAAATATCGAAACGTTGTTACTGGTATCTCATTGTCCACTCATTATCCTTCAGGTTGCGATCTCTTCTCACTAGCCAATCAAATAAAAGTGGAAAAACCCGACTGAACATTTTCACTTAGTGCAAATTCAGCTTCAGACAAGACTGACAAGAGCGTGTTGGCGACATCTGTACATATTGTACGGAAACCTCCAAAAGCTCAATTATCCACCAAAAATCAAGCAATCCAGATTTTGCCACTTTTATCCCAAACTTCTACACACCAGGGTTTTCAGGCATCTTACTGCAGATGTTCGAAGGTATCTCCACCAAATGTTTACGAACCGATGGATTGGTAAGGGTGGACATTAAACCGAAAGTTGAATAGGCAGAAACAATAGACCGCGGGCATGTGACGTCATGACGTAATTTAAAGAGATTATAATTTCAATTCTGAGATACAAAATTCATGAATATACCGTTGCCTATTTCAACTCATCAGTTCCCAAATCTACTCTTTTAGTTGCTTGAATCCACAATTCATGTCTCTTAACAGCAAGAGGATTAATATTCTTTCTCTTGTCGAAAATAGAAAGGAATCGATGGATTGAAACTTCACAATCAAATTGAGTTATATATATATATATATATATATATATATATATATATATATATATATATATATATATATATATATATATTTAAACCAATTTACCAACTTTTTGAATACGACTAACCTCAAATACAGTAAGGTTCTGATTACTGATTATTTGAAGTAATAACTTAAAATAATAATTTTGTAGCTTTTCCCTGAAGATGACAATAAACATTCTCGAAATATTGGAAAAACTTGTGTTATAAGAGTACACTTTTGTTCTGCTGTTCACCCATATATATATATATATATATATATATATATATATATATATATATATATATATATATATATATATATATATATATATATATATATATATATATATACATATATATATGTATATATATATATATATATATATATATATATGTATATATATATATATATATACATATATACACGGTTTTCGTTGTATTGTTCCTGCCTGATAGTAGACTAGTTTCCATCGTAGCTAATGAGACCAATATCAGATCAGACCAACTAACCTGTGGAATCTACAATCACCTGAAAGAGACAAGCAAGTTCAAATTAATATAATATTGACAGTTTGCTATTGTCGTAAGACTCATCACATCACAATCCTACTCGGCCCTTGAGTATCACTCAGCCCACGTACTCATCTGTTTGGATAACCTGAATGTCTCCAGTTGATTGTCAACAAATAAACCTCTATGGAGTTTCAGCGCATGTAACGTTCAATCAAACTGGAGGTCTAATAACGCATTGTTTACCATAGGGACCTGTTTGTTTACATTCGGCAATGGGAATTATTATGTAGTGGAAAACTTTTTGTATCCAAATGTAGACTCATTGGGGAGTTTTCCAGACTGATTTCGTAAACAGTTTGATTGGCAGAAAAGTCGGTTTATTTTTGTTCTCTTGCCACGGACATGACGTGGATATATGAGCAAGGGTGCCGGATGATCCAAAGGGATCACTTCTGGTTGAATATTGATATTCTATTGGTAATAATCATAGATATTTTGAAATTAATAATAAGTGCTACCTTGGTATTATCCAAGAGAAATAAAATAGCATATTAACCTTGGTGAAAGTTCATTTTTCTTTTCATAAAAATGAATCAACAATAGTACAATAATAGTATACAACAATAGAATATTACTTTATCTGATGGCATGTCTTAATGACAACGTTATGTCACTCAATTTTGATGACATAAGGAAGCTCATTATGGTACTAAGTACCATAATGAAATTCTAAAAGGAAAACATGTAATAGTTTGATCAAAAAAGTGTATTCATATGTATTGATATAAATGCCATCAGATGAAATTTTGTATGTAATACGAATCATAAACAATCATTATGGCACACGCCGTGTTATCGGATAACATTCACGACTTGTACCATAATGATCGTCTTTATGATCCTTATTATATAAATAACTATTATGAGAAGGAGAAGCATGACTTTTCTTGACGCGCCCGATAGAGGGCAAGTCAAGAAAAGTCGCTTCTTTTCCGAATAATGTATACTATTTTTTCTTCAAACGTAGCAATTTTCAACCATAAATAGTACAATTCATACGCTATTTTTACTCGAAATTAACTGTGACAACTCTCAAAGTCGTCTAGTTGTTAGAAATTAAAATAATTAAGTCGTCGGTGGGATTTGCGTCTCCTTGGTTACAGTTGTTTGACAGTTATTTTATGTTATTAAAGACAGCTTATTGTTGTTGCAACCGCAAGCGCAAATTTAGTGCGAAAATGGAAAACCTAAACGAAATTGAGTCCGCGGCTAATGATGCAGTAGCACGTTTGGGGCCCTCCAAGTCCGGAATAAAGTATCGGTTAGCGTACAAGCACTTCCAAGAGTGGTGCGATACAAGAGGAGTACGGCAAGTTACCGAAGACGTTTTACTGGAATATTTTAATATAATGGAAAATGAAAATAAATGGAAATCTTCTACAATGTGGTCACGATACTCTATGATAAAATCCGAGTTAGTTATTAGAAAAAATGTGGATACAAGCAAATTTTTAAAGTTACGTGCCTTTCTGAAAAAGACAAGCGAAGGATATACTGCAAAGAAGTTCAAAGTTTTCACTAAAGACGAGTTTGATAAATTTTTGTTTGAAGCGCCAGATAAGTTGTATTTAGGATTAAAGGTAAAAAAAATTATATTGCAAAGCATGTAGTATACTCTACTAAATTATAAAAATATATCAGATTGTTTTGTTAATTGGGGTTACCGGCGCCTGTCGATGCGACGAATTGGTAAAAATGAAGACTGTGGACATTGAGGATAAAGAAAATGTAATAATTATCAAAATCCCAGACAGTAAAACACGACAAATTAGATCTTTTACGATAATTGGTCAAAACTACATTAAACTATGTAAAAAGTATGCATCACTGCAGCCTGAAAATTTCACAGAAAACCGATTTTTTATAAAGTACCAAAATGGAAAGTGTTACCGAAGCGTCATGGGAATACCTTCGATCAGCGCAGTAGACCAAAAAGTAGCTAGTTATTCAAATTTAAACGATGCAAGCGCATACACGGGTCACTGTTTACGACGAACTTCAGCAACACTTTTAATTGATGGAGGCGGAAATCAAACGACATGGGGGCTGGAAATCAAGCACGGTTGCCGAAGGATATATAGAGGATTCAATAAGAAATAAGAACGATAATGCTCAAAAAATATTAAACCCTCATGATTCGCCAACATCGGGAATGATTGCTGAAAGTTGTGCTCGACCATCAGTATCATCAACAATTACCAAAGCTTATCAAGAGTCGGGAACATTTTTGCACGGTTTCAATTTTAAAAATGCTTCATTAACTAATTGTACTTTTAATATTACTATAAATAAAAATGATGTTCAATTGTTGTTAATGACATTTGTATTGTTACTTTGTGACATGTTTCATATTGTTGTCATGACAACATTTTTCCCTCCGCCGTAAAGAAATGGGAAAAAAACTGCTGCCGGCGGAGACATCAAACTTTGACAGGATCAAGTTAGATAAGTAATGTCATCATTATTTGACGTTTGAAGAAAAACAACATTTATTGACGCTGTTTACTCACGAAACACAACGAAGTGGACATAATTCAGAAGTATTACTTTCGTCACTCTTTACCATGTTAATTGTTGTAAGAGACTCCTTCGACTCGAGCCCTGAAAACAATTCTTTAAAAAAATCCCAGCCATAGATGAAATATCAAACAGCCTCTCGAGTTCTCGAGACAATCTAATTGTAACCAGGCCTTCGTTTCAGGGTCTCGCTATTCAATAATGATTCAGCAAGTTGAGAAACAATAGCAAACGTAGGAATGGAAAATGAAACGAAATTTGGCGAGGGCCCTCGATTCAAATAGTAAACACTCTAACGACGAAAGTTTATTTTCTGTTGGCAAACAAAGACCTCTCTATAATCATAATGTTGGAAACAATGGTGGTTTCTAACTTTGTATTTGCCTACCTACAGACTGCTATTATTTAGGTGAATCCACTAATAATCATTCAGAGAAAGACTCGAGATGGAAGCACCAGCTTCATCAATTTTAATTGGTTCAGTTATTTTATCTGTGGAGCTATTGTTCATCAGTCTCATGACTCTGTTTGAACAGGATAATTTGGTAGGTTCAATCAATGGAAGCTCGTTTCTGCCAAGATGTTCCCTATCATAAATTGTGTGGGTTGAAATAACTGGCATCTTCAAATATGGATGAAATATCAATATTGTTCATTAAGAATCAAGAATGGTGATAACAATGGCAATTGTTTGGAGGAGAGACGTAGCTACGACTGAAATTATTGTCTGAGGTCGGTGGGACCTAATCAAGATGAATAAAAACGCTTGTGCATTGATTATACCTGAAAAATCGTAAGTCCAAATTTTCGATCTCTCGCATTCTTGATTGCAAACAATTTCAACTGAAAAAACCTTCATGAGAGATCGCCAACAGAGGCGCTCTTCATGAATCTGGTAACGTAACGACACTTTCCTGCACGCCCAACAGAAGTTTTATAGGTTACAGGCATTTGAAACAACTTGCCTGAAATAACTTTAATTCCATGATTTTGAATGATTGTTTCCGCATCCTTTTTCACTAGGCACGTAACAACTACTGTCACTAATGCTGGAAAGAATTCGTTGAACTGGGAAATTCTGCAAAAAAATCAGTCACACAAATATATAACGTCTACCCAAGTAAGTTGAAAAAGGTCATTCGAAGTAAAGTTTGCTTCTACTATCTTCTCTCTTTCATTTTCAAAATATGTGTTGAAACTATCATATATTCTAATACTAAGAAATAATTTACCTACGGTAGCTACTTAACATATGAGATGGATATAAGAATCGGCACTATTAAAACTACAAACAATGCAAAATGCTTCATTATAAAAGTAATTAGAGGTGAGAAATTCGCTGAACAATAGCAATAGTAACGATAAAAAACTTGAGAATTACAACGTGAAATGAAGCGAACAAAACTAGATGGAATGGAATCGAATATTGAGTTTATTGGAATTTCCAAACGCATTCAAATTCCAAATGAGTACTTTGAATCGAATTATCAAACTGTCAAACATGTTTGTAAGGGGTTACCTTCCTACAAGGTGAACAAAATATTGTATGTATTGTATGGTGTATGATTTTCTCAGGCCATAACATAGATTGGTATTGAAAAATGCCAGATATGTATCTTCTATCTATATTCTAATGTTTGTAATCTAGGAATTTTTGACTGGGTAATGCAAAACTAATATATATATATATATATATATATATATATATATATATATATATATATATATATATATATATATATATATATATATATATATATATGTATATATATAGGAAAGTGCACATATCGCACTCTCTACTTCCATAGAAAGTGACCTTTATTCTCACTCGTGCGGAAAGTAGGTACTTTCCGCACGGCTGTCAATAAGCCATCAAACCCCTGAATCCTGTAAGACTTACAGATGTAATTTTTAATTCCTCCTCCCTATTGTTATTATTTATATAAAAACTGGGCTGATAGGTAACTAATTATCCATAAAAAATAAAGAAAAGAAGTGTTGTATTATAGGTACTTACTTACCTATTGTCACATCTTCAGATAAACGTTAATTATCGTTATTTTCTCATTTCACTATAAAAACTGATTGCAAATTAATGTGCACTCAGAAAAAACTCAAGATTATTCAGGCAACTCAATATACTAATTATGTACGTATTCACAGTTCACACAACAATAAGGTCCATTCAGTATTTATTACAAAAATCATTACTAGAGATCAATTACCCTAATACCAAACTGAAATTTTTGCACTCGAAGCGCGTTTCGCTAACAAGATTAACATCTTCAGGAGAAGAAAATTAATTGATTGATTGAAACGCCAAGGGCAAAAATTTCAGTTTGGTGTTAGGGTAATCGACCTATAGGAAAAGTTTCAACTTTTACACCAAAGGTTTCAATCTCATCTCTATAATCTTCAATAGTCAATTCCAAATACGAATCCAGGGATTGTCAGCTGTCAGGTTACTGTTAAGGTGGATTCATATTGTAGCGTACATAACACGTATACACGATCTGATATTTACATATTGTTTAATAAAATAGGTGGTCGTAAGAAAAATAGTGTACATTACTTGTGCGAAAGTGAAAAATGTCACTTTCCGCACTAGTAATGTAATTCTGAGTGTCCTCCGGAGTTGGTATAGGCAGTAAATACTGTTTCATTATAATAATTGCCAAGGGTATCAAGAGTAAAGTACTTTTTATCGACTATTTCAAATAAGCAATGTGTTTTCATTCATCCATATAGAACACTAACAACTGTATGGTATTTTCTAAATTTCCTAGCGATTTGCGGAAATAGTATATTACATACCGAGGTGGGAAGTGATTCATTGCTGTCTTGAGATCAGTAAGTTAACCAAGACGCAAATCGTCGAAGTTAGTTGTGATCTCGAGACAGGCATGAAACTTCCTACCGAGGTTTTTATACTATTTCATTTACAACCATCATATTTCGATTTAAATTAATAAATCTCTGTTCCATTCTGAACATATCTGAAATATTACATTCAACGACAAATTACCAAGAACGCGGTTTTCTCAGAATAATCAAGTACATATATTGTTACCGTGACTACGGGGTATACAATTGTCACCAACTAAGGTGGCTATATACTGGTGTTTTCACTCCATATATAAGATTGTCAGCAAATCAGACGACCGATCTGGTCTACTTGATCAAGAATTGATGACGTAGACCGTAGTAATAACTCAAAAAATTCGCCAGGTATCGTCACTCTCGCAGTTGAGATGCCAGTCATGTGCACGTCCTGTGTTGCAAGTGGCTATGTCGTTGCGAATTCTGTTCTATGAGCTGAAAAAATTAGTTGATTGTTGATATTTTCATTCGAGCAATATAATATCGTGATCTCAATTCAAAAGCTCAGTTTAGAAGTAGTATAACAATTCAGCCGAATATTATTCACATTGGCCACGTTTACACCGTCGCTTGTTAAGCGGACTAATGACTTTATTTCAACCAAAGAATCTTGGTCATCTTGGTGTAAACAGGTGACCAGCTTGGTTCGGTACCGAAAATTGTTGCGTACCAGACCAAAATAGTCGAGTGACCAAGATGATGTAAACACCTACGGCCTTGACTATCCGGTAATATGCAAAATTTGGTTTGAATCTTTGCTAAGCGTAAGTACTTGAACTCCTCAAATCAATTTTTGTATCTATCAACAGAACCACATATCTCAAATCTAATGTTTATTATTTACTTTGAATCTGAATCTATAAATCGATGAATTATTGACGTTTTTATGTGTTAGTAGAGTTGCAAAGCTGTTTATACTTCTGTCACATTCTGTGGTATGTTAACCAAATAAGAACCAAACATGACCAAACTATTTACTAATTGATCATGGTGTAAACAGGCAGTAACTTATTGACTTGGTCTGAAATTGGTATGGTCAACTTGGTCAGAATACCAAATTAGCGCACGGTGTAAACGTAGCTATTAATGCGTGTGAGCGAATAGGAGTGAGAATTGTGATCAAATTTTATGGATATGTTAAGTGAGAAAATGCCATTTTCTCTGGTGAGTGAAATCATTATTATTTTTCATAATCTTTTGGGTTGAACTGAAAATATCTGAGACAAATATCACTGCATTTATAGAATATTCAGAACGCGTGCACATTCTAGAATGTTGTTGCTAGCAAACTCCTCTTGTGTATTTTTTATGATCACTACAAGATTTTTGAATGGTTATTGAATATACTAGACCGTGAGATCATTCTTGGAGGTAGGTCATAGAAGATGAAGTTTGTTTTCATCAGCCTCAGAATAATCTCGCGTTCTATTCTCTGTTCTAACCAAAAGTGATCTGTATTTGCAACAACGTGTTCCATGGATCGAGTGATCGTGAAAATTTTTAGGAATTTTAAACACAAGCGCACCCTCAAGGCGTAATTTTGAACAACTACACCCTGTCTACAGGTTTGTCTGAAAATATATCGCAACACTGAAAGCACCAGTATATAGCCATCTTATCACCAATATAAATAAATGTCAGATAAAGTCAATAAATGACAGATAAAGTCTAGAATAGATGAAATGGGGGCGGGAAGTAGAGGTGTGTAATAATGTGACACTTCCCAACCTCCAATGACGTTAGTAATGACAGCATTACATATATGGTTGTAAATAATAGTATATTATGCAACGATCGTGTAATGATGGTTATTAATATATGAGCATAAACCGGGATACGAAACGAGCCGAAGGTGAGTTTCGTATGGTTTATGCGAGTGTATTAATAACCATTACATGAGAGTTGCATACGCTATTTTATCTACACCCAATAAATAATGAAGAACTAAAAATATTATAATATTAGGTATTTATATTGAACACAATAATAGTAGGTAATCAATCGTATTCCTTTGAAAAATTCTACAGAATTATAATTAATGGTATAACCACGGAAAATACAACAATGAGAAGAAAAAAAAATAAAAAAAGTCTTTGCCGAGGTCTGGGATTGAACCCGGGACGTTTGTGATCACTGTCCGCGCCGCTGACCTCTTGGCCATGAAAGAACACTGCATTAGGACGAAAATAACAACATATGTGTTGCATTTGTCAAATGAAAAATATAATCCTTTCGATTGTATTTTTTTCTTGTTTTAGACATCCGTGGAGGGTCGCTGGTAATTCTTCTATATCCCTGCTATAAGACATTTTCATTCGATCATCGAAAATTGACTGAATTCTTTAAAAATTCAATACCTACTGATTTTGACTTGACAAACGTCAAAATGCAAAGCTTGTACATCATGCTTGATTGAAAAATAATGGGTTTCTATTGGTTGAAAATCTGTATCGTAATGAAAATCTGTATCGTAATGGATTTCATTATAAAACGGGTGATGGGCATATAAGTGTATTATTAGAGTACGGGTGTAGATAAAATAAATTACCGTAATGAGTGTCAATTGCCAACATAAACAGTGTCGTAGCCTTGTCTTCGCCATGTTATTCCAAGTGAGCAAATCGTATTTCGACCCGACCAGCACTCGATCAAGAAAAAAATCTCTCCTTCATGAACACGTGGAAGAGACCTCGCATCTATCAATCATCAGCGGAGCGGCACAGATCCATAAACGAAACTTCAGAAGTGTCAGGAGCGTTCGATTCCCGGGCTCCGCGAAGTGTCGAGACGCTCGGAACGTAAAGCTTAATCAATCATAATTGGTTTTCTGTTCGTATCGGAAAACAAATCAAACTCGGGACGAGCGGTGCCGGTGTGGAAACGCCAGGCTCACCTTTGACACCGATCGCTCTGATCGATTGCTTTTATTTGTGATCGAGCCCGTTTCTGATACACTTTAATTGGATGAATCTCTGGTAGTTGGATTTCTCATCCGTATTTTAGCTTTCGTCCGATATTGTCTATATAGCTACTGGAGTTTCAAATTAAGATCGCACCCCCACATTCCAACTAATAATCACTACTTTAATAACTATTGCTAGTTAACGTTAGGACTTTGACGTTTGAAAATCACAAACCGTAAAATGTTGTGAGTGACTCTTACACTTTTCAGTGTTTTTCCACTTTTCAGTGTTTTTCCACTTTTCATTTGAACGTTAACCATGAATTTTGCTCGATCAACATTAGTAATAATTTTAATCTAGGTCATATTCCAAATTTTCAAAATAATATCGCAGCGTTATTTTGACCAAGGCTCCAACTGATAAGCACCACTTTGACAATACTTTGACATCAAGGGCCGGTTGTACAATCTACGATTTATCGTCAAGTGGCGATGAAGAAGCAGAATCTGACAGAAAATGCATGTGAAATAAGTCAAAAGTGAGATGCCTAGGAAACCCTGGTGTATCTACTTATACCTGAATAATTTTGGGATAAACTTGGCGAAAAGCGATTGCTTGATTTCTGAGATCGCAAAAGCTTCAGATCGCTATTGTAGAAAGCGATCAGTCATATACCATATGAAGCTTAATTTTCAGTAGAGAGGAATGTGCAACCAAATATTCTACCACTGTTTATTATTTGCCTACTGAGATTTTCAGAAAACGTGCATGTAACGTGGAAACCTACCGTTAACAACCTGTCAATACTGTCACTGTCACCTGCTACCTCTACAAGTTTTTAGTGTGTCTACATCAGTAAGACTAGACTTCCGAGAAAATTTACTTTGCCCATTCACCTGAGAATGTACGAAAAGTTCATGCTACTGTATTGAAAGTGATAGACTGTCTTGGAATTTGGGATACACACATCAGTTATGCAACGGTTCAAAATACGTATCACATCGATATTTCCTTTATTTAAACAAAACTTTGTTTTCAATATCTCATTGATAAGAGCTACAGATGTTTCCTCCTCGATATGAGACTTTCGCTCAAGCTGAAACGAATAATATTAGCTACAACGCCACATTCATGTTATTATTTTGGGGCGATTTGTTTTGTACTTACCTTAGGTACTGAATAAAGAAGAATATTATAGAATAGAAATCTTCTACACATCGTGAAAAAGTACTTGTAATAACTTCAAAACTTATTCTAGTTATATAGACTTTCAAACACTGTTGAATGCGAAGAAATAATTTCAGAGTTTTCATTGACAACAATCACAACAATAAACCTCAAAGTTACGTCAATCTGACAAAACCGACATTTGACAGATTTTCGTAAATGCTCATATAACGCCCCCTATACAAAAATTAGAAAGCTTTTGTAATCGTCGATTGTTTTTCGCCAAAAAATTCTAAACAATATCGAATCACTAGATACACCAGGGTTTCCTAGGCATCTTAGTCAAAAGTCTAGTTTTATCGTCAATCTGAAGTTTAATCGAAGATTGTACAACCGGTCTTGAATGGTAATGGATAAAGGCAAACTTAAACCAGATTGTCTTTTGTTCAAGTGCATTGAACTTGAAAATTCGAGTGTTCTGATTTCGATGATATTTTCCATTATTTTTTCGAATATTGAATTGAATGATATTGGCCTGTAGTTGCTCATTCATATTGTAAGGTTATAGCGAGATGCATAAGAACTCTGGTGCGTTGACTTCTACCTGGAAAATCGAAGTTTCACCAGGATTATAAGACATCTCAGTCTCAAACAATGTCAGAGTATCTGAAAGTGGTTAGCAATGTTTCTTGTTGAATGGTTAGATAGATAGATTCTTTATTGACCACGTTACATACATAATGTTCATTTGTAGCATGTCCTAATTAATGACAAATGAAAAATGTAGAATCCAGGAAAACATTATTTTCATGAATGTTTACATAAACAGTAGGTATTTGGATCAAATTTGTTATTGCTTTGTCAGAAGTAACAATTATGAAACAGTAATAAGAATAAGATTTGAATTAGAATAAGACATCAACACACAATAAAAGAAATAAAAGCACATGATAGATATCATAGGGTATGATAAAAGTTCACATTGAAATAAATTCAAAAATAGACTCCAGCACTTTACAAAAATTCTGACGGGCACGTATTCAAAAACTCATTCACAGAATAAAAGCAAAACTTCAGGAGAACCCTCTTAATTCTGCTTTTGAATTCCTGATAATTCAGGTTTCTCACTTGCAGAGGCAATTTATTGAAAAGATCAATTCTCAAAGAATTCTTCTCGGACATGACCAGTCTACGTCTTGGTTTCACCAATAGATCTCCAGATCTAAGAGGATATTCGTGACCAGAAGCTTGTGTTGTATAGAGACTTTTAATCTGATGAATTTGAAGAAGAGTAACATAAAAAATTTTTTTGGAAGAGGCATGATACCGTACTTCAGGAAAAGAGGTTGACAATGTTCTCTGAACTGTACACAGAACTTTCGTTACCCCAACATAGAATGCCATATGAAATGCGGCAGTGGAACAAACTGAAATACATCGATCTCAAAAGCTCGGCATTGATTAGACATTTCAATCTACGAAAAAGAAAAAGAACACCACACAATTTTCGCCCTAATAGGTCAATATGTTGAGACCAATTCAGTTTGTCATCCAGAGTTACGCCTAGCAAGGTGTTAAGTTGTTGGTTTCTACTGGGATTCATTTTCAGTTTATCAGTCGTGAACCACAATGAGCCTTTTCCATTGTGCAATTCCCTGTCTTCTGTAAATCGCTAACACCTCTGCCGGAATTTACCAGGGTAGTATCACCCGCGAAGAGAACACAGTCGACTGGCAAGGTTACGGTTCGGACTTCCATTGTCTATATTATTAACTCTTTGAAAACTGTTGTCAAGAACGAAAGGATCAAAATACAAATCAAGTGAGAAAATCAAAATCAAATTTTTGGTCAATAATGAAATTGGGGATTGATTGATCAAAGAAAAATACTGTTGTTACAAAAAATCGAGATATTGAATATGAAATATGAGTCAAAAAAAAATTAAAAAACGAAATAAATGAAATAATATTTGTGACAAGAAAATTGAGGTGGAATGTTGAAACCAAGCTTCATATTGCTATCGTTTTCGGGTGATGACCGACAATATACCTTCTTATTGCTGAGAATAAATATGCTCTATACTGAAGCACCATTTACACGATGGGAAAGTCCTGTTTTAATTTTTAGTATTTGAAAGTTGCTTCCATAAACTTATTATTCCAGACCATATCATTACGTTTATCTCCATTTGTAATCCATTTCACATAAACTTATGAATTATATATAAGATCTTGAAGTCATGATTAAAATCAAACCCTTCATCTTTCAGTGAGGCTTCTTTATAAGCATAAATTGAGTTCATATTCGTTGAACTTGATTGAAAAACTGACATTATGTAATGAAAAATTATTGTTTTGATTTGTATAAGTCGATAATTCAAAGCTTATATCTTACTCGAAATGATATTATGGATATTCATTTTATAACATAAACTGCTGTGTTGTTAACTTGCAGCAGTAATTCTGATTTTTCTTTTTTTTTTTTTTTTTGTTATTTTGAGTGGTGCGCGAGCTCACATAAGACTCAACATGTCGAAACTCATGAATATTTATTTTCAAAATTGTAGAGGATTGAACACTAAATGTTTTGAATTTTTTAGGAACTCATCAATTGGTGATTTTTATATAATAATAGCAGTCGAAACATGGTTACAGGATGGAGTAGATGATGGAGAGGTAATAGACTTGAAGATGTTCAATTTGGTAAGATGCGATAGAGATTTGGCAATTACGAATAAAAAAACCGGAGGTGGTGTTTTTCTAGCAACCAAAAAACAATATAAAGTATTGAAAGTTATCAAGAATCGTACATTTTTTGAAGCAATTATAATTGAAATTAAAGCAAAATGTCGCAGGTACGTTCTCTGTGGGGTATATATTCCTTCTGGAAGTTTAGTCAGTGTGTATGAATCAGTTTTTGAATTTTTACAGAATAACATGGAAATGTCTGATAATGTTTATATTTGTGGAGATTTCAATATACCCGATATAACCGGAACTACTTATAATAAAAATATATCAAATGAAATACTTGACAGTTTTCATGATTTCATGGATTTTAATGGTTTCACATTATATAATAACATAAAGAACAATCACGGAAGAACATTAGATTTAGTAATCTCTTCGGAGAATAATTTATACAATTGTACAGTTAAAAGAGATCTCGTGCCAATTGTTAAAGAAGATGAATATCATCCTGCACTCGAAATTTGTATCGAAAATATGACAAATAGGGGTACGTGTAAAAATATCAATAATATTTCTGAAAATCGCACAAGGTACAACTATAAAAAAGCTAACTTTCTTACGTTAACGGAGCGTATCAGGGATACAAGTTGGGATATAGTGTTGAACGAAAAACTAGATGTGAACCGAGCTTTACAGCATTTCTACGGTATTTGGAATAATATTATTGAGGAATGTGTGCCAAAATATATTCATTACAGTAAATCTAAAATGTATCCCATTTGGTTCACAAACGACATAAAAAGTATCTTGAAAGAGAAAGAGAAGTATAGAAAACTGAAAAATATATCCACTTATTTCAATGATAAATACATAGAAGTGAGGCGAGAGGTAACTAAGCTTATTAGAGTTGAGAAAAAAAAATATGTTAATAGATTAGAGCAGGAAATAACGTCTGACATAAACAATTTTTGGAATTACGTGAAAAATAATAGGAAAAATTCTAATAGCGATAAATTCATATATAACGGGGAAGAGGTAGCAGAAGAAAAAACTGCAGAATCATTTGGAACATTTTTCTCGTCAGTGTATGCTGACAAAAAAGCATCTTACAATTTACTTTTCGACTCTAGCTTGGACGTAACAAATAATACACTAGTACTGAGTTCAGTTAATGAGTTGGACTTTGATGTCGCACTAAAAAAGCTAAAACCCAAAAGGTCAGAGGGGACTGATGGAATACCACCTTATTTATTGAAGGCCTGCGGTGAATGGGTGCGGCAGCCTCTGATACATATTTATAATCTTGTTTTGAAAACGAGGATATTTCCATCAGTCTGGAAAACAGGATTGGTATGTCCCATATTCAAGTCCGGTGATAAAATGAACATCGAAAACTATCGGCCTATATCAATTATGTGTGCCCCCGCCAAACTCTTTGAACAAATATTATATTGTGAACTATATAAACATGTGGAAAATAATATAGTACCTCATCAACACGGATTTGTGTCAAAAAAATTATCCAATACCAACCTATTCCTATTCAGTAATCATGTATTTGAATCAATGAAATGTAAATCTCAGCTTGATGTTATATATACTGATTTTAGTAAGGCATTCGATAAAGTTGACCACGACATATTACTAGAGAAATTGAGTAGTTTTGGATTATCATATAACCTAATTTGTCTATTCAGAAGTTACTTAGAAAACAGATATATAATGACTAAACACAATGGAAACACATCTGGAAAATTCGAAGCAAATTCTGGAGTGCCTCAAGGCTCCAACCTTGGACCACTTCTTTTTGTAGTTTTTATTAATGATTTACCCGAAGTACTAAAATCATCAGAAGGCCTTATATTCGCAGATGATTTCAAAATATTGAAAAAGATTGAAACAGTTAGAGATTGTGTTATGTTACAGAAGGACATTGGTAGGGTATTGGAGTGGAGTTATAAGAATAAATTGTATTTCAATCTAAATAAATGTTCTGTTTTAACTATATCGCGTATCAAGCAACCATGTGTTTTCAATTATTTAATAGGGGGGTCAAAGCTTGAAACGCTGCACTGAAATCAAAGATTTAGGTATTACCTATAATAGCACATTCTCATTTGCCAAACACATTGAGAACTTAGTGAAGTCAGCTAATAAAATGTTAGGTTTTGTAATAAGACAATCGTATATTTTTAATAATATCAACACACTCAAAATTCGGTACTATAGCTTGGTTAGAAGCAGGTTAGAGTTTGGCTCTTTGATTTGGTTCACGGAATCTCAAAGCAAATTGAATAGATTAGAAAAAATTCAAAATAAATTTTTAAGACTACTCTACTTTAAAAAACATCACATTTATCCTAGCTACCAGACAACAAGATCTTCAACTCTTAGGAATGAATTCAAGATTTTATCCCTTGAAAATAGACGACAACTCTCAGTTATGGTATTTTTATATAATATCATCAATAACAGAATAAACTCCTCAGAACTTTTGTCTTTGATCAGATTCAAGGTGCCACCTAGAATATTGCGCCCGGTTCTGATGTTTAATATCCCTCCATCATTTAACATTTCGAGATCACCTACGGTAAACATGTTTCGACTTGCAAAATCAACTCAATATACTGATGGATCTAGAATGGACAGTTTCTACCAGTGTCTTTCGCAAAACAATATTGAGTCATTTAATCTCTATCTCTTTATGAATCATAAAAACTTTCAAAGGTGTGTCAGTCCTCATACAATTTACATATTGTAAAATATATCTAGTTATATGTAGGTATAACTATTTTGAGGTGTCCACATTTTCTAAATATTGCAAATTTTGTGAATTTTTATCTTATTATGTAATTTATCATTTGGATATTGTAATTATCATTTATTCATGTAATTAAACCGCAAGGTTTGTATGAATGATAAATAAATAAATAAATATTTCGAGGTGTGGTCGGTTATAAAGCCCCGATTTCCCTATGGCAGGGGAAGGGGTGGTACTAACAAGGAGGCGAGCTACTACTAGAAGTGTGCTGATCGATCTTCAGCGGGAAATGGATATATTGGCGCGAGATTCTCTCTCATCTAGCCGAAGTCGGTCCATGCCTTTAATAAGCGGCCTCCACACATTCCGGATCTCCACGCTGGGATGACTGAATGCGTCGTTGTTGGGGATGTAGGCGGCTTCCTTAAATTTGATCTTGAACCAGTGCTCATCCTTGTGTATGACCTCGGCTTCAGATCATTTGATACTGTGATGGTTTGTCCAAACATGCTTCGCTATTTCTGATTTCGTTGTTTCTCGGTGTATTTTTTTTCTTGTTTTCGCCTATTCTCACTTCCAATGGTCTTTTGGTTTCTCCGATGTATTTTATCCATTTCATTTTCAGGTATAAGTCAACGTACCAGAGTTTTTATGCATCTTGCTCAACCTTACAACATGTATGAGCAACTACAGGCCAATATGTAATCGCACGTTAAAAGGTAAGGCCTCGTTGATCCATTGCTCGCACAAGTTCCGACTTCTGAGGGTTGACGTTCGTCAGCTGGTTAACAGAAACGAACAATATCATTCATTTCAAATTTCGTAAAAGTAATCGAAAATATCATCGAAATCAGAACAGTCAAATTTTCCAGTTGCAGTTGCATCAAAGAGAATTTCGTTCAAGGCTGGAAAATCAACTGAAGATGCAATACCTATGTGATCTGTCTGAGTGGATTTATGAAGACTTGAACAATGTCGACTCTATGTGTTTTCATTGACCTCGCCAAAGCTTTCGACAAGGTTTGTCATGAGACATTTTTGAAGGAACTGAAAATTAACGGCCTCATAATGCACGCTCCACTGGAATTTTATCCAAAGAACAGCACTCAATACGTTCAGATCGACGATGCTATGAGCTCTGTGAGACCTCTAGCAAAAGGGGAACCCCGAGGTACTGTCGATGGATTTCTTTAAAATCGACCCCAGAATCATAAGTTTCGCTGACAACACAGCAGTTATGTACAAAGAAGAAAGTTAGCAGAATTTAAAGGAAGTGACAGAAAAAGGAATTGAAGTTATTGATAAAATCTACACACTGACAATGAACGAAATAAATTCCTTACGCATCATACACTTTCATTTCAGAAGCTATGCAAATTGAATATTTAGGAAGCATAATTCATACACATTTGAAATAGAATATATAAATTGAAAGTATAGTAGATTAAATGAGGAGACATATGGCGATATGAGTACCTCGAAAGCTTCCTTGACAATCAATATTATACATTCAGCTGATTCAGTTTCAAATCAATAAGGGTATATTAGGATGGGGAGGCCCTGGTTTCAACATCTACATTATTCTGTTATGGATATTCAAAAAAGTTGCATCTGAAGAGAACATTTTTCATTTTTCGATGTAGCAAACTCTAACTACTTGTTATGGAAACTGTGATGTTTTTGGAAACAAAAAATTTAAAAAAAAAATGAAAACATAGTCGATAACATTTATACTAAAATGACGTAGATACGGCAATATGGCTTAGGAAGTCAGTGAATATTTGTAACAATGAAAGCCGTATCTGACTTCTCAGTATGAAAAAAATTGTTTTTTTGGAAAATTTTCCTGTTCCGTATATTTTCAATATCGTTCTACATCAGAAGTAACCTTTTCCTAATCGAATATATCGTTGTGGACAATGTACTATCGAAAATACTTCAATGCTAGATTTCTCGATATAATGTCACAACAGATACACGGCTGTATACACGAGTTATTTTCTGAGGAAAATTAAAGTGATTATGGGTGGGAACACATTCTGACTGAGTGAACTTCAGTCACCATCAGTTGGTCTAGGGAATTCAATGAAATAATTGAACTTTCATGGAAATAATATATTTCTGGGTTTCTTCTTCTTAGTTTTTTGGGTTCTTAACCTACCGCATTCTGAAAAAATAAGAATTAATATTGGAATATATTTCTCTTTCAGTTCTTGTATTTTTTGATAGGCAAATTTGAGTTATGCAAGATTTGCTGAGTTATAGAACGTGTTCCTTCTCAAAAGGAACTGTTTTTTATTGACGCAGCAATTTTTTGGGGTATATTAAAAATTTGCCCTTCTACAATTGTACAGATTCCAATATTATTTCTTAATTTTTCAGATTGTGGTATAACAAGAACCCAAAAAAAAACTAAGAAGAAACAATTCATCTACCACAAGAATGATGATGTAATAACGTTCGTACTGCCCTGAATCGACTGAACTTCGGATGATAGATAAGTGTTCTATTCTCAGTCTTGGAGAAATGCAGGAAGAATCCGATCTGTTAAAAGCTTCATCAATCATATTTGATTTTCCGCTTTGAACATGAAAAGGACTAATGGATCCGAACAGAAGTTGATCAATGAGGTTAAGATCACACCAGTTCAGATTTAGCTTCAATGATTACCGATAGAACAATGTCAAGAAGCAATTAGTGAAATATTCAAGACAACTGACGAATTTGGGGTGACAACAATCAAGATAGGATCATCATTCCCACTTTGGCGTCGGTCCGTTGCCAAATAACACACTTTAGAAAACTGTGAAGAAATTATTTCGAATATTTCCATCTTATGTTAAAAATCCCATATGAAGCGGGACATTTTCGATCAATCACAGCGATGAACTCCCGGCGGGACATTTTTGGGCTGGTTTCCGGTAGGTATCGAAAAATACCCGCTCGGTCCGTGTATCTATAGTAACGATTGTTAAAATGTACATTCGTCATCTTGACAGGCATAAATACTGAATTTTAAACGTTTTTGTTTTAACTCCGGAAATATTCTACCGAATTACACTCGTGCATCAAAATTAACCTGATGATTTTCCATTCAAGCATGTTGTCAGTAAAAAACTGCATTCGGTTATTTTCATAAATAAATTAATAATAATGTTTATCTACACCTGTACTCTAATAATACACTTATATGCCCACAACCCGTTTTATAATGAAATCCATTACGATACAGATTTTTCATTACGATACAGATTTTCAACCAATAGAAACCCATTATTTTTCAATCAAGCATGATGTGCATGCTCTTTATTTGACATTTGTCAAGTCAAAATCGGTATAGGTATTGAACTTTTGAAGAATATAGCCAAACTTCGATAATCACAATAATATGTCTGATACCAGCGATATGGGAGAATCACCTTCGACACCTTCACCGAGAGAAATACAGTTAGAATGATTAAATTTTTCATTTGACAATTGCATGATTTATCACTTATTTTTTCATCATATTTTGTGGGCTGTTCGTAGCCGAGCCGTCTACGGCGCTGACATTGATTTATCTATCTAGAGGAGACGTTGGTTCGAATCCGGTCTCGAGTAATTTTTTTTTTCTTTGATTTTTGATCTTCTTTTCATATCTCATCGTTTTATTTCTCGAAGTGATACTATCAATTACAATTCTGTGGAATTTTTCAAAGAAATTCGTTAAATTAGTATTATTGTGTGCAATATAAATATAATATTTTTAGTTCTTTACTATTTATCGGGTGTAGATAAAATAGCGTATGCAACTCTCATGTAATGGTTATTAATACACTCGCATAAACCATACGAAACTCACCTTCGGCTCGTTTCGTATCCCGGTTTATGCTCATATATTAATAACCATCATTACACGATCGTTGCATAATATACTATTATTAAACAATTCAAAAACAGGTATACAATATTAAAAATCAAATTAATAATAAACTAAATGCATAATCCCACGAAGTAAAACTTGTGGGATATTCGTATTACTTATGTAAGAAATGCGAAAAAAATTATTAGGATCGAAACATAGGTATAATTAGTGTGTTTTCAATATATCATGAAATATTTTTCTATTAGAAATAAGTATCCATTCCTTCAGATTTTTTTTGTATGATATAAATAATTTTGTGTTGTTGATTTCCTCTGGTACAATGTCATATAGATATGAACAAGCGAATGCATAATTTTTTTGGACAATTGTTTTATGTACTTTTGTTTTCAGAGTTATTTTATCTTTATGTCTGGTTTCGTAGTGATGTACATTGTATTTGATTTCATTTCTATTTTTGAAGAGATTAATCATTATATTAAAACAAAATAGTTGCCTGATATCCATCTTATTGCTCTCTTTATAGAGTAGGTCAGAAGAATATCTAATATTTTTTCCATATATAATTTTTAGAAAATATTTTTGAAGAATTTCCAATGGTTTCAAATGAGTATCATTTACACCTCCCCAACTAGGAATTCCATAATTCATCTGAGACTGAATGAGAGAGTCGGGCTCTTTCGACAAAATATTAAAATAAACTTATGCAGTTTTTAGAAACATGCTTTCATGGAAAATTATCGGTAATTTCGAAGCACTTGTGTAATAACTCCCGATAATTATAAATGTAGTTGGGAAATTATAGCGGAATATCAACGGCAACAACAATTTCAAGTCTTTGGATTCTCCTAATGAGATTACACTTTAATTCACAATTAAAGACTGTTTGCTAATCATTTATTATTTGTATTTATCACTTTTGGTTGTTGTACATGATTTATCCGAGTTAACTAGGCAATTTCGTTCCATCAGTCGTTTCATAAATCGTATCCGCAGTCACCAAGAAATTTGGAAAACTTTATCTTTATATGAACAGCTCAATTCGAAGGGATTTTTTTCCTTCCTGAGCCTTGAATACATCACTGTATATGCAAACGACACTCTAAGGAAATGTGAAACAGCTCACTCTATACACAATTTTGAAATATTCACATATCGGGAGCTATTTCACTTACAGTGAATTTGTACACCAAATTTTCAGATGTGGAATTCAAATTGAATCTCTGTGCTTTTCATAATTCTATCACAATTTCTGGATTCCATAGGGATTTCAAATTTCAGATAAGATTTCGAATTTTTTATATTATTTCTGGAATTCACCTAACGCTCATTAGGGATTTCAGTTACCCTAGCATTAAACCAATATCACTCACACTCGACGCGCGTTCCGGTAACCAAAATATTTTATATTCATTCATATTTTTCATATTCATACTTTTTCCTTCAACAAACACTCTTTCGGGAACACCCAGGAGGCAGAGCCTTGTGCGGGCAAGTGTCGGCTAATTACCTTGGGTGCCGAAGCACAATAGATTTGTAGATTCCATAATGTCGTAGTTTCTAGATTCCACCTAGGATTTCTAAATTTCATCGAAATTTCTTAGATTCCTTATGAGATCTCCAAATAACCACTGGGGTTTCTAGATTTCTAATTGGATTGTTGGATCCCATCGGATGTTTAAAATTTTGTGATTTCAGGGTCTACAGACAGATTTGGTGATTCATAATTGGATTCGTGGCTTGATTGGATATTACAAAATTTGCGTTGGGATTTTAGAATTTCAGGTTTCATTTCTGGAACTCAACATGGATTAATAAGATTTTTGGTCAGTGTGTACACAATATTTTGAAAATTCCTCGGTATTTTTTTTGAATCGATGAACAACTCACGAATATTTCACAACTAACTAAAAAACTGTTATCATAAACATCAATGGAAATATGACACTCAAATGTCTGCATAAAATGTGGTTTTGTCTCTGCCTTTCGAATGAACTGCCCCTTGCCGGTGTTAATTTTCAGATTCGATAAAAGTTTCCCAATCTAGGACAAATAACACATATTATTCGGAACAGTAATGCTTACGTGTTAAATGACAATTATTAAACATCGTCACAAAATATATCAGTGCAATTTATGCAATCGGTATTAGTGATAATGTCTTAGAGTTCGCTCATCTATACAGAATCCTCATCTATGCAAATTGAATATTTGCATTGAGATGTTTTAGATTCTAGCTAGAAGATACCTTCAGGCTACGAAATCAAAATAATTTAAACTGTTGGATTTCCTGCAACTTTTCGAAAATAACACTCATAATCAAGAGCACACATTGTATGTCACTCGAGGATAAAAGTTAGTGTTCAAAATTTGGTTATCGATTGTAATTCCCAGCCAATCTCTCCGACCTATATTCATAGTGAAAAATCGATATTATGATAATCTCTAAAGATATTCATTATCTGTACTCAATAGCCCGACTGGGATAATTCCATAATTTATGGATTATTTGAACGTATATGCGTTGTACAAAACAATCGATGGGGGTGTATTATTATTGAAGTGCTTTTTCCATGTCAATAGCAGACAGTTTGGTGGGTCGTTCTAAATATGTTCACAAAACAATTCGAATATTCATGACATACCTACTTTAATACCATATTGGATCGTCCCACAGCCTGTCACTCAATGTATACCATGTGTCTCTTATTCTGAGGAAACTCCCGTGGTTATGGTAAATATCATGTATAGTATTTTTCACAGTAAATGGTATTGCTTATTAACTGCAATAAACTACCCGATTTAATCCCATTGTGTAGAAAATCATCTGGTAAAAGATGCAAATGTGCTACAGGGTCGAACTTAAGAAATTTGAATTTTGCATAATGTAGGAGATATACAAGTATTTTATTTAAATGTTACAATTCTATTCTATATTTAGTTCAGTGTCGCTATCGCTATCCTCATCTAAATTAATTATAATTGGCGCAATTGATTTTACAGAAAGGTACGAGTTTTCAACATTTATAACATGACTAACAGAACTTTTCCAACTCTCGGTAGGAATGTCATTCATACAGTTCCTAATGGGGAAGATGACCCAAAGCTTTTATTAGGTGGCAGCACGACTGCATGTGCCTAACGAGTGATTTTGCAGGTTATGTTTTATTTTTATTTTTATTTATTTATTTATTTATTTATTTATTTATTTATTTATTTATTTATTTATTTATTTATTTATTTATTTATTTATTTATTTATTTATTCACCCTAACACACCATAGGTCTAATTACAAGGATGACCTTATTAATTACAATTTAGTATTTTCAAACAGAAAAAAATATATATATATAAAAAAAATATATGTCAGATATTGCCGGGGTCGACCCAAGTGCTGTGATCCTACAAAGACATTGCCACTAACTGTGTTATAACTTTTTTCCTTAAATTTGTTAGAGTATCAGTCCAATCTATGTCAATTATTACATTCAATTCATTTGCGAGACGTAACATACCTGCAAGCGGGGCACCTAGGGAACAGAAATTTTGTATATAAAACATTGTATTTAGTCTCGTCCTTCTAGCTGGAATGTGAAAATTAACCAACGATAATAAATGAGGTGAGCTTATTCTATTATTAATGAGCCGGTAGAGAAATGATATTACACATATTTTGCGCCTATTTTGTAGAGATAGTATCTTGAATTCATTCCTCAAATGAGATGTTCTCACTAAACGGTAGTCTGGCCATACGTGATATTTTTTGAAGTAAAGATATCTTAAAAATTTATTCTGAATTTTTTCCAATTCATGTAATGTGGAGTGATACTCGCCGAACCATATATTTGATCCGAATTCCAATTTACTTCTAACCAATGTATAGTACAGTAGCTTGATCGGATGGTTATTCTTGAAATTTCTAGTTTGTCTGATAATAAATCCTAACATTTTATTTGCATTTCTTGTTATATTCCTTATATGAGTCTTGAATGATAATGTATTATTATATGTAATTCCTAGGTCTTTTATTTCTATATTTCTTTCAAGAGGTATCCTATTCAGTTCATAATTGAAGAGAATAGGGCCCCTTTTGCGCGTAATCGACATTACTGAACATTTATCAATATTAAAAAATAATTTATTCTTACAACTCCATTCATAAACCCTGTCCAGATCTTTTTGTAGCATCACACTATCCCTCACTGTTTGCACTTGTTTATAAATTTTCAGGTCATCGGCAAACATTAGACATTCTGAGAATTTCAGTACTGCTGGCAAATCATTTATAAAAAGAACAAAAAACAAGGGACCCAAATTTGATCCTTGTGGGACTCCAGAAGTAATTTCAAACTTTCTTGAATATGAACCATGATATTTAACATATGAATCCCTGTTTTCCAGATAACTTTTGAACAATTTGAGAGTATTTTCAGTTAATCCATAATGACTCATCTTCAACAATAAGATATCATGGTCTACTTTATCAAATGCTTTTTGGAAGTATGTATAGATAGTATCCAGTTGAGATTTGTTTTCAAGTATCTCGTATGCTTTGTGAGTGAAAGTTAACAAGTTTGACTCAATAGATTTATTTCTTACAAAACCGTTTTGCTCTGCCCTGATATACTTTTCGACAAACTGATATAGTCTGTTGTATACAATATGCTCAAATAATTTAGCTGGGGCACACATAATAGATATTGGCCTATAATTCTCAATATACGTTTTATTGCCAGATTTGAAAATCGGAGATACTATCGATGTTTTCCATGCAGAAGGAAACACATTAGTAGATAAAATCAAATTGAAAATATGCATCAGAGGTTGTTTCAACCAGTCACTACAAGCTTTGATGATGTATTGTGGTATGCCATCCACTCCCGCTGATTTTTTAGGTTTCAGTTTTTTCACGGCGTCGTCAAAGTCTGAATCGGTAATTGCATGCAATGAAAAACTTTCGTTACTTTTATTGTTAGTTGATTCGAAATTCAAATTATATTTAGGTTTGGTAATGGAAAATACTGAAGAGAAAAAACTCGCAAAACATTCTACTGTTTCTACCTCTTTCACTTTAATTCCTTTATATGAAAATTCACCGTTACTTGAAGAGGTATTCCTTTTACTATTCACGTGATTCCAAAAATATGTTATATTTTCTGTTATGTATTGTTCAAGGTTTTTGAGATATTTTTGTTCTTCCAATCTTATCAAATTCCGAACTGTTTTTCTCAAATTTTTATATCTGTCATTATAGAAATCAGAAGTGAATCGTAATCTTCTAAATCTTTCCTTTTCTTTCAAGTGCTCTTTGATCTCTTTTGTAAACCATATTGGAAAACGTTGTTTACCCTCATATACTTTGTACTTATGAACACAAATCTCAACTATTTCATTCCATACGTTATAGAATTCACCTAAAGCTCTGTTTACATCAACCTTTTCCCCTAATATCTTACTCCAGTCAGCTTCCCTAATAGAGTGAGTCATAACTTCAAAATCAGTTTTTTTGAAATTATATATGAATACTTTAGGAGTAGTTTTATCGGGTTTATTATCAAAATCATTATCAATTGATATACTCAACGCAGGATGATACATATCTTCCTTAACTAGAGGTAACCCGTCCCTACTCACTTCGCACCTATTTGTGTTGTTATCTGAACTAATTACCAAATCTAATGTTGTGTTCTGGAAGTTTTTTACATCATTGAATAACCCAAAACTATTAAATTCCATAAAATCCTGAAAGCTAGTCATTACACTATTTGAGATACTGTAGTCATAATTTATACCACTAATAGAGTTGATATTGAAATCTCCCATTATAAAGGTGTTTCTTGTATGCGATATATTATTTGGTATAAATTCAAATATCGACTCGTATACGCTATAAGAGCATCCCGGAGAAACAAAAAGACCACATAGTGTATATTTGACTCCACTCACCTTGATATCCATTATAACCGCTTCAAAAGTTGTACTGTTTTTATGAACATTCAAAATTTTATATTTTTTTCTCACAGCTATCAGAACCCCACCACCCTTTGATTTATTTGTGAGTTCAAGATCTCTATTGGCTCTGATTATATTGAATTCATCGCAATCTACTATTTCGCCATCTAGTATCCCCTCTTGCAGCCATGTCTCTACGGCAATTATCACATCATATTCACCCTCTGAAATACCTCTGAAAAAATCACAACACTTAGTGTTCAATCCCCGACAATTCTGATAGTATACATTCAGTGAATGTGACATATTGATGTATCATAGTGTGAGCTCTCTTTAACAAAACCAAACTAAATAAAGCAGTAGGTATATTCTTATAGTAATTGCCCAAAAATAAAACATAATGATAGTGCGTATTCAACAACTCTCCTTCATGCTCAAGACTAACAAATTTAAATATACTTAAGTTTAAACTCAGCTTTAATATTTCAATTTGTTCTCATTTCATGAATTTTGAAAAAAAAAAAGCAACGAGAAAAAGGCAAGAATAAAAAACAAAGAACTTTTTCCTAGACGAGTGTCGCTAGAACTGCTTCATCTGTAATCTGCTTAACAGCATTGCCAACTCTCGCATAAATTCTTCCATTCTTGGACCAAACCATTTTTCTGCCCAATTTACTCCTGCCACTTGTCAACAATTTATATGCCTCATTAGACAAATTTTCATTAATATATATTTTGGACATGCGAAGTACACTGCGGGCGTAGAATATTTCGTTTCTTTTCCATAGGGTCACAAATACTACCACAATTGTTCTGTCTTTTGTTTCATTCAGTTTCCCTACTCTGTAGACGTTATAGATATCCGTCCGTGTACATTCGACCTTCATTGTTTCATTAAAAATGGCCAGAACTTTTGATAGAAGGTTCTCCTGATTCTCCTCCTTAACTCCTACCAGAGTCAACGAGTTTTCTTTGGAATTCCGCTGTATTATCTCCACTAAATTCCTTACTGTCTGCAAGCCATTCTTGTTAAGATCAACTTCTTTCTTCAAACAGGTGAATTGAGTAATCATATCTCCCAGTTTCGTTTCGATATTATCTATTTTTTCACTGATTTTAGCAATTTTCTCTTCAATTGTGCTGGTGAGTTTTGGTACAAGTTTGGTGATCAGTGATTCTAACATGCTCTCGTCAATCATATTGGGATTATTAGTACTTCTAGTGCGCTGAGTCATTTCCTCACTCCAGATTATTTTGATAGCTGGCAACAAGGCGCTGAATTTCACCAATTAATTGATTACACCTCAATTAACAGCTCTTAGCACAAGCACCTCGGATATTTGAATTGAAATCTGTATGATCCAACTCTTTTTGATGGAAACTTCCACCAAATTTTCCGGGCTCAAAATACCACTTAATTTCGAAAATTACTGGAGAGCTCACATGTACGATATTCACAGCGACATCTGAATATCTATGAATAATAATATTTAATGAATATTTTCAAAAGATACTTAAGAATCATAAGGATGTTTTCTCCAACCGATAGATATGGATGTTTGCCTGTACCAGAACTGAAAAGTTTGTTGAGGGAACGTGGTGGATCCCTCGAAGGAAAAAAAAAGATCTGAGTGAAAGGTAAAAAATTCAAACTGATTACAGAGGTGTTTCGTTAAAAATCATCATAATAACCTTCTAGTCGGGGCTTGTTTTGTGAAAAGCCAAATCCTAGAAGCATTTCATGTAACAATTGGATCAATGATGTTTACCCCCTATTTCGACCCCGCTGAATCCGTAAATACCGTTTATCAAGTCGAAATTCCAACCGGAAGTGGGATATTCAAGATGGCGTCCGTAATAACCCTAAAATCATATTATTTTTTACTTTTGGTCACCCATACGACTTAGGTGTCGATGTACATGTTTTCGGGGGTGTAGAACACGATAAGACACTCAATCGAATTGGGGCATTAGAAGTACATCAAATAATTAAATTTTGACGAAATGGACCAAAATTCCAAAAATTTTGTGAAAACGTGTTTTATATGCATGCATACGTTTTCGAGGGCGCTTAATACGTTCATAGAATCAAAAAAGCAATGAAACATTGTTCAAACCTTCATTTCTCACATTTTGAGAAAAGAAAGAATAGAAAGAAAAGAATTTACTATTAGTAGTCTTCTTCATCTTCTTCTACTCCATTCATGCACTTTTTTGCCTTGCACTTGCACATCTTGGTGCACGGCACCCTCGGCGGCTTCCTGCAGCCACACTGCTTCATGACGCAGAGCCCCTTGCAGCCACAAGCTCCAAATTCGAGACATGACTTGGGAATTGATGGCAAAGTCATCGAGATTGGGACATACCGTCCATCAACAATTTTCCAGCCGCAATAATCGGGTCTGGTAAGTCAGGACACTGGTCATGGTCGCTAATCCACACTAGTACCTGAAAAGAAAACAGATTGAAATTAAAATCCATCGATTTTTTGTTTTTTCTTGTTCATTTTCTTATCAATTTTACCTGGTAAAATATTATATATATATATATATATATATATATATATATATATATATATATATATATATATATATATATATATATACATATATATATACCTGCATCATGAGCACAAGAGTGTGTAGGAAGTTTCGTCCGGCCTTCTTCATATCTGTGGGTCCCACGTCCGATTTGTTGTGAAACAACCGCATGAACAAGTTCGTTCCCACGTTTCCTGGCACTGAGAAGAGCCTCTGTTATTTTACTTGTGCCCTTATCTTTTGTAGCGATGTTACATACAACTTCAGATATTTCAGGAGACAGCAGCTCCATTGTACGTAGTACAGCATCTTCATCGGAGATATCTCTGGTGCGACGGGAATTTCCTTCTTCTTCAGAAGTGTCCTTTCTCTGTATGCCATATGACGCGTAGGTGTTTGCAGCAATTCCATTTCGCCAATCCAGAGACAAAGCTCAACGCTGCAAAGTTCGCACATCTTCAGTTATTCCTACATTACGCCAAAAACATCTTTGCAAGTGCCATGAGCCCGGCCATTCCTAGGCGTGGTCGGGATCAACTTGTGAGAACTTCTGCACTGCACATAGCAACTCCGAATTCACCCGAACGAAACTGAGCCTACATTTCAGGGGGTAATTGGTGCATTGCAATGTTGTATGCAGTCATTGACTCCAGATAATTCCCGTAGTCGTACAGAGCTAGCTGTCTAAAGAATACTTTTCGGAAGAGCATGACGGTAACAGTCTCAATTGCCGTCTCGGATTCCCCGAGTCAATATAAGAAGGATGAAGACCATGTCCATATAACTCTACCACAGTGCAAAATTCTTGCCTCCTTCGCAACCTTCACGGCCTTTTTGAAAACACTCAGATGCAGACACGGCATAGCGCCAAATTTCAAACATATGAAGTGTAGAAGAAATATATGTACGATGTACGCGCCATCGACCATTTTCAGTCAGTTTATTGAATGAACAACCCCCCTATATTAAGGAGAGCATCAAAATGTTAGAATTCAATGAACGTTAAATGTACCAAATTATTTTCAGAGGGCGAATACGCATTCAGCGGCCTCCAAAACATATGAAAACATATAGTACACGTTTTCACAGTTTCTCTAATTTTGGCTCATTTTGTTAGAATGTGATCATTTGATGAACTTCAAATGCTCTAAATAATTTTTTTAATGTCTCATCGTGTTCTACACCCCCGAAAACGTAGACATCGACACCTCAGTCGTATGGGTGACAAAAAGTAGAAAATAATTTTATTTTAGGGGTATTTTGGACGCCATCTTGAATATCCCACTTTCGGTCGGAATTTCGACTTGATAAACGGTATTTTCGGATTCAGCAGGGTCGAAATAGGGGGTAAACTTCATTTATCCAATTGTTACATGAAATGCTTCTAGGATTGTAACGGAGGACTTCTTTCGGAATTTAGCCCCGACTAATCTACTAGCCCTACTACGTTCTTTTGTAAGTGACTGGAGCATAATCTAGAATGTTCAGAAGCCTGAAAGCTCTTTCTTTTCAGGGCTACTTCCGACTGCTTTTTCAGTTTTGTTTCTTTTGGAAAAAAATGCGTACCTACATTTTTACATCCGAATGCACTACATGAGACCATTTTATGTCGATTTCAAATCTTCATATTCTTAATTATTGCAAAGAAGGGATATTTAATGTTTTGAATTGTTGTCACTTGACTTGAGAGGCTGTCAAAGATACATGCAGTGGTGGCGCTCCTAGTGGTAGAGTTTTGCAGCCGTCATCCCCTTTAATTCTACCACACTACCACTTGAAGTCGGAGAAGTATTTTTTCCGCGCACGCTCGATATAAGTTGGTGCCACATAAGGTCTATGGGATTGAACACTCAGTAGTAGGGAGGTAGTCGTAACACTGTATGTCCCAATTCTTCTGCAATTGTATCACAAACATACGTTTTTTTTAAGAAAATGACTGCAGCACTTGTAAAAGTTCTTTTTTTGTATAATTTTCCTCAAAATATATGTCATTTGCAGCCATGAAGTTTTGAATCTTCAATTTCGTATTCTTTGGGCCAGGAATTTTTTGCAATTGCCAATTATGATAGCTTGCGTTGTCCATTACTATAACGCTGTTTGGCGGAATGTTGGGAAACAGACAATTTTTAAACCAATCTTCAAATAGCTCTGCTGTCGTATCTTCGTGATAATCAACACAAGAGTCCTTAATATTTTTAGCAGAAAGCCACATAGCGTTTGGGATCCAACCATTTTCTGATCCTGCGTGTAATATTGTTATTCTCTTCCCTTTATTCGATGGTGCTTTTGTTTTACACTTATCAGAGGAATCAGACCATCCTTTGGAAGGGGTGTCATGCGTGTCAAACCACGTCTCGTCGAGGTAGAGTATTGGCCGATTTTCAGACCGGTATTGTCTTGTTGACGTTATATATTCAGAACGCCAGTTTATGAAACGTGTGGATTCCATTATTACTTGTCTCCTGTCAATTTTGCGATATTTAAAGCCCATTGCAGACAGAGCTCGCCAAAGAGTAGTGAGGCAACAGTTGATGTGAGTTTCGTCATTGATGAGCCGCTGTTTCAGACTTTTGATTGTAGGGACACGCTGCTCATCGTACATAGTGTAGTTTTTTCGCCTTATCAAATCTTTTTTCCAGTCGTCTAGACTTTTTCTGACACCGGAATCTTTATGCTTTATTCTTGATTCCATGGAATTTTCAAAAATTCGTCTAACTGAAGTAAGAGGCACCTTCGTCAAATTACTGGTTACTTTGCTGCAGCACCCGCGTTATATCCTTGCTGAAGTAAGGAACTATACACATTTTTTAAAATGATTTTCGCGTCACAAGATAAGTGATTCTTCTTTAACGAACCATTGGAAGAAGTACTATTACTTTTTATCCACGGACGCCACATACTGCCTATTCTGTACGTTGGGGTATAAAATCTTTGCTATTAATGTCTATAATAACAAATAAATGTTATAAAATTATTGCACGCCGTAACATAAGCGAACACTTCCAATGAAATACAAATTACCTGAATCCGGTCCTTTTACATTAATGATGTGCATCTCGGATTTTACAACTTAAGGTTCTAATTGGTTTTATTATAATCCTTCAGTCAATACCATTTATTGTGTAAACTACTATAGTTACCTCAACCAGAATTTCAGAGAAATGGAGATGAATTGCGGAGTTAACAAGTTTTGTTTCATTAGAACAAAAACAATTTCACGAATGTAGCCGAGAATCTAGGGAATAAAATTGAAACATCGGTAGAAAAACATCCAATAGAAAAAGTGACAAATTACATCTCTTTGAATGAGGTAGAGGAAGATGAATTTGATAAGGTGATTAGAGAATAGAAAGGCATTAGGCATAGATAATATTACCGTTGAAATATTGAAAACTGTTCCACATATCCAGTAAAACCAATGAGATGATACAATCGGTCATTTTTCAACAAATGGCGGAAGTGGCTGTTATTCAACCATCATTCAAATCTGGGAATGAAAAAGAAATTTTTAATGGTGAAATATTCAGGATTGCCACTTGAGATGGAATATCCAAATTAATAATGTTATGAAAAAAGTGAGACTTCGTTAACCTAAATGTAAATATTTCAAAAAATTCTTCCATATCAAATACCTGACATCAATGTATTATGCATTGATACAAACTCATCTGTTTTATATTATGGTATTATAGTTTGGAGTGTAGCTACAAATTTAGAGACCACACAAAACTGTGTTTCGAAAAATGGTTACGGAGTTACGGAAAATGGTTACAGATATTGTTTTGTGGAATAATTTGTTTTGTGTTATTTAGCGTGGAGTTAATGAATTTGTTTCCGTTATACTGGGTGCCATTTTTTACCGAACCCACAAGAAAAACGTACCAATTTTTTCCAAAAGTACAAGTTATGAAAGTAAATATCTCAATAGTGTACGTTGCATAAAATTCATTTATGTAACCGACTGTTTTCCATCGGTTCTCAGTTGACCGTAGTGGCGCTCAATAGATGGAGCCACTTATGTATTTATCTTTTCCGATGTCGCATTGTCAAGTATGGTATGTAACAAATGTCAACAAATATTGTTACAGTATTTCCTTCCTTTTTATTTTTCCCCGATTCGATCTGTCATTTCTTCAATTCCCTTACACCACGAATACACTTTTCATCAGGGATGAGTAGAACTATTGAGAGTGCGGAGATAAATAAATAGTTCACTTATTTTGAATGGAACTACATTTCAAGTTCGTTCAAAATGAATCTGAACAGACGTCATTATCAGCAGTTCTTGATGGAGAAATAGCAGTATATCGCCACTCGCTGCCAAGTATGTTCGATTTGTATATCTAGTCCAATTCACTAATCAAAAACGGGGGGAACTATTTACGCCCGCAATATATTATACATCATTAGTAGGTAACATTATCTCATACATATGATCAACACAAGGCAAGATTCAGTAGTACCTATAAGAAAATGAATATCAAACTTTCACATCGTGAATATGATAGTGTGTCAGAAGCCATTTGAGATATGATATGTATCGATATCATATTTGGATGTAATACTCCTTGTGCCACCCACTAGGTGGAGCGGAACCACATAACTTCAACAAGACAATAGAGTTTGGCAAATGGCGTAGTAACTTTGCTAGCTTCGCACGTACAAAAGTTTCAGTTCTCTTTAGTATAATTAACTCTGACAGTAATGAAATGAGACTCAATGGGAAATTTAGTTCCAGGAAGGGGTGTATGGTTTCGATCCATTATAGGCTATCGAATATCTGATGTGGTGATGTTACTTGTGAGAAAATCACCTGCACCTTTCAGAGTGCCAATTTTGTTTCATCTTATTGAGATTCTTATAGTGCACAAATATCAAGTCATGCGTCCATCCTATTTCAAATTATGTCATTGGAACATCGTAAAAGGGTCGGAGATTTGTCTTTCTTCCATAAATATTTTCACGGTCGGTACCCTTCTGAATTGTTATCAATCGTTCCACCCTTGGCAATATCTACCCGGATGACTCGTCGAGTACAGAATTCCCACCCCTTCATTGTGAATTTGGAGACCTGTCGAACCTCTCTTGCTCAGGTATCTTTTTTCAATAGAACAACTGAGCTTTGGAACTCTTTACCGAAAGAAGTTTTTCCTGAGGCTTACAAACTTCAAAAATTCAAAGTGAATGTTGATTCGTATCTCCTCCCTCTCAATTCACGCGGTGTTTTTCGAACATTACAGGACTTTCCTTTCGTGTGAATCTGCATAATAAAAGAAAATAACCCTTTCCAACGAGCAACCAGAAGAAGTAGTAACATTTAGAGTATTGTGCTCGACGTTATGGCTTCGATTTTGGAGCCATTTTCAATAATTCAATGTGACTTCACGTTGGGGTCTCAATCTGCCTACTCCCTAAACCGAACTGATGTATCGAAGGGTGTTCGATGATATTTATAAAAGCGGGTACCATCACCAGATGTCTCGGTATTGACTGAACATCGGGAAATCAGGGGTTTTCAGGTAGTTGGAAGTCACTGATCGTAGTTGCGTTTAGTTAGACAGGAAGGTTGCTTCTCGATTTCGATGGCCTCGGGGATTATTCAAGCTTGTAGTGTTTTCGCTGTAGCGATGAGTGTTCGCAAGAGTCTATATATTATGTACTGTCTTTCGATAATGTTCAGAAAGGAGTGAGGATGGGATTAACTTTAGATCAGCAAGTTGATGTTCCTATACTCTGCTTGTTACAGGTCTGTTGATCTGGCCTACATATGTTCTATTGCAATCGGAACATGGAAATTCAAATATATCCTGGGAGTCATTGACAATTTTGTTCTCGGGAAAACGGAAGAAGGTGCAAATCTAATTGTTGGCGGTGAATATCGTTTTTATGTCCTGTTTTTCCCGAATTCGGTCAATTTTTTCAGTAACACCTTTGATGTAGGGAAGGAAAGCTTTGTGAGGAACTTTATTGTCTGTTATATTTCTGGAACTGGATGGAGAATTTGTTGACGACAGTAGAATCTGTCAATTTGATGGTCTATGAATCCACTATGAATAAGAGCTGACCCGAGAATGATTTGTCAAGGGGTGAACCTGAAGTACAGAGATTTGTCAGAACTTAAGCATTATAGAACAATAGCATGCCTGAATATGTGCTATAAGATGTTTACGCTCGTCTTGTATATGCGAACTCTCGCCCCAGTTGACCCAGTGTTAAAACGGATTTATGACATGTTTGCCAATCTGATTCAACTCTACTCCTTTGCAGTAGTTGAATAGATTTAGGATTAGTTGCGGCAACTTGATATGGGAAGTCGTAAGACGATGCATACGCTCAGAAGCACGCATCCCAAATCGTCCGTTCCACGGTTATAACTCCTTCTATAACCGAGGGGACTATGGACTTTTGAGTCAGAAGTGTCTCAATAATAGAGTGTTCCTGAAGCTTATAAAGTCATCAGGTGTTCGAGACCATGGAAATGCATAAATTGAAGCCTTTTGTTCATGGCAACAAAGCGCGCTGCTGACGAACTCTGCCTAGTTTCCGACACCTAGTGGGCGAATCAACTTCCTGTTACCTGATTGTAACTCGGAAAAAAGTTCACATCGTGGTGATGGGTATAGAGGTTCCTGATACTTATTCCCGATGCATTTGCTGCCATCTTCTGTCATTCATGAATCGGCTTCACCGGTGCTCTATCATTTTCTTCGGTACTCGTATGAAGTAGACAGGATATCAGTGCCAAATTTTTTAGAGCTCATCGTTTTTAACCCCCAGGCAGATACAAGCCTATGAGCCTGATCAAGATGCATATATTCCTGGTGCGATCTCCGATTCGATTTTGTTTCGTGAAAAACTCTAGACACGATCAACCATATCCAGATACTACGATTTCCAGTGGGTGGTGCAAGAATCGAATTCTGTCATCTTTTGACAATTGCATTTAAAACTATTCGAATTGTGCTCGAAATTTTTACTATTCTTTTCCACCTGCTATTTGTCGTTTCCAGTTCATTTCTCTACGAAAGTTTTCTTAATTACTTGTCGTTTATCTACCTTTGCTTTCGATTATTATTTGTTTTTCGTTCGTTCAGTAATTGAAATAATTGTTGTTTTGAATATTAGTCGTTAATTGTTTTCTTTTTGTATTTAACTTCATCTTGCTCAGTGTTTACTTCAATAATAGTTATATTCGTGCTATTTGTTGATTTCCCAGTTGAACATATTTATTCCAATTAGTGACAATGGTAGAAAGATACAATAACAAAAATTCAAAATCATGGAATGAATGTTCTTTCTGGAGAGTGTTTTCAAATGCAGTCTTCTTTTATAGCGTCATAATAGCTTGCACTACAGCAGTCTTCCTAATGAATCGAAATTACTGAGATTAATCCAGACTATGGAGGGTCCAATTCAATTCAAATTAAAAACTATAATGCTTTCTAAACCGCTATATTGACGTACTATTTTTTCCATCTCTGTGGGCCAACTCCACTAGCTCTCACGTCGATATCGATATTCTGAAGAATCTTATCAAATTATCTGGAAACTTTCAGCACTGAAAGAATGAATTTTAATAATAGTTTCTTATAACATATATTGAGAAATATAAAGCAAATGCATCTATCCGTATCTGTATTTACTTCTAAACAGAAACAGATAAGCATAAAAATATAGCGAGTTCTCAGCTAAGAACTCGTGCGATTTTTGACAGAACTCGTCTATCTTTATTCTTCATTATGTAAGGTGTTGAAAAAAGGAAGTAATACACTGACTCTGCACGGGTTCTTCCAAAAGAATTCGTTAATAGAAATTTCGTCATAATTCATTATGTCATGTGTCTAGAGTTGGCGCTTGGAGCCATCTGTAAACAATTTTTAGGAATGTGCATATCCCTGGATGTCATTATCAAGTGAGCCGTAGGTCTAGCATTTTTGAGCCTGATGTTGTCCTTTACGGCCACCGAAGTGAGAGATATTCGTCATTCAGTTTACGGCACCAGCCGAAACCAATATCGCGTGAAAAGAGGAAAAAAACGGAACGTCTCAGAATTCAATCCGCAGGCTTCACCCGTACTCCAGTCTATGACGGTGAAAAAAGTGTAAACTGTGTATTTATCTCATACAGCACCGATTCGTATGAAAATTTGGATATAGGTTCTACTTACCCTCTATTCCAAAATCTACCCTGTGTCGAGGGTTGCTTTCTCGTTGGGGGTGGATGCCACCCCTTCTTGGGGGTGAAAATTTTTTTATTAGTAATAAGTGTGGAAATCAATAGATTGACTAATTCTAAGAACTTTTTGTTCAATGAAGTTTTTTTTGAAAAGCAATACTTTTCAACTTATTCACGAGTGAAATTGTCGGTTTTCAGTCAGAAAAAACACGTTTTCCGATCCTTTTTCGCGAATAACTGGAAAATAATGCATGCAATCGAAAAACCTGTGGAGTGCAAAATTATAGCTTTCGAAAATACAAAGGCGATTGTTCATTTGTGATGTATGCAAACCCACTACAAACTGAATAATTGCTTGTTGAAAGTTGATTGGTATTTTCAAACGACAAAATGGAAAGTTTCTACGTACAATAACCAAAAACCAATGCATTTTTCGGGAAAAACTAATTGGACGTTTCCTGTAGTCCTTCAGAAATCCTTCATTTTTGTTATTTATGAAAGTTTCTAGCATCAAAACTGACCGAGGTATGAAGGATATAATGTTGAATCCTATTTTTTCGTTGAAAAAAAATTGTGAATAACTCATCCTCTCTTCTTCCCCCTTTGAAAAAAAAATTATTACCCCATAATTCACTTCATTCATGTTCTAATGATGAGTTCTGAGTTTCTCATCGATTGAAAGTATGTAGTTTCGGAAAAAATTTAGATTGAAGAGAAAAACTCATATACGTGATTCAGCGAAAAATCACCATTTCTTCGAAATAACTCGAAAAGTATTGATCACATGCAAAATTTCCTAGAGTACAAAACTGAAGACTATTCTCCTCTGAAAATTTCAGTGTTTCATTTGTTTCTGCATAATGAAAATAGAGTAAGATATGGCCAGTTAAATATTGTGAGGGTTCGCGCAAAGTACCTTTTTTCAGCATGAACCTATTCAAAAATATAATCTGAAACAAAGAATAATGTAAATGAGCTTATAGCTCTTGAAAAAAGCTACAAAATACTTTTTTGGTGGATTTGATTGCTTGAAGACTAAGCGAGTTATGGGAAAAAAACAAAAACAATTTTTGTAGAAATTAGAGTATGTACATTAGTATATTGAAGAATACACATAGTAACTATATTTCAGGCCTAGTGGAACTATATGTATATTATATATGTATATATACAAATAGTTCCAATGGGCAACGATTTTTTACAAAGGGGGGGGCGGAAGAGGATGAGTTATTAACAACTTTTTTTCCTGGAAAAAATAGGATTCAACATTATTTCCTCCATACCTCGGTCAGTTTTGATGCTAAAAACTTTTATAAATAACCATGATAAAGGATTTTTGAAGGACTCCAAAAAAGGTCTAACTAATTTTTCCCGAAAAATGCATTGGTTTTTGGTTATTGTACGTAGAAACTTTCTATTTTGTCGTTTGAAAATATCAATCGACTTTCAACAAGCAATTATCCAGTTTGTAGTGGGTTTGCATACATCACAAGTGAACAATCGCCTTTGTTTTTTCAAAAGCTATAATTTTCCTCTCCACAGGTTTTTCGATGAGATGCATTATTTTCCAGTTATTCGCGAAAAAGGATCGGAAAACGTGTTTTCTTTGACTGAAAACCGACAGTTTCACTCGTGAATAAGTCGAAAAGTATTGCTTTTCAGAAAAAACTCCATTGGACAAAAAGTGCCTAGAATTAGTCAATTTATTGATTTCCGTACTTATTTCCAATGAAAATTTTTTCACCCCCAAGTAGGGGTGGCATCCACCCCCAGGGAGAAAGCAACCCTCGGCACAGGGTAGATTTTGAAAAAGAGTGTCTGTAGATCCTGAATCCAAATTTTCATGCGAATCGGTGCTGTATGGGATAAATACACGGAAAAATGGTCATAGACTGGACTACCGGACTATTCTGTCAAATTGATGGTTCTGATTTTAGCTGTTCTCGGTGGTTACTCTTCGAACAGAAATCTTGGCCGATCGCATGCAGATGTCCGTTACTTTCGGTTCGTTGCTTTGGCTTAGAACTCACAATTCGCGGAGCCAGTGACCAATTACCTCGCGATGCAGAGAGTGGTCACTGGTAAATTTTACCAGCGTGTCCGCTCACTGGGTTGAAGCAGTTATCAACACAGACCTGATGAGGTAAGGATTGGACGAATAATTTATAACATACCTTCATTTACGGGCGGAGTTCACTCAATATTATGATGTTCATAGACTCAATCCCAACAAATATTAATGATTCACCATATAATAAGGTAATAAATAATTTTTTTTGTTTCAAGAAATTGAAACAAAAAATTCAACATTGCATACAAAGAATAATTTAACCTCTTATATAAAAAAAACAAATATGAGGTTCAGTGTTAGATAGATCAGGAGTTTATAGAATATTGAGTGGTTCATTCCTAGGTTTTATGTCGGTCAAACGGGAACAACAATTGATACACGCGTTGAAAGAACACAGAATTAGTTTTCAAAATGGTATAACGTATTCTACGTATGCATTTCACCTCATTGCAGAGGGGCATGAGTTCAACCACGAATTTGAAATCCTTATTTTTCATAGGAAGGGTTTGAATTTCAATCTCTTAGAGAATTTGAAAACAAGTGGAAAGATTCACAGTTCTTAATGAATGATCAGACAGAGTTGAATAATCCACCTCTGTTGAATATGTTCTTTCCAGGAAATTCTACTAATGAGTATGTGATGTCGAACCATTAATCTTATTAATGAGGTATTGGACTATTATTCCTATTGGAGGTCGGATATAATGATGTATATATTCGAATTGTAACAGTGTTATAATTAGTTTGAAATTCCTTCTTAAGGAAGCTGTTGTAAAGCGAAACACGTGTCGCGGTTTAGTGAACCCTATAATATGTGAAAATCTCACACTCATCTGTATATTGTTAGTTTGATATGGATTTTCATCAAGTAACGGCCATTCCATTCAGTTTTTCAAGGCAAGAAATCATTCGAATCACCGCATAAAATAACATGAGATTTTGCTTCGAGCAAATATCAAGATGAAGAAATTACATTGCCAATGAATTTTTTATATCAAGAAAATCAATCACGGAATTCAATTATTCTTCGATCGCACTCCCCACGAGCGTTGTACGTGACAGCATTCCTAAATGGGGATACAATTCAATAAAATACCACGATACCTGACAAGACCCAAACATGCCTATTTTCGAGAGGCCACTATCACAGTTTTCGCGGTATCTTTTTCTCGCCTGGGGAAAGCAAAAACATCCAAGGTTAAGGTTAGCATTGAACGTTTACTGATCGCACTCTGTAACATTCACAGCAGTTTTTGGTATTAAACTAACATCAGGACAATAGTACCCTTTTCGCCAAATCCATATTCCGCATTGTTACGTTTTTACTCTGGGTCCGAAAATAATTGACAATCGGTAAGTGAAAATTGAAAAACTTTACGCAATAAACTCGTCAAATCACTAAACAGCTAATTTCAACTCAATAAATCACTCAAATAACCATTACTGCTTCGCTTGTTTATCCACTTGATCGCTGCATGTAATCAACTAAGCTCTCCGTTCGGTATAAATAGGGCCATTGCTCTAGAATTTTCCGTATTCATAGACGTTTCTGGAACGTTCGTGATAGTTCTCTCCGTGTGTAAACAAATACGATTGGTATCTTCCTCGAACACTATCGATGAATCGCGATAAAGGTCGTTGGGCGTGGTCTTCTCCGAGTCACACAGACATTGGCGTAGAGAAAGTCTTGGGCGTAGAGGAAGGGTTTCATTGTCTCGCAGAATTGGTCTTGATCGTCGAATTCGTAAAATCACCATTTCATTCCATATCTATGATGAATGCCAAACTTTGTCGACCTCTCGACCCTTTTCGACATCTTCTTCTCCTTTCATTCGAAATGTCATTTTGCTCATCGGAATTTATGGAATGCTTAGATCTACGCTAATTTTTACAAATCAACTCAGTCACTATTAGAGTTTTCACATACTTTCTCAGTACCAAACCGCCAGAAAAAACATAGGTTCTTCCGCAAAAACCACAATACTAGTTTCCAGAAATAGCACGTTACCATTTCATTAGCAATATTCTTCTGTTCAGGATCCAGCGCTCTGCCTCGCTAAAGGCCTTTGCTGGAAATTCTGTTAATGATCCCCTGAGTGATCCAAACCTTTTCTATCCACAGTTCGATCTAAGGAGTAGGCAGATTGAGACCTTAGAAAGAACTCGTGACGAGACCTGGGGAGTAGGCAGATTGAGGCCCCGGCGTCGAGTCACAAACCCTTGCCCCTTGTGACAACACCTGAGGAGTAGGCAGATTGAGACCTCAGCGTGAAGTCACATTCACCTCTTGAAAATGGCTCCAAAATCGGAGCCGAAACGTCGAGAACAAAACCCCAGACGCGGTTCAACCCGAACTCAACAACAACATATATATATATATATATATATATATATATATATATATATATATATATATATATATATATATATATCGTATATATATTATCGTATGCACGAATTCTTAGTTAGAAATACCCGTGATTTCAAAGAAGTTTCAACACTCAAATTGTTATTTTATACTTTTGTTCGGTCTAAGTTGGAATACGCTTCCATTGTGTGTAGCACCTTGTATCAGATTCATATAGGTCAAGTGGAAGCCGTCCAAAGGCGTTTCTTGGGATACTTGTCATTCAAACTCTACGGTAGGTATCCTAATGTGGAAGTATCTAGCAGCGATTTATTTATAATACGAAGGTAGTAGTCCATACTCAAAGTGGAAGATCAATTTTATTGAAAAAGGAAACACGAGATGGAGATGACTTCGTGTTTCCTTTTTCAATTTATTTTAAAGACATAATTTTTGCAGTCTCGAGGTAAGGCGTAAATAATTCTCATTTTTATTTAAAATCATCAACAATATCATCACCTGCTCTCAATTACTAGAAATTCTGAACTTTCGTGTTCCTAGAATGACATCCAGAAGTAATTTCACATTTTATTTAAATTCCCCACGAACAAATGTAATGAAAAAATCCCCAGTATATTCTATGTGCGACACCTGCAATTCTGCTTACTGTATTTTAGATATTTTCAGTTGCCAGATTATAGATATCAAAAAATATTTTCAAGTTAACTGACAGCTTGAAATCTCGTTTTTGTATTGTTATCGGTTTGCAATTTATGTATAAGTGTGAATGTGTTAGTACGTGTCTATACTTGTATAGGTATATGTATATGCACATTGTTGCTTTTTTTCTTATCCTGTAATTGAGTTCATCCTGCAGAATAGTGTATGGAATAAATGAATGAACAAATAAAATATTTCAATATATGGTAGATGAATGGCATTTACAAACAATGACATTTGGAGTTCGTCTCTTTGCAGTGCCTATTTTGAACAAAAATGTACTGAAATCAATCTCACAAATGATTATTTCTTGTTCTTGTTGATTTTATAAAATCATTTCGAATTATTGTGGATATGATAGTATGTTAACTACGGCAAAATTCAACAATATTCTCCTGAGAATTTGCTCATCTCATCCTTTGCCTAGTTTTCTCTCGATAAAAATTTTCAACTCTTCGCCTCAGTAAGTAATACACTATTTCCTACGACCACAAAGGAAAGTGACATATATCACACTTTCTACTCCCATGGAAAGTCACCTTTATTCCTACTCAAATCCGTGAATCCTGTAAGATTTACACATGCAATTATTAATTGCTTCTCCCTATTGTTATTATTCATATGAAAACTGGTGTGATAGGTAACTAATTATTCATAAAAAATAAAGAAACGAAAAAGAAGTATTGCATTATAAGTAATTACTTAATTATTGTCACATTTTCAAATACATGTTAATTATCGTTATTTCTTCATTTCCCTATAAAAGTTATTGCAAATTCATGTGCAAGTTTCAAACATAGACTGACTGAAAATAACTTGAGATTAGTCAGGCAACTCATTGGGTGGAGTGAATAAAGTTGAGGGCGAGCATTTGCTCAATTTTTTTGGGACAAACCTATATGGGTTGATGAGGTATGAGAAAGACGGATCTATAGTTTGAACTCATGCTCACTTTTATTCACTCCAACCACTCATTGTGTATACACATCGGTCATAGTAGACTCACAGAGGAGAGTTAAACTACGACCACGCCGCTGAAGATGGCTGCTGCAGATGTAGCCGAAAGCTCCGGAATTCAAAATTCCAGTACACGGTCCTCAAGCCCGAAAAACTTGCGGAACATCAACACCGGCCGTGAAAGCCTACATACTTTCATGTATATTCACAGTTCACACAACAATAATGTCCATTCAACAGTTATATTATGAATTAAAAGTTTTCATTACAAAAATCATCACATTGAAGCAACGATTCTGGCCGACGCCATTAAATCTATATTCATCAATGGTCAATTGCAAGTATCCCTCTAGGGACTGTCAGCTGTCAGGTTGCTGTTAGGGTGAATTCATATTTTAGCGTATATTACATATACACGATATAATATATACGTATTGTTTAATAAAATAGGTGTTCCTAGGAATAATACTGTACATTACATGTGTGAAAATGTCACTTTTCGCACTAGTAATGTAATATATTATTTCCAGTGTTTAAATTCACATGTTAGAGGCAATTTACATGTTACGGTCGACAACCTAGGGGTAAGCGTTATGTGATAACAGTATATAACACATTAAGTGGAAAGTGACAGCAATGAAAAATACAGTCACAAGCCCAAACCAATCCAATACTGATAGTGTCACTGAAGAGACCTGATGGCTCGAAACAGTTATCTTGCATTGGATTTGTGAATGCAATGTTACCGAATATCGAAATTCTGATTTCGTTTTGGAGATGCAGCCATATCTGCAAGGGACTGAGAAAGATTCTTGATATTGAGATCTCGGTGTACTTTGTATAAGAAGTCTGAGTTTTCGGTCAAATCGAACAGATGGCGTTCTTTCTTTTTTCGGATTACACTATCGGTTTCCGATTCCAATCCTCATCTGATTTGGTAGTCTGCATTCCACCATCCTTGGCGAGATCTGATCATTAAGTTCTCCTGCATGGTAGCGAAACAAGGATTAATCACTTGTACAAACTAGCAATATTGGCCTGATGAAACTGACTCGAAGCGAAACTTGCCAACAACAAACATAATCGTTCCGAGACGAAACATATCGTTACGAAGATCTTAACGAGGATTGAAACAACCGAAAGTTTGCAAATATCTTGCCTAACTTATGTTTAGCCTGTTATCTGCATTAATTATGGCATACAAAGCCATTCTCGTTTCAGAACCACAAGTTATTCCTCACGATTTGTAGGTAGGAGAGAGGCAGTAAATAGCTTGCGGAAATAGATTTCTATATGGTTGTGGATGTGTAATTTGTACTATTACAGGTTAGCTCATTAGATGAATAAATATATTCGATTCGAACATAATTAGCTTTCCCAAATTATGCTTGTAACTCTAGGCTCTCTTGCAACAGCGAAGTTCGATCTACAAACCTCATAAATGTAAGTATTCTGTCAACACCGCACCATCTCGTTAGTTGGGAAGCGCCGTACGGACATGCAAGAAAAAATGTTATAATTGCCAGTCTAAACTGACAATTATACATAATGGTCGGAGTTGATACATCGTATGTTTTTTGGGCTCAAGGGTTAATTTTGTGTTCTGGAACTTTCGGCTGCATCTGCGGCAGCCATCTTCAGCGGCGTGGTCTTAGTTGTACTCCTTTCTGTGAGTCTACTATGGCCAATAGCGAATCTGGAGGTGCTGGCTTGTTAATATCTTGTGGTCGGACTGAGTTCTGTCGTGCCTCGGATTATGTACTTCTGTCTGGCTTTGTCGCCAATGTCTTTAAAAGGGAATATCAAAATTTGTATAACGTCAGTCGTCCTTCTTTCGTGTTTACGTTATCCTAATTCTTATATATCTCAATTGCTTCTAGGTATAAGCGAGTGAAATGTGTCGTTATTGAGAGGATTGAGGTCCTGTCCTGTTTGAGGTATACTTGGCGACACATGCCTACTATGATAATAAGCATCATGGCTTTTCGACATCAAATCAGTTCAGATGGCGTTTGCAACGAAAAGAGTTACAAATTTCCTAGGAAATGTATAAACGGCCGACCTGACGCTGACTGATCAACAACCTATATCATTTGTTTAGAATACTGGCCAAATTCCCTATAATTGTGTTCCTTTCATTCGATTTTGTTTTTTATGAGTATGACATCGGAGTTTGCTCATTTTGTTGACTGCTCGAATCAAAGAATATAGTTTGTCGATCGATCGGTTGACTATGCACTTCCAATTAGCGTCAACTAGCGATGAAATTGAGAAACACACCACGATACGTAAAAATTACACTAATGACAGAAAAGTGTCGCCATAAAATTCTAAACAATGTCGCATCGGTCCCAGCACCATCCTTCTAGACATTTCAATTGTGATTAACGGGAAGGGCGTGTTCAACTACATCTGATTTTTCAGTTTGTCCCAGCCTACAATTGCGACTGTGCTCACTAATACGCGTCTTGAAACTACTTTTGGTGGTTCCCAAATATACAACAAATATACAATTATATATAATTACCAGTTTGAACTGACAATTATGTATAATTTCCAGTTCAAATAACTGAAAATTATTGTTATAGTTGCCAGTATGAACTGGCAACTCTAATATTTTTTCCTCCATGTCCATTCGGCGCAAAAAATGAAGCAAGCAAATCACTTTCAAAAATAATCAAAATGCTATTGAAATGACCAATGAAATGACACATTTAACAATATATATATAACAATATTTGTTATTACGAAAATTGTTTAACGATGTTTCCTGCTGATCTCTTGACAAAAATGTAGCCTTTCTAGTATCAGTCACTACGTTCTCAAAGTATTTGAAGCCTTGCCCACGTAACGAACTCTTTTAGACTCATAATAACACCAGCAACAAGATGCTGAAATATCGTTACTGTAGTTGAAAATGTTCGTTATTCTGAAATGAACAACAAAATTTGTTTTTTCTCTACCAGCTGCAGGCAAGCAACCGCTGGAAACATAACTTCTGGATTGGATAAGCTCCACTTGACACTTTGGCACTAAGCCACGGTTTTCATTTGCAACAATCGTTCAGAAAACTTTTCGGTTTCAAGTTCTGTATTTTTCTTATCCACGCCGCATCAGAGTACTACAAAACAAATATGAGTTTTAATGGCTTGTTTTCGATTTCGAGAAAGATAAAACTCGATGTCGAGGAAAATAAAACTTTTTCAATAAACATGAAAAAAAAATGATTTTTTTTATATTTCCTCTCTACTGAACACTCTTTCGAGTGAGTCCAGAAAGCAGAGCCTTGTTTGGGCAAGGGTCGTTAATCATCTTGAATGCCATTGAGTTACGATTTTTCCAGTTTATTTTCTACCACAAATTTCTCAATATTCTGTCGAATGCTTTTTTTTTCTGAATTGTCAACTGAAAAAAACATTGGAATATTTTTTTTTATTTTCCCGGGCCGTAGACACGATGAATATCAAATTTTTTGTGTTTTTTGCAATTTTGAAAAATCTTATTTCAGATGGTGTGACTGTTTGACCCGCAGTTTCGACATGAAATCTTTCATTTTGAACTAAATAAACACCTTCGAATATTTTCAGATAATTCTATAGGTTCTTGAGAAATGTCACCCAGACACTATGCTTTTCTAGGAGGTATGCCCGATAGATGCACTCAATGGAATCATAAATAAGACTTGAAGTACATAGAGATGTCGACTAAGGCTGGATTCAGACGAAATCCGATCGTACGACGATCAGATAGCCTTCTGATTGGTCTAAATTTAGACCAATTTAAATTCAAATTCAAATTTAGACCAATCAGAAAGCTATTTGATACGATAGGAATTCGGATCTGTCTGAATCCAGCCTATTTCACAAAACTGACTGACTAGTGGTGGGACTCTGATGAATAGAAATGTATCATAGAATCGAAAAATGACGTCAGAATAGAAATTTCGGTACTCTGATTCCTATCCAAGAAACGCTTCGACACGAAAATATGAATAGGTCAATTCATCAAAGTCCAATTGGATGAATATTTTCGTATCGAAGCGTTTCTAGGATAGGAATCAGAGTGCCGATATTTTGATGCTGGCGTCATTTTTCGATTCTATGAGACATTTCTATTCATCAGAGTCTCACTGCAGGGCAATGAGTGGAGAGGCCTGGGATCCAGATCAATTACACAGATTCACAAACAGTAGTTCAAATCACAAAAAATATATCAATTTGGTACACAGATATGCTAAATTTCAGCTCAATTGGATACCATACAGTGTTTTCAGGCTCGATGCATCATGAAGCATGTTTATATAAAGCTTGTCAATTTGGTTCTCCGTATTGTAGCGGTTAGCACGTCCGCCTTTCAAGCGGAGGCCCAGGGTTCGATTCCCCGCCGGTCCACCGTTTTGGGTAATCACAAGTTTGAAGATAAGGACTCGTTAATCCATTGCTCGCACAAGTTTCGACTTCTGAGTGTTGACATTCGTCAGCTTGTTAACGAAATGAACAATTTTAGAACAATTATAACAAGAAATAATATCAATTCACTGACAGTTCCTCTTGATTCATCAAATAGTTGAGCTGAATGTAATCTAACTCCTCCATAAATTGGTAAATTTAATTTTTAACTCACAATTTATTTATATCTGAAAAGTGTCATCATTCAGCATGTTTCTCATTCAATCGATATAGAGACTACAACATTCGATGCTGACGTTCCCACGACTCATTTGAATTTCAGTAGATGGTGTCGATACATTTCAATGAAAAACCCAGGCGAAATTATTGAAATTTATGCTCTAGATGGATTGGAGGTGTTGAGAGCTCTGCATTTCAGTTATATTTTATTTTGCGAATGGATCTCCATACATTTTGAGTTACGAATTTATATCTGTGTTTTCTGTTTTTTCCAATTACGGAACTGCCAGATCAACTTACCTGCTCTGACAATGACAATATATTGGGTTTTGCTTGAATTGAATTCAAAACCATTTCCCAACTTGTCTTGACAACTCGCAAAATAAAAAGTTGTATCTCAACTTCTGTTCCCAATTGAATCCATAATACATCAGTTTTTATACTGCTATGTTGAAGAAAGAGCTCGGCACAGAAAAAAAACTATATGGTAACGGTTGGTATAATAACAGCATATTGATGGTTCAAAATTATCAGGACACATTCTTTCTGTCAATGGAGATCACATACTGGAATGGAATAACATTCGAATGATAACAAGAGAGAGCTATAGCAGGAAACGGAAATTGAAGGAATCTGCTTTTCAAATCTCAAGGAGTTCGTTTGATATAAAGTGCACCTAGATACCCCTCTCGAATGGCAGAATACTATGTCAAATCTTAGATCTTTGACATATTTAAAAAATCTTTCATAGAAGTATTTGTGATAAGTATAGAGAACGGAAAAATATTTGTTTTCCGAAACGTCAATAGAGCTGAGTTTTTTTATTTATATTAGTCTTGTATTTTTGTGATAGGCCAATTTTCATTATACGAGAAGTTGCTGACTAATAAAACACGTGTTTCATTTGGAAGGAACTGTTTTTAATTTACGCAGCAACTTTTTCAGATTTTTCAGGGTTACTAACCCAAGAAAACCTGATGCACTGATAATTGCAATGAAAATGATGACAGATTGACAGTAACGAAGGTTCAGAATTCGCCAAGAAAACCGTGATTTTGAAGATGAATGTTATACCTAACGACGACGGGAAAGTAGAAATTACAAATATTGTTAACTTCCATTTGTGCGATTAATTTTTGTTTCTTCTAAAGCTAATTTGCTAAAATCATTGATTTTTGAAAATGTTTTCTCCTGAAATTGTCATAATTTTGGTGGACAATGTTTTTCCTGGTTACCCTGGTAACCAAGTATTTTTTTCACGATGATTGGTGGAATTCATATCCTACCTTGTGTGGATATGAAATCATAACGATTCAGTTAACTGAAAGCGCCTACATATCCCCTCAGTAAAGTATGAAGAAATGAGTATATTTACAGATGGAAGTAAAAAAACTGACTTTACTTTATCCAAAAACCTGACTTCTCGATTCATTTCGACACATTCTTCCAAAAAAAAACATCTTCTGGCTCAACAACGATATTTGGCTCACCACATTTGAGAATTTTCAATGCCCAATCTGTGTTCATGTTTATATGCGTGAAAACCGCTTCAACATAACAACTAATGTACTGGCCTTAATATATAGAGAAGAGCATCATAGGATAATATTACAAGTATTAATTGAATATGAAGGATAGACTAAATTCAAGTATAAAATTATCAGGCTGTCCTTTACAATATTTATCTACACCCGTACTCTAATAATACACTTATATGCCCACAACCCGTTTTATAATGAAATCCATTACAATACAGATTTTCATTACGATACAGATTTTCAACCAATAGAAACCCATTATTTTTCAATCAAGCATGATGTGCATGATCTTCATTTGACATTTGTCAAGTCAAAGTAGGTATAGGTATTGAACTTTTGAAGAATATAGCCAAACTTCGATAATCATAAGAAAATGTCTGATACCAGCGATATAGGAGAATCCCCTTCGACACCTTCACCGACAGAAATACAGTTAGAATGATTAAATTTTTCATTTGACAAATGCATGATTTATCACTTATTTTTTCATCAAATATTGTGAGGGCTACGTAGCCGTGCCGTCTATGGCGCTGAGATGGAATATTCATGTTGTAAGAGACATTGGTTCGAATCCGCCCTCGACTAGTTTTTTTTTTAATTTTTGATCTTCTTTTCATGTCTCATCGTTTTATTTCTCGAAGTAATACTATTAATTACAATTCTGTAGAATTTTTCAAAGAAATTCGTTTAATTAGTATTATTGTGTGCAATACAAATATAATATTTGTTATTCTTCACTATTTATCGGGTGCAGATAAAATAGCGTATGCAACTCTCATGTAATGGTTATTAATACTCACCATACGAAACTCACCTTCGGCTCGTTTCGTATCCCGGTTTATGCTCATATATTAATAACCATCATTACACGATCGTTGCATAATATACTATTCTTCCAGTAGCATATCCCGTCTGTCATGAGAGCCGTATTGCATTTGGACAGTTGAAATGTGTGCCAACATTCAATAACAAATTTTCCATCAACTGGAAAAATGTCTCCAAATTGGGAGTTGATCCATTATTTTCACGTTGATTTTTCATTTCCTTTGTGAGGCAGTATACAATGGCAGTCAGAATAAAGGAAAAGGAAAATGATCACGTATTCTAGAAGAATTTGACCCAACACTAATAATGACAGACACACTCCGTGTGTGCTCATTGTTCAACTTATTGCATTTACTTCCTCTCGTTCGTTCTCGAAAAGTCTCATAAACATGAGAGACCTGTTGTAATTATACCTAGATGATTTACAGTTCGAGTTTAATTAAAAACGGTAGTTTAATGAGAATTTCTGTTGAAAATATCCGATGGAATTAAAATGAGGAGGAATGTGAGAGCAAATTGAAAATTTCTCGATGCATTCAGTTTCATTTCCATGCATACTGGGCACAATGGTAGGCAAATAAAATAGAACATTGCGAATTTCTATAATTTCGATTGAAAATTTGTATCACAATTCTGGTTCTGGTTAATAATTCTAAACGTAGGGATAAGTCACTATTTTCCTCATGTACAAGGAATGCCATGAGAGATGTGATATTCTCGAAAACTTTTTATATCTGAGAATTCCAGCCCATCTGACTTTACATTTGAATTTACGGAATATTCGTCATCTCAAAATAAAATCTCTAAAAATAATTTGAAATCTAGGGAAATTATAAGTAATAATTGCATCGTAGTAATTGAAATGTCTATTGTAACAGGTATTCGCGGAAAAGACATGCCATAATTTCTGTTCTATCAGATATTTTATAGTTTCACAGAAGTATTTTGAGGTAACAAATGTATCTGTGTGTAATTATCTTAGAATGATTGATTGATTTGAAAAGAAAATTACCTATCTTCGATGAATCAAATATGCTCATATTTATTTCTGTGGAAGATATACATGGATGTATTTCAGATGTATTCGTTATATAGAATGTTTCAATTCATTTGAAATGAAATGGAACTGTTGTTTTTCTAGAATTGACCCTCACTCTCACTCACTGATGCCTTGGGATGATCATAATAAAAAAATGTAGGCTTTCACGGCCGGTGTTGATGCATCGCAAGTTTTTCGGACTTGAGGGCCGTGTCCTGCAGCGAAAGCTCCGGAACTCAAAATTCCAGGACATGGCCCCAAGCCCGAAAAACTTGACTCAATAATCTTACCAAGTTCAACGTTCGCTACCAAAAAAATCATATTACCTTTCGTTTGTTTCCTTTCGTTACGTATGGAAAATGTTCACTAGCTTCCTCACGCCTAAGATGCCTAGGAAACCCTGGTGTATCTACTTATACCTGAATAATTTTGGAATAAACTTGGCGAAAACCGATTGCTTGATTTTTGAGATCGCAAAAGCTTCAGATCGCTATTGTAGATGGCGATCAGTCATATACCATGTGAAGCTTAATTTTCAGTAGAGAGGAATGTGCAACCAAATATTCTACCACTGTTTATTATTTGCCTACTGAGGTTTTGACAGCCCTGACAGAAAATCATATGCGTTTCAGAAAACGTGCATGTAACGTTGAAACCTACCGTTAACAACCTGTCAATACTGTCACTGTCACCTGCTACCTCTACAAGTTTTTAGTGTTTTTATATCAGTTTGTAAGACTAGACTTTGATTCCGAGAAAATTTACTTTGCCCATTCACTTGAGAATGTACGACAAAGTTCATGCTAGTGTATTGAAAGTGATAGACTGTCTTGGAATTGGGGATACACACATCTGTTACGCAACGGTTCAAAATACGTATCACCTCGATATTTCCTTTATTTAAACAAAACTTTGTTTTCAATATCTCATTGATGAGAGCTACAGATGTTTCCTCCTCGATATAAGACTTTCGCTCAAGCTGAAACGAATAAAATTAGCTACAACGCTACATTCATGTTATTATTTTGGGGCGATTTGTTTTGTACTTACCTTAGGTACTGAATAAAGAATATTTGGATCCCCAGATTTTGTCTGACCACACAAAATACGAAATCTTCTACACATCGTGAAAAAGTACTTGTAATAACTTCAAAACTTATTCTACTTATATAGACTTTCAAACACTGTCGAATGCGAAGAAATAATTTCAGTGTTGATTGACAACAATAAACCTCAAAGTTACGTCAATCTGACAAAACCGACATTCGACAGATTTTCGAAAATGCTCATATAACGCCCCCTATACAAAAATTAGAAAGCTTTTGTAATCGTCGATTGTTTTTCGCCAAGAAATTCTAAACAATATCGATTCACTAGATACACCAGGGTTTCCTAGGCATCTTGCTCACGCCAAACAAATTTGTAAGGAAAACCGAAAGTACTCCATATATTTTCAGTCAATAACAGTGATTGAAATCGAACAATTTTGCAACTGACTGGAACTTCCCATTCCATATCGTGTGTCGAACTGTTACCGAAACAAAACCATCTCCCGAAAAATGTAATCAACTTTATTTTGCGTAATGGCAATCAATTGAAACTGGAAACGTATGTAGTTTTAAATCCAATTGTTCTCTTTGCAGGCTGTGATTTTCGATGAAATCGAACTCACCGACCTGTGCCTAGCCGAGTGTTCAACTAAAAACGTCAATCACAGTTTTCAGGTATGTAGTACATTTGACATATCAATTAGTGTTAAGCGCAATTAGTTGTTTTTTTTCTTAGTCATTTGTCCACTGCATATTTGTTTGAACGCATACACAATAATCATTATATCATCTAAAACAACCCCAATTTTCATTACCAACATTCAGTGAAACTAGCATGATCATGGTTTCATCTTTTTCTCGTTACTCGAATTTGAGTTGGAAATTATGTAAAATAACCTGGAGGAATATCCTGATTTTTTTAATAAGAAAAATATTGTTACGTTGCTCCGCTAACTTCCAACGCTCGGTACTAAAACTCTCTGTTATAAAAAATCTGCCATAGCGATGAATGGCTCCCGTATTTATACCCGCCCACACCCATGGAGAATCCTTCAGACAAATCTTGGTGACCGAACATTGCACGCATAACGAGAGTTCCTGGAAAATGACGGTCTCTCTTCGACCCCTGCGTTTATGAGCGACAGGGCCGGCGCTAGGAACTTCCGTAACAATATTTTTCGTAATACGTATGTAAAATTATCTGAGAGGATATCTAGAATTTTTTATTGGGAAAACTGTTTTTCGTAATACGTATAATTTTTCTGTTAAGTTATGAACAATAGAAATGCGTTTTTCCCATTTTACAATATTACTGATATTCAGTAGATTACTTCGTTGATAGGCCTAGCTTGCTATTTTCTGGCATTAAATCCTATCGAATTATTTGACTAAATTGACAAATTATAGCACGAAATTGGGTGAAATATTCATTGGAAAAAAGCATTTTTCTACTACCATTATTAATTTTTGTTTCAAATTATTTGTAAATCGAATTGAATCAAAAATAATATTTTTAGGAAATTTATTGTTTAACAGTTTATGTTGGAACTGTATCCACTTATATCCATAAGGCAAGCAACTTTTCACCTTCTTGCTGTCCCCCAGTGTCTCGTTGATAAAAAAAAAATGAAGGATAACGAAGGAATTTGGGCTTCACCAGCAGAAATTACTGCACAAGCATGGTGGAAGTAGAAAAAGTAGAGATCGCAACACGAGGATAGGGGTAGTTACAGGCACTCACAATTACCGCTCGGGCGTAATAGGCTACTTATACGCCTCATCACGTAATATACTATTTCGACAGGGAAAATTTTCGTGTGGAAATGAACAAGAGTTGCTTCATAATCTCATAACAAATCTAGGTAGCTGGATTCCTCATTGGTTTTCTTTTGTTCGTAGAATGAATCATAAAGGAAATACAAATCACTGCAACAGAAAGAATGCAGCTTGCCCATTTCAATTAAGGAACTTAGTAATACTTTCTTGTCCTATCAAAGGAACAAAGGCTCCGAAAGTCGTTTAAAGTTCACTGCTTTGATATTCATACTTAGGGAGTGTGGGAAATTTAGATGCTCCTGAAATAATTGTCCGGGCAAAATAAGAACAATCTTTAAATTCAAGCAAGAAATCATTGATTGGAAGAATCTTATACTCTAGCTGGCCCCAAAATCTACATTCAACCAATCCATCCAGTTAGATCAAATTTTGCATTTTTTTCGTTTAAAAATACTCATAACTCCTTAGCCGAGTTTATAACCCATTTTTGTTCGAAAAATATCTTCTTTCAACAAAGAGATAAAAAGAATATTCTCTAATCTTTCCGTTGCATACACATTACTTCTGATGGTTATTATTTTGAAATACTACCAAAATAAAATAAGGGATAGACTACACATAGACAAGATATACAAAAAAATATATACTCTTTTCAGTTTCGTCATTTGCAATAATAATCCACTGATTATTATTTCGAAATACTACAAAAATTCAATATGAGAATTTGAATATTTAATTGGAAAGTAGTAAGTATTTTTATATTTCAAAAATGAATATCTTTTCCTCAATAATCGATTTCTAGAACTCATTTTCTCCATGTCAGATACCTCATAAACGCTGTTTTGGCTCCAGAATTTTACATATGAATTACCGTCACATGAATGTACAGATAATCGACCTTTTTGGAAACAATTGAAAATTGTCAATTTTGGACTTGCATTGCATGGAAATTGCATGATATATGCCTGTCTTAAGAAAATTTTATAATTTACAACTTGGAATTATTCCATCGTAGGACTATTAAAAATACTGTTTGAGAGTATACAGTTATGAGTTTTACGTGAAGCACACGGCAACCCGTAATTTCTTATGCAGATCACGATTTGTTTCAGCTTCACAGTCAGACTGTAGAAAACAAGGCCAACAGACCATCACTGCCATCCAGACTATTAGGCCATTTCTCATTTCTCACCACTAGTTTGAATCCAACTTAATCCCTTATTTCCATTTCATGAATTCAGGACATTTATGAGTAATATCAAAGATAACACATTATTAATTTCTACCAATTCTGATTCTGGGATTCCTAAAATGATATTTGTTTCTTGGTGAGCTAACAAAACTATAGAATATTCTGAATATTATTGCAACTCTCAAGCTCATTCTTAAATCGAGGAATACTGCTCAGTCATTTGGATCCAAAGGGGACACAATTCTTGCGAGTCCATCAGAATTAGTACCAGTTGACCCTTCCGCAGTGTTGGTAGATTCCCAGATGAATGTCTGATTTGAATATACCTCCTCAGGTCCATTATGGTAGATCCTAAATGATTCAAATACTTGGTATACGCCTTCTGGGAAGTTTCTGGCATATTTTGATGACATCTTAAATGATTCTAGTAGTTCATTATGATAAACTTTTTGAGATTTTCTGGTTATGAATATTTTCAAAAAGTCACTTTGCCACAGTTTTTACGATTAAATTGGTATACATTATCATATTTGGAGAGAGAATTAGAGAATAAGTAGCTCAAATGAAATAAATTTCTTAAAAGCAAGAGAATCTCTCACAGTGAAACTAACATGAAAACAAACAACTCGGTAGATTTTCTAATCGAATAAAGAATTCTAAAATTACGCGAGAAATGAGAAAGTTGTGGTTGCAGGTACAGGTTAATGTCAACAAACTGTTCCAGGGAAATGTAACTTTTGAATTCGTACTCTTCTCTTGATGCTGATCGGAGACTCTCCCAAAGTTTATCTTTTCTACTCTGTTGATTTTACTCAATTTTCACAGTGCGGAAACTGCATTCATTTTCCTATTGGCGAAGAGTTCAAACCCTGTAAACTTTATATTTACGTTTCAGAGTAGACCATTATCATTTCACTAGGGATTCAAATTCGAAAATCGAATGCCGAAGCCATAAACATACATTCAGTAGATAATCGAGATGAAAAAAAGATGTTTTGATCTTTTCATCATCAAATAGAAAGATATAATTTAAGAGGCCGTAACTTCCAAAGAAGTTTCCAAAATTACCTGATTTCATTAATTGCAATCACCAAAGCTTGTCCGAAATTTTGGTATGATGTAGATGCGCTGATCAAAAGTGTCTATAGCCACAGAAATGGAGGTAGTTACGCTATAAGGTAGACACGATTAAATTTCCACAAAATTTATTGTCTTCGCGACATGTTTCGGTACACTGTACCGAAACATGTCGCGAAGACAATAAATTTTGTGGAAATTTAATCGTGTCTACCTTATAGCGTAATAACTATGGATTTCCATCAAGTAAAGGCCACCTCAGTCCAAAAAAATGGACAGGTAGATTGGACTAAGTCATAACGTTGTTCCATACAACTTTTCACACCGTTTTCCAACCTCTTAGGGGTGGAATTTAGGAAAACCCTTTCTTACCAGATGTCTACGCCATAAAAAAACACAGCTTCCAAGTTTCTCAAAATAACTTTTTACCCCTTTACAAGGCGATGAATTTCATAAAATACGGATTGCTTCTTCCATCAATTCAATTGGAGAATACTTATACAACATTTGAAGGAGATTGGACCAAGATAACACGTTGTACTATACAGACTTTGCCCCCTAACCCCCGGTTTCATAAAAAAAAGGGAGGGGAGATACGAATTAACATTTACTTTGAATTTCTGAACTTTGTAAGCCTCAGGGAAAACCTCTTCTGGCAAGGAGTTCCAAAGCCCAGCTGCTCTATTGAAAAAAATCCCTGAGCAAGAGAGGGTCGACAGGTTTCCAAATTCACAGCATGGGGGTGGGAATTCTGTACTCGTTGAGTCATCCGTGTAGATATTGCCAAGGGGGAAACGATTGATAACAATTCGGAATAGCATCGACCATGAAAGTATCTATGGAAGAGAGACAAGTCTCCGACCCTTCTACGACGTTCCAATGAAGTGAGCTAGTCTGTGAGCGAAGAATCACCAACAAGACGAATTGCCTTTCTCTGAATAGAATCGAGAAGCCTCAATGAATGTTTTGGTGCTGAATTCCATACATGAGAACTGTATTTCATGACAAGTCGTATCTGAGCCTTGTAGATCTTTAGAAAATAACGAGAAGTGAAGTATTTCTTCGCACGAAATAGAAATTCAAGTTTCTGGGAAGCACTTTTAGCGATCGATCTCAAATGGTTTTCCCATGAGAGATTATCACTTATCGTAATTCCTAGAATCGAGATACCTGATTTTGTAGGAATAGTTACTCCTGACATCTGAATATTTGATGATGATAGATCGACTTAATTTAGAAGAAACATGCCTGGGTCTTCGTAGCATTGAATTCATTCAAGTTCATGTTACTCCATTCTACTATTTCTACCAAGTCGTCGCTAATTTTATTGACGTGAATGTTTCTATGAGTTTTTGTTTCTCGAGCTGGTATGGGGACTCTGGAAGAGAAACTGGTATGAAAAGCACTGTCGTCCGCAAAACTATGTATTGAACAAGATGTTTCCTAGAGAAAATAATTGATATGAAGCAGAAATAAAGTGGGCGCCAAAACTGAAACCTGTGGAACACCTGCATTTATTGGGAGAATATCAGATCCCAATGAACACACATATGTCTGCCATATACCATTTGGAGTTCACCGAAACAAATTTGACACATTTCAATGATCTCCGTTTGGTATATTCCTGACATATAATTCAAAACCTACCTGTACCACTCAAATGGCATATTACTATATACATATCGGACATATGAGAGAGCTGAATTTGTTACTGTGCTAGATGGTTTCATTGCAACAACTTTGTTCGTTTTATGACATATGTATGGGTTCAAAATTTGTACACATAGATGAACATTGCACGCCATTGATCACGATATGAACCAGATATGTACCGGATATATAAGTTACCCAAATAATGAAAGGTACTCGAAAATTTTCGGGAAACAACTTTATTCATGTCACGAAACATTCTTTTCCAGTTAACGACAGTTAAAAGAAGACTGTGATCTGTCAGACTGACTCAAGCGCTCAGGCCAAGATTTTGTATTTGAGGTTATAGGTTATATAGTATCATGTTCATGTTTGTGTTTGTGAAACTTTGATAGAAGTTCAGGTACCACCAGAATTTGAGCACATTTTGAAACTGTATCATCTTGATATCAATGTTTGTGCTGAATTGTGAGATGTGTGTTCTGCATATGAGTTGAGTTTATTTAGTGCGAAAAATGTCTGGAAAAAATACTTCTATGATCTAAGCAGACTGCAGAAGTGCAGAAACGTCGTAAACTTGCGCAAAGTGATATGCTCTGGATTCCTCAAGTGATAAACCATAGTCTTCATCATCAGCGAATAGAGAGCTTTCTCAGAATACGTCTCAGGTTAGAGGTTAGAGTGTTTTCGTGGTGTCTTAAGTGTTGTGCTTCTTTCATTACATCTACACTAAGTCATGATTCATTAGGGGTAACATTATCTGTACAGTTCTTTTTCTTTGAAAATCAGTTATCAAACATTTTCGAACCAACTTTTTATTTGTACCTGGTGAACACTAATCTGTAGTCAAACGCAGTGCTATCTTTCCAATTGGAAGCAGCTATGACCTTTTTAATATCAATTGAGGGTAATGTTCTGCCTCCTGTTTCGAATAAAATAATTGAGATACATGATAATATTCACTATGTCACTGTTAAACCTCATTTAATAATTCATCATACCTACCACCATTAACATAGGACACATCTGTATTTGAGAAACAAAGGTGCATTTTATTGATAAAAGACATCTCAAGGATAGCAAAAAAATTTAAGAGGCCACTAATATGTTTTTGAATGCACAGGATATTTTTCTCTTGACTTCCAGAATAACCTTTACAAATTTGACCTATATTCTGAAAGAATAAACATTGGCTGAAGAGAATTGAACAACCTGTTCAAAATGCAGAAAAAAATTCAAGAGGTGCTGTGGTGAACAGGATTTTGGGTACCTATCTCTAAAGTTTTTTGGTACAAAATGGAAGATAAAATATCTCTTTTCGAGTCTCTTTTATGACTTCACTGGGTCAGAACATTCTAACAAATAGAGAGTGCATCATTTTGTCTTCAGATTCAAGTTCAGCTTGTTGAAATATTTGAGCCAACTATACTGGTTTGATTTTTTGACAAATAATTCCTAGATCTAATTGATGTTGCTTGTTATTGGACTGTAGAAAATATTCCTAGTTTTCAAATGTTTTGGTACTGTTCCCTTTCAGATTTTTTTTTAGTATATTGCCATTAATTTATAATAAATATAAAACAGATCATTATTTCAGAATCTTGAAGCATTGCGAGGAGCACTGCTAAGAAAAAGGCAGTGTGTATGTCAGAATAAGATGAACAGTCTTTTTGAAGAGAAAGGGGGCACAGCTAAAAAACATACATTCAAGCACAAAGATGAAAATGATTCTGACGATTCAGAATAAGGAATTATTGGTAATTAATTGTATTTATCAACACATTTCCTGGAAATATAAAAAGAATGTAGTTGAACGAAACTGTTATGTTTTCATTGTCCATATTTTTTTTTGGGGGGGGTAATATATTGAAATGCTATGAAATGAATGTATAAAACAGTACAACAGTGTTTCAGTTGATTTTTGCTATGCAATCTTTTTACAGTTAATAGCAAATATACCATTTTGCCCCAAGAACATACATAATTTGAATTAAATCTGTTTAACTTTTTATTTTCAGTGGAGATACAACATATTCATGTACACAACAATATATTGCCCTCCGCAAAGAAAATATGGACAATGAAAACATACCAGATTCATTCAATTCCATTCTTCTTATATTTTCAGGAAATGTTGTCATTTTTATTATATCTGAAATCATCAAAAATTATCAAGATACATCAATTGAGTGCCAAAATATTATAACAACTGATTAACCATAATTGCCCCTTCTAAATTGTCTAAATCATTTGCATTCATTCTTGAATGTCTATTTTTTTGCTCTGTGCCCCCTTCCTTTTGGAAAATACTGTTCACTCATTTCTGACACAGACACACCGCCTTTTTCACCAATTGAATTTCTGAAAGGAAGCAGCCCAACAAGCAGTCTCAAGTAGATCCATGAATTATTAGCCAAAAATGCAAGTAGATCTATGAATTATTAGTCAAAAAATGAAACCAATATAGTTTGCTCACTTATTGAAAACAATGTTCACCTATATCCTGACCTATTCAATCTGAAATTAAATCTCAACACATTAAACATCAAATAGGCCTACTATCTGTAATAATGAATATTAACACACTGAAAAATTTCAGACAGTTCGTTCAACCTACAGCACCTAGTTACATTTATTTACAGAAAGTCAGATATTTTGACAATGGTATAGTGAAACACGTGCAGAATGAATTTATCCTGCTCAAGGAAGATTTCATATAACGAAATACATTTTGGCATTCTGTAAACCAATTGTCAGAATTTTGTATAGAAAACTGATATTCTTGGTTGACATGGATTTTAGTATCGCTCATTCAATTCAATTGGTGTAACATTGAATTAATAATTTCAGCTGCTGTAGCAGACAACCGCCCTCATTCGCTGGAAGAGTTCGAGAATATAGTGAGTGAATGGTTGCGGCAGTCAAAGCTGAGGTTTGCAAGGGAGAACTATGAAAGGCAATTAATGATGAAATGGAATGTGTTTTGGTTTTGAAATATGTTTGTTATTGACAGAAAATATATGATTTATTGCAATTCATTTCATTTTACCTGGGTATTGAAAAACCAACAGAGTTGATTCATGGTACAAAACCTATGTGACAAAAATGAATACAAATAAATGGCACGTTCGCTAACATTTTTATTCTTTTAATATATGAGATTTGATACTTACAACATATCTCATTTAATAAAGTATCATAACTCATAAATTAAATGAATGAAAATGTTAGCGTACATGCCATTCATTTGTTCGTTTCAGGAATCATTCTCGCTAAGATCAGTGAAACGAATCAAACAGATAACAGTGGAATGAAAAAATATATTACATGTTTCATGTCTGAAACATAGATAATTAATGAAATTGTTCTTTTCGTGCAAATAATTTGTTCCTTTCAAGAAATATGTCATAAACATTTCCAAGAGACATGTCTGACACATAACACTGAATGCTGAAATCATGTTTCATTTTTTATTCAGATACGTGTATGTTACATCAGTTGAGGCGGACATCGTGTGGTAAATGGGGAGTACCTGAACTATACAAATGACATGTCTGACACATCCTATGTTACCGGTGTTATATAATAGATACAAGACTGACACATATCTGTGTTCATTGGGATGATACTTGATACTCCATCATTCGGAGTTATTTCATGAGAGCTTGGGGGCCCTCAATGATAAATGAAATATGGGTGCTCATAACTTGGGAATGGCGAGACCGATTGCAAGAATATTACAGTGTTCGAGAAAAAATACCTCCTGAGCAAGGTGGAATGAAATTCCCTGTCATATTCGAAAAAATAACATTGCCTTGATAATAAACATTTCTACGGGAAGTTTGTTGGACATTGACATTTTGTACTGTTCAAAAATTGAACGGGCATGAACTGTTAACGTCGTCGGTGTATATTATCAGAAAGTGTAAGAAAACAAAGTGATTTGCTTCATCAGACACTTACGTTAATATATCGCAATGTCTATAAAATTGAACGCCCAAACGACACCAAACATGGGAAATCAAGTCTGTCGTGATTTCGAAAACAAATTCGAAACGCACACAAAAAGTTGAAGGTTTTTACCTTCAACAAACCCTTCCAGGAAAATCCAATATTTCTCCGGTTTGAATCCGACTGGTTCATCCCTTCACTCTGTTGATTTTCGTATCGCAGAGAAGAATATAAATCTAAAATGAAATTTCATCATTTTTCCATAAGCGAGAGCCGGACGGAGTTCAAGCAGTACCGCTCGTATATTTACATAAATTTAAAGTTTCCCTCGAATCTTTTTCCGTGTGAGAAGTTTCAGAATCTCAAAAATAATGGCTTTTTTTCAGAAGTTCCATTCACCCCGACTTTCAGCCTCGAATTCGCATTTTTCTCGTTCACATTCCTATAATTCATATTCGATGTCGTTCGCTACCATATTTCAGAGAATGTCACAGCACGCTATACAAATAAGTTTCTATTCGTTCCAGTTTCGACATTTGCAATTAGAATTCGCTACTGAATTTGATGAACAACCGATGGCAATTAATGTTTCCTCAGCAAATTACTAGACTATAATGATTCGATAGAGACTGATATCTCAAATGAAGGTGTTTTTATATTGATATTCTATACGCTAAAAGCAAAATTTTTAAAAATTGTGTTGGCCGATTGAGTCCGGTGTAGGAGGGATAAAAGTATGCTGATATTTTCTCCAGGAGAAAAAGATATAATGAAAACTGAAAAATTGAATGATCTTACCTGGGACATTTTGATCGTAAGCTGATCGCTCAACCATTGTGTCAACTCCATTCACAAAACCTCATTGAAACTATGAAACAATAATTTCCCAAACGAAAATGCACTATTAAATTAGTTTTTGTACTTCAAGGAGGTCGAGAACTCAAATATCGAAAGTCATCCATTCATTATTATTACTCGAACCTGCATGTATGCTGTCGAAACTTCGGATATGTTCGCTAGAATTAGCAATCTATTTATTTCATGTCAAACTCAAATTTATGTTCGTTAAATTCAACAATAATTTTGGCTGTGTTCCGTTCTCCTGTCTGGTTAACCAGACTGGTAACCCAAGATGTTGTAGTGGTAACTGCTCGGTTGAGCGATACTTCTGAAAATTTAGTGATATACGGAACGACTGTCACTTGTCTGGGATGCTTGGAAAACACTGTGTCTTCAAAGTAGAGAAACAAAGTATCAAAGTAAAAGGAGTACTCCGACTTGGCAAATTCATTTCCAAAAATAGTATAGAAGGGATAATTTTACAAAGTGGTCTTAGGGCCAATTGCACCGCTTCAACTCAGCAGAGATTCAACTAAGCTTGGCTTAATCGTTAGGGAACAAGAAAGCTGATTGGCAAATCCATAGAAACAAAGCCTGGCTCAGATAAAGCACAACTTAAGAAAAGCGGTGCAACTGGCCCTCAGGGCCAATTGCACCGCTTCAACTCAACAGAGATTCAACTAAACTTGGCTCAATCGTTAAGGAACAAGGAATATGATTGGCAAATCCATAGCAACAAAGCCTGGCTCAGATAAAGCACAACTTAAGAAAAGCGATGCAACTGGCCCTTAGAAAACTTTCACTTAAGTAGTAGTTGAAACTTGTCAGTTATTTTTGTCTTGTGACATGGAGAATTTCTTCATTTCATTGAAGAATTATTACTCAGTCAAATTGACGTAAAGCACTGAAAAGAAAACTGTCACTTGTTTTGGGTACTCAACTTAACAGATGAGTAACCAACTTTTCAAAAACCACATCTCAGGCTGTGGTAACCAGTAAAACAGTACTACTAATGGTAACAGTACTTAGAAACGGCACAAGGTGTTTGATGGACGAGTTTTTACAGGCTGCCGTGCATCTGTTACACAAAAAAGGATCGCTCAAATTACAAAAATCGTGAACGCTTATGAATTACTCGCTTCCGGGTATTTCGATTGAACCCAGAATTTGCATTTGTTGAGTTCGACATTATTTTGATTTTTTTTTTTCACAGACTGCGTTGCATTTGTTTTATATAAAACACCGTTCGAATTAAAAAAAAATGTTCCAAAAATCGTGGGATTTTTGTTGAAAAATGGAATTGTATCGATCGAATTTCAAGCTCTCTTATACTCAATAAAATCTTTCTGAGAATTGAATGTTCGTACAAAAATGAGAAATATCCTTACAATTTGATTTCAGAAACAACAAATTATCAGAGAAAGTAGCGAGAAAGATTATATAATGCTCTGTATTTTATTGAATTTTAATATCAGTGATTCAGTACCATATCACACCTGAAGAAGCTATGTATTGGAACTATGTGTAGCGGTTTTGTCAACTGTCCAGTGAAACTCACACAATATTTATTTTCAAATAACGTTCTCTAATTTTCATCACTACTGATAATTAAACAAAAAGTTTTATCCCGGGATTTATTTTACATTGCTCAATTCAGTAATTCCTCTCGATTATTATGTATTCAACTACACTTTTTCTCCTCGTTAGGTTATATACTATTGTGAAATTAGGTGTGTCTCCGTAGGTAAAAAAAATATTCACACAGGCATTGTAGGGCCACACTACTGGGTCAATTGCTGTTTTGAAGTTCTTCTCATGAATACGAGCCGAAAATGATGAATAAAAACCAGGATAGCGGAATACAATTTTTTGAAAAATAATTCTGAAAATTGAGGTTTCTCAAGATTTTTGCATATCGGTTGAGTTATTATATACAAAATGCAAAATTTGAAAGTAATCAACATAATGGTTCCACCCAAAAACATTGATTTTGCCGTAAAATATCGTTGATATCTATTTTCACCAGAATCAAATTGGTGACATATACCAGCCATTTACCCCATCATAACCAAATTTTAGTAATGAATTTCAATGAATTCTATAATATTGTATGGAAACAAATGGATCACATTTCGAACTCTGTTGGAATAACTTTTTTATTCTATGCAGATTCACCCTGTGATGTTCAAAGAATACCGCGTGAATCCAGGGACAGAAGATACGAATTACCATTCACTTTGAATTTTTGAAGTTTGTAAGCCTCAGAATAAAACTCTCTCGGCAAGGAGTTCCAAAGCTCAGCTGTTTTATTAAAAAAAGATCCTTGAGCAAGAGAGGTTCGACAGGTCTCCAAATTCACATCAAAGGGGTGGGAATTCTGTACTCCTCGAGTCATTCGTGTAGATATTGCCAAGGGTGGAACGATTGATAACAATTCGGAAAAGCACCGACCGTGGAAATATCTATTGAAGTCTCCGACCCTTCTACGATGAAGTGGGCGAGTCTGTGAGCGAAGAACCACCAATAAGACGGATTTACTTTCTCAAATCATCTTGACAGTCAAATTTCAAAAGTATTACGTTATGCACGACAAGCGGCCATTCAGAACTGACGGGTAGTTTCAAATCGGATTGGATTATTTCTACATGATGAATTAAGCCTATCAAAATTATAAACTCATATTTCGTTCTCATTTCCAGGTGATAACCCCTTTCAGATCATTGGTGCTTTGCTGTGAATCTAGAAGGGAAATGGAAGAGTGGCTTGGCGCTCTCACTGCCGCTTCTCAGCGCCGATACCATGAGCCCGACCAACCAGACTGCTTGTCTGGACAGCATCATTGGTAAGTCAACATTCTAGTTGTTAATGTTTACCTCCATTCTATACCTGACGTGTCTAAAATTGACCTATTGGAAATCAATATTCTGAATGAACCTCTGAGCGTGAGGTTTCATCTATCAGGCCATTCAATGAAAACCCTTTGGACTTCCTTGGTAATGAACTATGGACCACAATTCTTCGAAAAATATAACATGTTTTTTATTCAAACATTTGTTAGACACTTTCGAAAAATCACATTTTTTACCTTAACATTATCAGTTCTTCTGAAGCATCATATTGTCCAAGAAAAATTGTTCGTTTCCGTTAACCAGCTGACGAACGTCAACCCTCAGAGGTCGAAACTTGTGCGAGCAATGAATCAACGAGGCCTTACCTTTTAACGTGCGATTACCCAGCACGGTGGCCCGGTGAGGATTCGAACCCCGGCCTTCCGCTTGATAGGCAGATATGCTAACCACTACACTATTGCTCAGATATTGCTTTTTTTCATTGATGACTCCACTTCATTTGTGAGAAATAATTTCTGCAAACAACTGATCTTGAACACGAAATAAAGCTAATAACGGTATACTACGTGATCGATGCCTTCGACTCTTCGACGTATTTTCGAAAAAGGAAAAGTTTCATTTCTCAATTGGAAACTACCCAACCTCATTCTGAGAAAATCAAGAATTATTATTGAAATCGATACGAGTGTAGGAGGGCAGTTTTCTAATCTACCCCAAAAAGTTAATCAAAAACAGTTCCTTCTGAATGAGCTATAAGTCAGCAAATTCTCGTAAAACGTGAATTCGTCTATCACAAAAACACTGGAACTGATATACAGCATATAAATATATAATACAGAAGCTAGTCAAGACAATTAGAACCCATATGCCAACGATTTCCAAATCACCATAACAATTGAAGAACGGTAGAAGATTCATATTTATAGGTGAAATAATAAAGTTTACTTCCTACCGTCCAAAACTCCGTAATAGTTTATTTTATTTGTTCCTCATCATCAACAGTTGAATTGAATATTTTTTCTCAAGAAATGGAAAAAATAAAATTTCATCTTTACTAGCATGTTTCTATTGGAGTTTTTAAACTCTAGTATTCATTTATTAACTCATCGAGACAAATGAACTGTCCAATTGCACTTGACCACAACTATTCCAGAGTGATATCTCATATCGTACTCCAATCGAAAAAAAAAAACAAATCAGATATCCCCCAAATTAAAATCAGAGAAAGAAAGCTGAGCCACTGCTAATCGATTCAAACTCCAGATTGTTATCAATTCCTGCGCTATAAAAAATTCTCTCCCCACTAGAAATAATCGACAGGCGTACATTTGTATGCTACTGAATTCACATTTTTATGGTATTTCTAAGCGAAGACTCAACTGATGTGTCCACAACTATTTGAATAATCTGCAATGTGTGGTTGGTATCTAGAGAATATCGGTACTAACTATAACATTTATGAGTGAAAGAAGAATTAGGTCTAGAACTACCACCATTAACAATAACTTCCTTCACAGAAATAATGCCACTCATTAAGTTTTCAATTTCTGTCAGTGAGCTATGACTTGAACAGCCGAAGGCATCGACAGAATGGTTAAGGCCTAGGTTAAGGATACCGAAGGCATTATACCAAAATCCACACTGGAAAAGTCTTTGTAGCAAAGTTCCATAAGTCAAGCACTCAACAGCCCAAAGAAGTCGCTGCCTTCCTTCATCCAGCCGATGAAGAGTTCTTTACAAAAATTGGAAATGAAGTCAGTAGTTGTACTCTCCATTCAGTGATAACCAATTTATTCGGAATCTCATGCAGAAATGGGGACCGTCCTAGGTTCAACTCTTTCCTCAATTATTTTGTCAGGGATGATAGATTCAAAATAGCACTTGGATTTGGTCTGATACTCATTGAAACCTTTCTCATTAAGTCATCTCAGAGTATTAACCGGTAGATGTAAGAATCATCTAACTGATGAATTCTTTCAGATGGGAAATATTGTAACGTTTACAAGTTTCTCAAAAATCATTGACAGTTAATGAGAACAATTTATTAACTTCACCAAAATTCAATTATCTGACGGATTGGACTGACATTTTTACTTGTTAACACCCCCTCCACCAGATCTTTGGTATTCTATTTTTTATTTTTGGTGGCTAAAACTAATTCATTGTCAGAGGAGAGAGTATTCGCCAAATATTCTAGAGATGGTGTGTACGCCAAATATTTGAACAAACTGTTCGTGACAAAATCTTGTGAATTGTCATTTTGAGCATTCTGATACAATAGATGATGTGTGTTGGGGTATTGTTTCCCGGCTTTTTTCACTCCGAATTGATATGAACATAACTTTCGTGGAAGTGATGTCCAAGTCCTAGCAATCAGCAAATACTCACTTTTGATACGTTTATATCAACATAGATGTTCGGCAGCAAATCAACACAAAAATGAATAAAATGTGGTAGAGATTTTTTGGATGTAGTATTTGTGTTTGGATCATTCAAAAGCTTCTTTGGTAAAATGTAGGAGAATTCCCAACGAAAATGGTGAAAAAAGAATTTACCAATAGATAATGAAAGTTCCCAATTCTGAAACTTCTATAAACAGTTATTTTCACCACCCGTAACGATTATGAGAAAACGTGTACTGACTTCCATTTGTGAAAGTGATCTAGAGACTTTTAATGTATTCAGAAGTGTATGAGAGACAGGAACTTTCAGACATTTTTGAGCTTAGGTTGATCGAAGAAATCGTTTTACTCATAAAAATTATAATTTAGAGTGATAAACATAATAATAAGTGCCGTATAATATAATGTTCATTCAATCTGACACTATATCTACAGGAGAAAAAACAGATTCGGTTTAAGAATTATATATAGTAAAATAATATGTATCAGATTATTTTGATAAACTATTCTAAATGAACAATCAAAGCCAGTCTTCAAGCATGCCCATAGACTATTTGTGGAAAAGTTAGCATGAAGATTCTCACGGACGAAATATGATGAGTTGTTTTTTCGGGTTTCATTCTGTGTTCTGTGGTTTTGATCCTCTGAAGGATAATTGCCACAACGTTTCAGCAAAATCTCATTTGCCATCTCCTAGGTGATGATTGAGTTTCGACCTCCGAGTCGAGTTCGGAGGTCGAAACTCAATCATCAACTAGAAGATGGCAAATAATGAGACTTTGTGACAATTATCCTTCAGAGGATCAAAACCACAGAACACGGAATTAAACCCGAAAAAACAACTCATCATATATTTTATATATATATATATATATATATATATATATATGATGAGTTGTTTTTTCGTTATCTTCTAGGTGATGATTGAGTTTCGACCTCCGAGTCGAGTTCGGAGGTCGAAACTCAATCATCACCTAGAAGATGGCAAATGAGACTTTGTGACAATTACCCTTCAGAAAATCAAAACCACAGAACACGGAATGAAACCCGAAAAAACAACTCATCATATATATATTCAATCCAAAACCTCATTGTTGGGGCTATCTGTACCTGCATTTAAAAAAAACCATTTTGTGGAACACGATTCTTTTTGTGGAAAAAAAGAAGTGATATTCTGCTTTCTCTATTCCAAGTCAATTATCTTGAAGAAGAAAGAGCCAGAAACTACTTCATCAAAAAAAAAAATTGGCGTCATTTCAAGATTTAACAGCTTTCGCATGTTCTGTTAACATTTGCTCTTTTTCCCCAGAATACCAGACTTGTTCTACCAGGAAGGAGTACAACGATAGATTTTGAAAAAGCATATTATCCAGGAGATAATTCCCATAATAATATTACAGAAAATTTTGGTGTACTTAGCGATATCGCGGAAGTGTTTGTTTTATAATAGTAAATTATGCACCGATCGTGTAATGATGGTTATAAATATATATATAACGGGATACGAAATGAGCCGATGGCGAGTGTATTTATAACCATTACATGGGAGTTGCATACGCTATTTTATCTGCACCCAATAAATAATGAAGAACTGAAAATATTATATTATTAGGTATCTATATTGAACACTATAATAGTAGGTAATCAATCGTATTTCTTTGAAGAATTCTACGAAACTATAAATAATGGTATGACCACGGAAAATACAACAATGAGAAATGAAAGGAAAAAAAATAAAAAAAAGATCTCTGTCGAGTTCAGGATTTGAACCCGGACGTTATTGATCACCGCCCTCGCGGTTGAACACTCGGCCATTGGAGCTCATTCGATTTATTTGAAAATAAAAACATGTCTTGCATTTGTCAAATGAAAATAGAATCCTTTCGATAGTATTTTTTCTTGTCTCTCTCATCTGTGGAGGAGTCGCTGATAATTCTCCTAGGTAATTATCCGTTAAGCGGGCTCCTTCGTGAAATTAAAAAACTTTTGGTGGAACTTACGTATTTCTGCCTCCTGGACAAAAAATTCAAATGAAGTTTTTGGTGCTCGCAACTAGTTTCGGAGATATGGCCCCCCCAAAGACAGGAAAACAGGGTTTTCAGGGTTGACATTTATGTTTGTTTATTCAGCCATTTCCGCTCGAAATTCATCCTTTCTATCAGCACAATATACACATTCTCTACCATCTTCTTCATCACTTTCCAACGCGATGTGCGTTCTACTGTTTTGCTAACCTCGAATTTCTATGACGATTTACATTTCAGAGTTTCGCAGGGAAAAATAAAAAAATTCTTATAATTCTGTTGGAAAGTGATGAAGAACGATATATAGAATGGGTATATTGTGCTGATAGAAAGGAGGAGGAATTTCGAGCGGAATTGGCTGAGAAACAAACATAGGCGTGAAATCTCGATTTCCTGTCCTTGGGGGGCCGTATCTTCGAAACTAGTTGCGAGCCCCAAAAACTTTATTAGAATTTTCTGTTCAGGAGGCCAAAATACGTGAGTTTCACCAAAAAATTTTTAATTTCACGATGGAGCCCGCTTAACGGATAATTACCTTCTTCTATATCAGTGCTATAAGACATTTTCATTCGACTATCGAAAATTGACTAAATCCTTCAAAAATCCAATACCTACCGATTTTGACTTGACAAACGTCAAAATAAAAAGCTTGCACATTATGCTTGATTGAAAAAAAATGGGTTTCTATTGGTTGAAAATCTGTATCGTAATAAAAAATCTGTATCGTATTGGATTTCATTATAAAACGGGTTGTGGGCATATAAGTGTATTATTAGAGTACGGGTGTAGATAAACGATTTGATATTGAATTATCATTTTACCAATCTTTTCACCACTTGCAAGGGTACAAACGAAAATGTATGCCTATGTTCAGAAGCCGCTGACATTATATCGGGGAAATAAGATAATAAAGCTGGATAAGAACTCTGTTATCGTCGAAGACAACTAACAATTATCCAGCTCATCAAAGATATCTGATATATCTTCATTATATTTGTTCCATATTATTAATATATTATAATCGAATTTGATGTTCATATACGCATATACATATAACAACTAAAAGCAACAATTGCCACACGTGACATATTCCAATTTGAATTTCAATTGGAATTCCAACCAGTGTTCCATATTGGGTAAATATTTGTGGATTCGACAAGAGAATACGCATCTCGTGAATCCGTTTATCCCATTATAATCCACTGGACCCATTTGCAGCAATCCCAACCAGACTTGCAACACGGATATCTATTGTGAGTTACTCCATCAAACTGATCAAACAGATAATTCATCGGAATTCAAATCACGAATCTGAATAATCGAACGATATTAACAAAAATACAGTTCGCATTTAATCGAAATGAGGGTTAACAGAAACAGAAATGTTCTACGCATTCCATTACTACTCCAACTGATTATTATTATATGAATATTTATGGATTGAGTAACACAAGTTTAATAGCAGTAACTAGTAACTAAATACGAAGCAATTTTAAAAACAAACATTTCAAATTTTACAAAAATTAATATGTCAAGCATTTCAAATTTGCTTCGGCTGCTCTCATTCCTTTTTCATTGGTGGGGTGAAAGAAATTCGGAGATGAATAAGCCTCTGAAGAAGCTGGCCACTCGCGCTAGCGAAACGTCAGGAAGAAATTCCAAAGTACGACGGCCTTCAAGCCCGAAGAGCAGTAGTTATACTAATAACCTTCGTCCAACTGTGACCCAACGATTTGTCAACATTTACCGCTCTGTGTCCACTGAAAATAAAAAAATTACATTCAGAAGGCAATTTCCAATCATAATTAGTGGCTAGCTGAATGAATATGGCCACCATCAAAATTTCAAACACGATTTAGTTCAGACTTGCCTGCCGTAGGTCGTATATTTTGTTGATATTCAGAATCACACGGAAAGGTAATCTCCGTAATATTTACGATGGAGTTATTTCAATGTTCGTGCTTCCTGGTAATAATTTTCCACTCCCCTTTTTCGTCTGGGATTCTTTGTTGACGCATTTTCCACCGTAAACCTGTGTTTGATTGAGTGTATACCACGCATAAAACTCACACAGGTGGGGGCAAATTTCTTTTAGGTACCTGATATAATTATAATTTTGTCCATGTGGCATTCATGATAGGTTCGAAACGCAATTTGATGATTACCTCTACTGAAAATAAAAAAATAACCTTCTGTAGGCAATTTCCAATCATAATTAATGGCTAGAGAATGAATATGGCAACCATCAAAATTTTAAATATGATTAAGTTCACAGTTGCCTGCCGTAGGTCGTATATTTCGTCAATATTCAGAATCACACGGAAAGGTAATCTCCATATTGTTTATGATGGAGGATGGAGTTATTTCAATGTTCTTGCTTCCTGGTAATAATTTACCACTTCTCTATTTCGTCTCAGATTCTTTTTTGACGCATTTTATACTATAAACCTTTGTTGAATAGAGTATACCACAAACATTACTCACACAGGTGGAAGGTACCTCATATAATCAAAATCAACCTAGATGATTACGTTTTCTTTGGTGAACGAGGTTCTACTGGAGTTACTACAAAATTCAAACGATTGGTTTTCACAATAATATAGTATGCAACTATCATGTAATGATGGTCATTAATACACGAGCATTAACCGGGATACGAAACGAGCCAAACGTGAGTTTCGTATGGTTTATACCATTACATGAGAGTTGCATACGCTAATTTTCCTACACTTGATAAATAATGAAGATATAAAATATTATATTCGTATTGAACACAATGATAGAAAACAATCATATTTCTTTAAAAAATTCCACGAAATTATTATTGAAAAAATACAACAATAAGAAACGAAAAGAAAAATAAAAAAAGCGGATGCTCGAGACTAGTTTCGAACCCAGCCTACTCCACAACGAGCTATCTTACTGAGTTCAATCAAAAATGAAGAGATACCGTTGATATAGTTTTTTGTCGCTTTCTTAGATGTTTGGGGTAAAATATTCTGTACTGCATTTTCTGCTTTCTCCGATATGTGTGGAGAAGTCGATGATATATCTTCTATATCGCTGATATCAGACACTTTGATAATGAAATTATACAAACATCACTAAGCATGCTTGATTGAAAAATGATAGTTTTCTATTGGTTGAAAAACTGTATCATAATGAAAAATCTGTATCATAATGAATCTCATTATGAAACGGATTTTGGGCATGATTTTTCACAGTTACGATCACAATGCGAGCAAATGAAAAAAGAATGCTTTAATAATTATGTAACAAAAACTGAAAATAACCTATTCCACAACCCGAAACACTTTTGGACGTTCATTAATAATAAACGAAATAATCATAAACTACCCTCGGCTATGCATCTCAAAAATTCTATCATTGAGAAAACCAATGATATAGTTGCTCTATTTGGCAACTATTTTTCATCAGTGTATAGTAATGACATTGTAAATCAGATACCCCACTATAACTATCGGAAGAACTGTGTCAACATTAGCAACTACTAAATAGACATTAAGGAAATTATAGATACGTTAATCAGGGCTCCTAACAAATTGTCCTTCGGTCCTGACGGAATTCCATTGTACTTTCTGAAATCATGTCTATATGTGTTAGCACGACCATTACAAACTTTATTCAATCAGTCAATAGTATCAGGAATTTTTCCAGAATGTTGGAAGCACAGCTTTTTGACACCAATCCACAAATCAGGCAATAAAGACAATGTGGAAAACTATAGGGCAGTTTGTATGCAATCAGAAATCCCTAAACTTTTAGATTGTATAGTCACAAAGAAAATATCATGGGATGTCGGTTCAGTTATAAATCCTGAACAACACGGTTTCTCACCACGGAAGTCTACTGTAACTAATTTACTGGTATATGAACACTTTTTGTTAACTCCTCTAGAAAACCGGCTTCAAGTGGACTCAATACATACTGATTTCACTAAGGCCTTCGATCGCATCAACCATGAACTGCTTATTGCAAAGATAAAATCCTTGGGTATAGATGGTAATATTTTAAGGTGGATTAACGATTATTTAAACAATCGAACTCAGTATGTCAGATGCGCAGGGGCAATATCTCCAGCGATTAGAGTAACTTCTGGTGTTCCTCAAGGATCACATATCGGTCCAATATTATTTAATCTTTTTGTTAATGATATAGCAGAGGTCATAAATAACTGCGAGTTTCTAATGTTTGCTGATGATCTCAAGATATTCAGGACAATTAAATGTAAAGAAGATACTGAGCTTTTACAAGCAGATTTGATTAATCTATAATCTAGATGGTGCGATACAAATTTACTAAAACTAAATCTCAAAAAATGTTTTCAGATTAGCTTCACAAAAGTTACCAATCCCATATCCGTAAATTACAAAATAAAGAATGTCAATTTACAGATAACTGATACCGTCAAGGACCTTGGCGTTTTTTTTTTTTTTATTCAAAACTGACCTTCAAGACCCACATTGCGATTTCTACCTCTAAAGCCTTGAAAATGTTAGGATTTGTAACTAGATCATCCACTGACCTCTCAATCGATTCATACGAAATATTGTACTGTTCCTTGGTAAAATCTTCACTCGAGTATGGTAGCCTGGTGTGGAATCCAATGTATAATATTGATAAGGATTCAATTGAAAAGGTGCAACACCGTTTTCTTCGTCATTGCGCATTCAAAATAGGTCTTACAAGAGGTACCTATGAATGTGATAATATTCTGTTGGATTTGAATTTGAATACCTTCGAACACCGAAGATTAGAACTTGATCTCAGTTTCTTACATAAGCTTATAAATGCCCGTGAATTGCCCAAGCTTACTACAAAATATAAATTTTAATGTAAATGAAAAAAGAACTCGTAATTCTGAAATCTTTAAAATTAACTCCCACCCAACAAACTATGGTCAAAATGAACCGATAACAAGATTACTTAAAACAGCTAATGTATATCAATCTCATATTGATTTATTCAACTCTACAATACCTACCTTCAAAAATCAAATAAAAAAGATATAGCTGAAGTCGCCTGTAGTGTTAAGTTTATGTTTGTTAAAGTGTATGTATTGAAAGTTTTAGCTAATAATAATAATATGTACATTAATTTAGCACTAGTATTATATTCAACAAAGCTTAGTTATTAAGTACTGCTACTGTATGCGAAAATGGATTTTCCGTAATAAATAAATAAGTGTACTAATATAGTACGGGTGTAGAAAAATACATTTTCTAATGAGTAATCTACGGAGGAAGAAAAGTATATGTAAGTACTGCTTGAACGTCATTATTTTGTGATGGATCGATATTTGTTCCGTAGTCTTCTGGGTTTGTAACCTACTACAATCTGAAAAAAATAAGAATTTATATTGGAATCTATGCAAGTGTAGAAGGGCATATTTCCAATCTACTCCGAAAAGTTGATGCGTCTATTCAAAAACAGTTCTTTCTAGATAGAACAAGTCCAATTAGTCAGCAACTTCTCGTATAACTCAAATTTTGCCTATCAAAAAAATAATAGGAACTAATATATATATATATATATATATATATATATATATATATGAAAATACTTTTCGTTAACGTTTCGGAAACTAAATCCGCTTCCGTTCTTCAAAACTTATACGCAAATTCCTGTACAAATCAAAATATCTCTTGTAAGCAATCTTGGTAGTTTACATTTGTTAAATTTCAAATTTGATTCCAATATTAATTTTTATTTTTTCAGACGACTACGAAACATATGAAAGTATGTGCCCAAAAGTTTCAAGACAGAAAGCGGGTCGACATCCAGATGACAAACTGTCGTGGTCACTTCTCAAACTGAATTCATATTATACATAGAAATGTGAGGCTGTTTTGTGGTCACTCATCGACCCATGCTGAACCTCTTACTATTCATCATCCAGGCTGCGTGTCTCGATAGAATAAAAGCTGGAAATTATCTTCACATCATTCGATTTGTAATTCAAATGTCTGACCTTCTTCACTCAAAACTATTATCAGCCCCACTTCCAAGCCAGACCTGATTTGCATGATAAAACATCGGTTATGAATTTGAATACGAAAATTCGGGTTCAGAGTAAATCTTGTTCATTTTCCGGAGTAATACGCCCGAATCTAGAACGGATGTCAGGGACCCTCTGAATTTGAATTTGGTAATCAGATGGAGGCCGGCAAATGGAATTCGAGAGAGACATTTTTATGTGCTCTATTTTTCCAGAAGTCTCACTGGCAGTAATCGAAAATGATTTTTCAGTTAGTCAACTCGAAATCATATATTTTCAAATACCCATCATTTTCAAATTTCAAAACCAATTGTTTCAGCTTGAAAATACTTCCAGATATGATAAATATTCAGTGAAAGTGATCATTGGCTTTTTCTTCTCCAAGTCGTTAGAAGAATACAAATTTTTTTTTCTGTTGGTCTATAACAAAAATTTAAATTCCTCTTCAAGTGCAATTTTTCATGAGTGCTTGTTATGGAACAAAACCTCATCAATATATCAAACATGGGAGATACTATTCCCGTATAACTTCATTCATCTTCAAATCATACCCTACACATCTTCCTCCTTCTATTCATATCACTCGATACAGCAAAACTTAGACCAGTGAGACAGGGTCCTCCACAGGGCTCTGTATTGGCCCTCCTTCTGTTTTTTTATATGTGAATGATATAGCTTCCTCTGTCAATCCATTTGAATCTGTGATATTTTCAAGTGACACAACGTTCATATATCCTGAAGAAATATCAACAGATTTTCCCATAGTACCGAAAACATGGATAGTAAAGCATTGAATTGGTGATGAAAAGTGAACTAAGCAGCAATCTTTTTCTCTTGTGTCAATTTCCAAATCTTACAAGTGTCAATAGACTGCAGAAACGAGCAATGAGAATACTGACTAACTCTGGTTCTAGAGATCATTTCCATTCTTTATCACTGGAATCGGGAATAATGGAAAATCATTTTCAAATTGGGAAGATGGCTGGTTCACTAACTAAACAATCCTATGTTCATGCCTATGGTACGAGAAATACTCAATACTGCAAAACTTAGACCAGTGAGACAGGGTCCTCCACAGGGCTCTGTAATGGCCCCCCTTCTGTTTGTTTTATATGTGAATGATATAGCTTTGTCAATCCATTTGAATCTGTAATATTTGCTGATGACACCGTTCATATATCCTGAAAAAAATATCAACAGATTTTTCTATAGTACCAAAAAGGTGAATAGTAAAACATTGGATCGGTGAGAAAAAGAACTAAGCAGCACTCTTTTTCTCTTGTGTCAATTTCAAAATCTTACAAGTGTCAATAGACTGCAGAAACGAGCAATGAGAATACTGACTAACTCTGGTTCTAGAGATCATTGCCATTCTTTATCATTGAAATCGGGAATAATGGAAAATTATTTTCAAATTGGGATGAAGGCTGGTTCACTAACTAAACAATCCTATGTTCATGCCTATGGTACGAGAAATACTCAATACTGCAAAACTTAGACCTGTGAGACAGGGTCCTCCACAGGGCTCTGTATTGGCCCCCCTTCTGTTCGTTTTATATGTGAATGATATAGCTTTCTTTGTCAATCCATTTGAGTCTGTAATATTTGCAGATGACAACGTTCATATATCCTGAAAAAAATATAAACAGATTTTTCTATAGTACCGAAAAGACAAATAGTAAAGCATTGAATTGGTGAGAAAAAGAACTAAGCAGCACTCTTTTTCTCTTGTGTCAATTTCAAAATCTTACAAGTGTCAATGGACTGCAGAAATGAGCAATGAGAATACTGACTAACTCTGGTTCTAGAGATCATTGTCATTCTATATCATTGAAATCGGGAATAATGGAAAATTATTTTCAAATTGGGATGAAGGCTGGTTCACTAACTAAACAATCCTATGTTCATGCTTATGGTACGAGAAATACTCAATACTGCAAAACTTAGACCAGTGAGACAGGGTCCTCCACAGGGCTCTGTATTGGCCCCCCTTCTGTTCGTTTTATATGTGAATGATATAGCTTTGTCAATCCATTTGAATCTGTAATATTTGCTGATGACACCGTTCATATATCCTGAAAAAAATATCAACAGATGTTTCTATAGTACCAAAAAGGTGAATAGTAAAACATTGGATCGGTGAGAAAAAGAACTAAGCAGCACTTTTTTTCTCTTGTGTCAATTTTGAAATCTTACAAGTTTCAATAGACTGCAGAAACGAGCAATGAGAATACTGAATCACTCTGTTTCCAAAGATCATCTTCATTATTGAAATTGAAAATAATGGAAAATTATTTTTGAATTGGGAATAATACACAAGAAGGCTGGTTCACTAACTAAACAATCCTATGTTCATGCCTATGATACGAGAAATACAAACAATATTCCCACGAACCGTTTTCAATAAAAATACAAATGATTTTCTTGACTATAATCTCCATAATTGACTTCCTGTAAATCCAAAAACATGAGAATATCTAGATTCAAAATAATCCTTGAAAGCATATCTGTTGGAACTTTGTTTCTACTCTGTCAATGAGTATGCCGATCATACCACAAGTATAAAGCTAACTTTAGCTTTATACTTGTGATCATACTTTCAATAATCTATAATGTGAAAAAAGAATGTAGGCTTTCACGGCCGGTCTTTATACATCGTTTTACGGGTTTGAGGGCTGTGTCCTGGAATTTTGAGTTCCGGAGCTTTCGGCTGCATCTGCGACAGCCACATTCAGCGGTGTGGTTTGAATTCTACTCCTTTCTGTGAGTCCACTACGACTAATGGCAATTCTGGAGGTGCTGGTTTGTTAATATCTTTTTTTCGTACCATGTTCTGTCGTACGTTCTATTCTTCTGTCTGGATTTGTCGTCAATATCTTTAGAACGGGATGACAAATTTCGTTTGAGGTCAGTCCCTTTTCCATGGTGTCGAAGTTATCTTTATGCTTACATATCTCAATTACTTCACGGCATAAGCGAGTGGAATAATGTGTCGTTGTTGACAGGATTGAGGTCTTATCGAATTGAATATTGCTACAGATGATTTTTCCGTCTGTCCCAACCGACAATTTCGACTGTACTCACTAATCCGTGTCTTTAAACTACGTTTGGTGGTTCTTACATATACTTTTCCAAAGGAGCATCCTATATACCCCAGCATTGGGTGTTCCTGTATTTCACTCGTGGGCTTGTGAATTGTTTTAATGTTGTGCTTTTTCAAGATTTTTCCAGTACGATCTGTGGCACCCCTCAGGTACGGTAACCGCTTTTCTGTTGTGAGTTATGTGCTGTTCTTCATTCAATAGTATATGAAGACCGCCATATTCGTCAAAAATGCGCAGAAAAGTCATCGTTTATTCCAAGAATAACCCAGTAATTTTCTATACTTGGATCGAGTGAATGAAATCACCAAACTACAAAAAATATTTTTGGAAACAAATTTTCAACCCATATTTTGCTTTCAAAGTTCAGTTCTTTAGAACTTGACGCTACTATTGAACTACTATTGAAAGAAGACTTACATAATACTCTCATTCCTTTCAAAATTCCAGGTAAGTCATAAAAAATATTGTATTCTTTTGAAGTGCGTCATATAATGTTATTCGTTTCAGGGTGTGTGACGCCATATATTTCGAAGAAAACTTCTTCTCACACAAGAGATGTGTTGTAATTTGATGAATTTTCATTATTGGTTGGCTTGTATCGAACGATTCAAGTATACAAAATCCGAATCAGTTCATCGATTATACAGAATTCTGCATTCATAGTTTCTACAGATTTCAGAACCGCACGGGTATAAAGTACACTTTTATGTAGTTGGTATATGAGCTATAAAACAACAACTAGTGTGATATAAAATCTAATTGTCTTGTAACAGATAATCACCCCATTAACTGATTAATGAATCAAATTGTGGAATAATTAGTAACAGCGGCTTCCAGCCCATGCCAGTCCAACTGCGAAAAAGTTCCTGAAAAGGATTAACTGGAGTGGTACAATTAAACAAGAGGATGAAGTCATTATACACCACTGAAACGAGCGGAATTACCATTTTGGTAATAGCTACCAGCATCACAAATTTGATTGCCTTTGTATGCAATTGGCCACGAGTCGCCTGCTGAAAGGCATGCAATGTCGCGTGGCTCTCGATTGGAAAATACTTGCAGTGTGCATCATAAGTGATATTTTCCTGTAGGTCGGTTATGTAATTCTCGCATATTATAAGAACATGTCGCGAACTACAATTTTATTGAAAGAATATCATCGAACATATCCACGCAAAATTAAACTGAAGTCATTTTGGAATTATTCCCATTGCAGTTACTTCGAAATTTATATTATATATGTTTGCATATACCAAACAAATATAATATATATCTTGAAATCATCATAACAATACCGTTCAATTGTAACAGAATAATAATAGTGAACTGTATTCACACGATAGTAACAAATTACCTAAAAATGAAATTTCAGTTTGTAAATAAAGGAAGATTCGCAGGACTGTACTCTTATATAATGATACCGGCAGATATTCTTGTAAAGCTCCAAGAATAAGCGCCAGATAGATTGGAAAGCACTTCAGCTGTCAGGTCATGCCAACTGCCATCTATCAGGTCATCGATCATTGGTTTTAATCATTATAGTAGTTTTCGCAATGAATGGTATTGACTGAAGGATTATAATAAAACCAATTAGACCCTTAAGTTGTAAAATCCGAGATGCACATCATAAATGTAAAAGGACCGGATTCAGGTAATTTTGTTTCTCACTTCTTGTTCATTTTAGTCTTTGTATTTCATTGGAAGTGTTCACTTGTGTTACGGCGTGCAATGATTTTATAACATTTATTTGTTATTACAGACATTAATAGCAAAGATTTTATACCCCAACGTACAGAATAGGCAGTATGTGGCGTCCGTGGATAAAAAGTAATAGTGCTTCTTCCAGTGGTTCGTTAAAGAAGAATCACTTATCTTGTTACGCGAAAATCATTATAAAAAATGTGTATAGTTCCTTACTTCAGCAAGGATATAACGCGGGTACTGCAGCAAAAGTAACCAGTAATTTGACGAAGGTGTCTCTTACATCAGTTAGACGAATTGTTGAAAATTCCATGGAATCAAGAAAAAAGCGTAAAGATTCCAGTGTCACAAAAAGTCTAGACGACTGGGAAAAAGATTTGATAAGGCGAAAAATCTACACTATCTACGATGAGCAGCGTGTCCCTACAATCAAAAGTCTGAAACAGCGGCTCATCAATGACGAAACTCACATCAACTGTGGCCTCACTACTCTTTGGCGAGCTCTGTCTGCAATGGGCTTCAAATATCGCAAAATTGACAAGAGACAAGTAATAATGGAATCCACACGTTTAATAAACTGGCGTTCTGAATATATAACGTCAGTAAGAAAATACCGGTCTGAAAATCGGCCAATACTCTACTTCGACGAGACGTGGTTTGACACGCATGACACCCTTTCCAAAGGATGGTCTGATTCCTCTGATAAGTGTTAAACAAAAGCACCATCAAATAAAGGAGAGAGAATCACAATATTACACGCAGGATCAGTAAATGGTTGGATCCCAAACGAAGATACGACAGCAGAGCTTTTTGAAGATTGGTTTAAAAATTGTCTGTTACTCAACATTCCTCCAAACAGCGTTTTAGTAATGGACAACGCAAGCTATCATAGTCGACAATTGCAAAAAATTCCTGGCTCGAAGAATACGAAATTGGAGATTCAAAACTTCATGGTTGCAAATGACATATATTTTGAGGAAAATTATACAAAAAAAGAACTTTTACAAGTGCTGCAGGCATTTTCTTGAAAAAAAACGTATGTTTGTGATACAATTGCAGAAGAATTGGGACATACATTGTTACGACTACCTCCCTACTACTGCGTGTTCAATCCCATAGAGCTTATGTGGCACCAACTTAAATCGAGCGTGCGCGGAAAAAATACTTCTCCGACTTTAAGTGGTAGCGTGGTAGAATTAATTAGGAACTGTATGAATGACATTCCTACCGAGAGTTGGAAAAGTTCTGTTAGTCATGTTATAAATGTTGAAAACTCGTACTTTTCTGTAAAATCAATTGCGCCAATTATAATTAATTTAGATGAGGATAGCGATAGCGACACTGAACTAAATATAGAATAGAATTGTAACATTTAAATAAATTACTTGTATATCTCCTACATTATGCAAAATTCAAATTTCTTAAGTTCGACCCTATAGCACATTTGCATCTTTTACCAGATGATTTTTTTACACAATGGGATTAAATCGGGTAGTTTATTGCAGTTAATAAGCCAATACCATTTACTGTGAAAAATACTATACATTCGTTGTAATGGGTTGATGCATGTTCCAGTGTTTGGAAGCACATCACATACGAGCAATTCGAAGGTATGATATGAGAAGTATCGTGGTGCTGATGAAAAAGTTAATGCGACATTCAAGATTTAAAATACTGACTGATAGTCCATCGGACATGTAAATTAATGTTGTTGAGTGTTCATTTTGTGAGTACAGCTTTTGACGAATGTCTGTGTTTTTTTAATGAAGGCATTGCACATAAGAAATTGAAAAGATCTGTGAAATGAGTTGACATCAAAGACGTCTGTTTTGTTTTTTTCAGAATTAGGGTTTCAGGAACATATGAAAATACACATTTCGTCCACAGAAATTCTTCAGGTTTTGTCTCATGAGACAATTATAATTTGTATGATATATCATGAAATGATGAAAAATAAGAGTTGAAGAACAGTATAACTCATAAGATTCATTGAACGAATACCAGTACATTTGCGAATCATAAAAATCTCATGAAAACATTGTGAGATTACAAAACCTTATTATCAAAATTTAATGCTCGATGCCCAAATCTAATCGAGTAACTGAGAAATAATTCGATATTGAAAAATTCCCCCAAACTAAGAACGATTTTCATAACATAGTAACAACTTTACTGTTTTCATAAATGAGGTGTAATCATCAATCTTTTTGATTCGTGCTAGAAAGTAGGTAGTTTTATATGTCGAGACCAATGTTAATTATCGAATCTTTCACAAGGCTACTTGCAGGAATAGGCAAAGGAACATAATACTGGAAGGAACGTGTATTGAAATTCTAATTTTTTTCCTCTCATCAGACAAAACCTGACGAATTTCTGTGTCGAAGTGTATATACCCGCTTTTTTCAAAACCTCTTCAACATCAACAACTGTTCTTCCTCTCACAGATCGAAATCATATATTCCTTCCATAGTGAGCCGTAATATAGAAAGAATTAACTATCGAAGAGTCGGCATAAGATTCAACATCGTTGTACTCTTCCTTTCGACCTACAACTCACCAAAACTTCCATCGACATTCCATATCATTCGAGGGAGAGACGAAAATGAATTGGAGATCGGCTTATACCGACACCATCAATTATTTTCTCGGATCTGGCATGTCTTTCAATTCGGTGAAAAACAAGGATTCGACAGCTACGGTATAAAAAGCAATTTAATGGATTTTTTAGTGGAACGATTGAGCATCAGGTGAAATCCGATTTCGGAAACGATCCAAACGAACTGTTTTTTTTTCTTGAACATTTCCCTTGATACCCTGATCATTTAATTCGAAATGGAATTTAGTAACCTGAATGAAATTATAAAAGGTATATATTTTGAGAAAGCAACTTTAATTATAAGTCGTTTGAGCTATTTCATTCCCTTACGAGAGTATTTCAATTCTGATCAATCGATGATAACTATATTTATTCGTTTATTAATTTGATTTTAACCAAACAAGCCGAGATGGCCTCATTACTTGGTTAACAGCTCTACATATAAGTTTTTGAGATTTTTGTCAATTATTGAGTTGATCCTTTTCTAGAGATCAATTACCCTAACACCAAACTGGTATTTTTGCACTCGACGCGCGTTTCACTAACAAGGTTAGCATCTTCAGGAGAAGAAAATTGATACAATATTCTTCTCCTGAGGATGCTAACCTTGTTAGCGAAACGAGTGTCGAGTGCAAAAATATCAGTTTGGTGTTAGGGTGATCTAGGAAAAGGTTCAATTTTTACACCAAAGGTTCCATCCAATCTCATCGTTTATTCTCAATAATTAAGCTATGAACATATCAAACATAATACGTACTAATGTATTCACAATGAATTGCAGGGGGTTGTGATTAATCCACAATAAAAATATTGGAAATATGGAAATAAATCCATCAAGACCCGTTACATAAGGAGATGACCAAAATGTGATTAATAATTACTGTATGAAAGACTTTAGGAGATAGAGAAAAATCTAAATTTACGAATACATTGTAACTGTTGATTAATTTCATAAAACTTCAAGTACGGCGCTCAGGTAAATTAGAAGGGATAAGTGAAAGAATTTCAGGACTATTTAATTTACTATTATAGGAACATAATAACAGATAGAATTCTTTTTTGGTCTCGGTAGTGTAGTGGTTAGCATATCTGCCTATCAAGCGGAAGGCCGGGGTTCGAATCCTCGTCGGGCCACCGTGCTGGGTAATCGCACGTTAAAAGGTAAGGCCTCGTTGATCCATTGCTCGCACAAGTTTCGACTTCTGAGGGTTGACGTTCGTCAGCTGGTTAACGGAACGAACAATTTTAAAACAACAACAACAACAATTTTTTTTTGAAAATTCTCTGAAAGAAAAGTTATCCGTATAGTACAGACTGTTTTACGGCCAAAGCAACAAATGAATTGACAAAGCTACTGGACTTTAGAAAATGTTTCATTTAAGTATTTCACCCTTAATAAAAGGGATGCTTTGGAAATGGAAAGTAAACTTTTCTGATTGAATTAATACTCGCGTTAAAAGGATGTGAAAAATAAATATTAGCGTTGAAAGAATGTATTTTTGTTGAAAACTTAATTTCCAACTCATTTCTCTATAAGTTACTGTGAAAATGCGAAAAAATACGTGGACGCTGATTATATTTATATTTACCTTGACGCCCACTACAGTTTTGCAAATAGTGATCATCACTTTTTCCCGGTGACTGAATATTTGAATTATCCGTTGTAAATAATTATTGAAAAGCCAGCTTCAGTATCACAACCGAATGAACTTCAACTAGTAAATTGCCATTTTGCTGTAGCCCACCCCCGTATAACAAATTTCATTGCTTTTATATCTAATTAGTAACGATTCGCCTGCTCAATGACCTGAAATGTCGCGTGGCTCAGTGGAAAATCATCCATAAATCAACCGTATTGAAAATAAATTACGATTCGTCGTATACGGATACGATTGAATAATTTCTTTAATCTGGTACGCTTTACGGTTCGGTAGAAAAATGAGGATTCATCGGCTATAGAGATGTGAAGCAATTCAATGGATTTTTTGGCAAAAGATTTGATATCAGGTGAAATCCGTTACGTAAGCACGAGGCGTTAGCAGAGTGCGGTAATTCGTGAGTTCATGTAATCGGCCTTATCCTCGAGTTGCACACTCTACTTTTTGTTCTCCACCATGCTTGTGCGGTTATTTATGGTGGTGTAGCACACATTTTTACGTTATCACTCATTTCCAATGATCGACGAGACACTGAATGAACTAAATTCAGTACGAATCCACAAACTATTGAACAATAAATTTTCTGAAAATATTGGTTGATGAAATTTGAAAGACTCATGGTAAGTATTACCTTTGATAAAATAGCAAATGTTTAATTCAACGCCAATAAATAGAGAGCTCACCCCTTCATTTTCATGCTGGTTTCAATTTTTCAATCAATCCCAATATAAAATATATATTTGTGCTCAAGGAAAATCATAGACCATCAAATAATGGAAAAGGTAGGTGAATGGAAGACTCGTTGAGACCTGAAATAACTCCTGGCTCAATCGGAAAATCATCTGTGATTCAAGTGAAAATAAATTACGGATGGGGGTATACCGATACAATAAATTAATTTTTCAGATCTGGCATGCCTTGCAATTCGGTTGAAAAACACAATAATTCTGCGGCTACGATACGTAAAGGAATTTGATAGATTTTCTAGCGGAATTATTCGTGAGCGATCTTTCTTCCTTTTGAATGTGAAACAATACTTTCCTACAAAACTTTGCTATGGTGTCGATAGTCCAAATAGACCAAGAGCCAGAGCCCAAAAAATTCTCTGAATTTACTAAGCCTGGTTTTTTATGGCTTATTGCAGTTGGTGTGTACACAAACATACTGCGGTCAGTCAGGCGAAACTGAGAACAGGTGTCTCAGGTACGTTATCGAACCTACCGTACCTGCCGAGGTAATAAAACGAATTTAATAAAGCTGAAAATCGTTATACACATTGTATATTGCATATACATAAAAGGTACGACAGTCAGTCAGCTGAATATGGGGACGGAGCTGGTCAGTCGGTCGCAATGTATGTATAAAAAATAAATACGGTGCAATTAATTTACTACACTTAAAAATTTTTGTGAGGGTATTGAATGCTATATGAAACATAAAAAAAATGATCAGTTATCGATTTTGCGGGACAACGCCCGTCAGTCAGCAAAAATAATATTTGCTTAATTTACTCTTGCTCCGAATCATCAAATTCATTCATTTCGCTCTCACGATCAGAATTGTCAAGCAAGTGATATTTGCATTTAAACAGGAATTTTGGTATAAGTTTTGAGAAAGGAAACGGATCTAGTTTCTGAAACTCCAACGATAAGTGTTTTCATATATAATAGTTCTTGTTATTTTTTGATAGGCAAAATTCGAGAAGACGAGAAGTTGCTGAGTAATTGGACTTGTTTTATCCAGAAAGCACTATTTTTCCATCGGCGCAGCAACTTCTGGGGGTAGATCAAAAATCTGCCCTCCTACACTTGTATAAATTCCGATATTCAATCCCATTTCCTCAGATTAGGATAGGTTACAAACCAAGAAAACTACGGAACAAAATTGTATACTCTGCAACCGCAGTTTCAAGGTGCGACTTGAGTTCACCAGACAATTTATTTTTACTGCATTCCATCTATTCAGTAAACCTGAATCCCACGAGGCAATTTGTTGCTGCAACACTGGAAAGTTGCATGTAACTCATACACTTGTTTCATGTTATTTCTCCATAGACGGTGAATACACTTGAAAACTGGATACGAATCAAATCATCTGAAGGAAAATAGGTTCAGACCAGACTCAACTTTCCCTACACAGTAGGTTAATACGCTGCCACTTGTCAGAACTATTTCCGAGAGGTGTCAGTGCAGGAATCTCTACAGAAAAAATTTTCGCATGTTTTTTGCGATATACGATATAATTGCCGGAATTGTTGTCAATTATTGGGACGCGTACACTAGCAGACAGGTTTCAAGCAAGATAGGTCTCTTACATACGAATATACCTGCGCTCAGTCCGATACCACAGCTTAGTTGAGCTGTGCCGATACTCTGATTTAAAATCGCTTTCAAGGCCGAGCGCGCGTGCGAAATTTTTATTTCTATTTTTGCTGACTGATGGGCGTTGTCCCGCAAAATCGATTTTTTTTATGTTTCATATAGCATTCAATACCCTCACAAAAAATTTTAAGTGTAGTAAATTAATTGCACCGTATTTATTTTTTGTACATACATTGCGACCGACTGACCAGCTCCGTCCCCATATTCAGCTGACTGACTGTCATACCTTTTATGTATATGCACTATACAATCTGTATAACGATTTTCAGCTTTATTAAATTCGTTTTATTACCTCGGCAGATACGGCAGGTTCGATAGCGTACCTGAGACACCTGTTCTCAGTTTCGCCTGACTGACCGCAGTATGTTTGTGTACACAACCACTGCAATAAGCCATAAGAAAAACCAGGCTTAGTAAATTCAGAGAATGTTTTGGGCTCTGGCTCTCCGTCTAAAATGTTTATAAAGAAATGTCATCATGACAAGCTCCCCAATCCATATATTCATTGGTAGCAGTAGCAGTAAATGTTATTTATTGCATTTTCATACTGAACACCATCATCTTCTACTGGAGTCCTTCAGCATGTAGGCCTTGTTACTACGTCTCTACTTGTGAAAGCTTCACGGTTTTCATCAATTCATTTGTATTCCTCACTGAACCTTTATTAGGTATTTTCCATTTGAAGAAATCAACGTACTTTTCACTAAATTCTAACTAACTAATTCGGTGATCCAATTGTAGCATTTCAACTGATTTGAACAAGATTCTCTTACGAACGAAATCATATTGATAGAAACTTCATTTCATACACAATATTAATGTTATGTCATGTTGAAGATCTCAATGATGTTTTTTGGAAATGAATCGTTTCAACTGATAGGTTGACAGTCTGGGTATTGCCCACATACTCATACAATATCTAGGAGTTGGCATATACTGAATCGATTTGGATGTCACTGAAAACTATAAGAAAAAATGTTTGTTGAGAATAATGGATCAGGGCTCCACCTGTATTTTTAGAGATAAAAAATAATGATATATACTTTCAGTGAAAAGATGATGTTGAACACGTGATCTGGTCAACTGCATAATTTGATGTACTATTTTTTTTATCATCTCAATTGCTTCAAAAATCATCGGGAATGTCACAGGTGTTGCATGGAAAGAGATGACGACGCACGTTCTGCACGAAAACCTTTTTTCTTCACTCTCCTATATTTCACTACAGAAATACCACAGAAACTACCAAATTATTAACTATCAAAATCACTTCGTAAACAATTTGCTAAAACCAAAATCAACTACCCAAACAGTGGACTGATGAACTGACGCTTGTGAGACTAATATAATACAACGAAGGGCGTTGTATTATATCTGGCAGGTATCTGGCAGTGTTTTTCTCAGAAGGAATAACCGCATATTCTTTTGGTGATGTAAATCAGTTATGACGATGGGCACACTTGCAGACCGGTTTCGGACGCATTGACCTCTCGTTAATGCAAGGTAGTTTTCCCTAGGAACTGGAATGTCGTGGGTTTTCCTTAACTGATAATTATTCTCCTGTACGAGTATCATACCTCTAAAGAGCCTGAAGCTAACAACGAACAAATAATAAGTCTAAGTACGCTTATCGACGTGTCGAAAAATTTTCGCAACTATCCATCATATCATCTCTAAGTTCTAATAACATGATTCTGAAATATTTGATATCATCATCTTCTAATTATATGACCTGAATCATACTCATGAACAGTTCGCTCTTGGGCGAGCCCATCACAGTTATCCCACAGAAATACAATTATATTTGTCTAAGAATGATTCAGACTCACTGGCAATTCACTTTTTATTTTATTATTATTGACACGATTTTAGTGGCTTGGTGTATATGATTCTAACGGAAATTTCGAAGGCGGTTTTAACCAACTTCGAAACTTCGGAATAATTTGAATTTTTGCATGCTCATCAAGGACCAATGACAATGAAATAATAAGAAAAAATCGTTCCTATATTCTTACTAGGACCTTAAGAATAAATGATTTGTTTTCCTAGCGACCCTGAAGATAAAGACATTTTTGGCGAAGGATCCAGTTTACATTTCTCGAGACCCGAAAATATTAATTTACAATCTACAGAAAAAAAAACAAAAATCATTCCACTACCAGGTATTCTCTACAAAATTAGTATACTCCATTCATCTGTTCGAAAAACATTTTCTTCTCTCTCGTTTACTTCTATCTTCATTTCATGATACCTGGGGCTCTGCTTCGCAAAGGACTTCAAAACCGCTAGAAAGACTGCAGAATGAAGTTGTTAAATGTAATCATGATCTTTTCCGTCTGGAACCTACAATTAACTTATATCGACCAAAAAACTTCTAGATATTGAAAGCCTTCGTGGATAAGGACATGTATATTTATCCACTTGGTAATCGCTGACCACAACCGTTCAAATATTGAATTTAAAAAGAATAGAGACATCCATAGCTACAGTACAAGGCAGATCGACTTCTTGAGTATAAATAGGTCCAAATCAAATTCTGGATGTCACATGAAGGTGTAGCTATTTATAAGCTATTGCGTCGGGGGCTTTTCAAGTATCATTTTGACACTATGCACCACACGCTTCTTTAACATTGCACCACAGTTTATTATTTACACTATTCTTTATTCAAATTTTTGATGGATGATTCGATCATAACTCATATGATTTTACCAAAGCAAAAAGGAACATCGGATTCTTGTATGACGATGAACGAGGAAGAAATATTTGATTACCAAGATCAACATAATTTAATAACAATAGGCTGGATTCATACTCATCCTACGCAAACAGCATTTCTTTCGAGCGTGGATCTTCACACTCACTGTTCTCATCAACTACTGATGCCCGAAGCTATTGCAATAGTATGCTCACCAAAATATAATGAAACTGGCTTCTTTGAATCAACCTTAACCCATGGTTTACAGTTCATTGCAAACTGTCCAAAGAGTGGATTTCATCCACATCCCACGGATCCACCACTTTTCAAAGTTGCTGAACACGCCCGAATTGAGAACAGTACACCATTAGAAGTTTTGGATTTACGTGACGCTTAACAATTTTGCAGTATATATTTGCAATAAAAAAAATTTTGAAGAATGATTTTTTCACTTTTCACTTCATTTTTTCACAGAAGCGTGTTTTTTTAGTTCTTTCAAACTATTATTCATCTAGAGTTGAAGCAGCAAATTACTGGTGAATGTCAATAAACCGCCAACTGTTTCAATTTTATTGTTGTGTTATTTGATTTTGAATTCAACTTGACAAAGCACATTCTGTTTTCTTATGTCGTGCAATCATGCATGAGAAATAACATTGAATATAAAAGAATAGGCTGTGAATGCTAATGAGTATATACATTGGCGAATGTCTCGCTATTCAACAGGGGAGCAGTGGTTGATGCAAGTTTCGATTAATCATTATTTCTGCAATATGTCGTTGTTCTTATGAAAATCATCATGCATTACAGTAACATAAAACGGTGTTAGAGGTTTCCCAAACTGCACAACATCTGATACTCATAAAACTAATTCATATCAGGCATTGAATGACGACAACATGTTGCAACCAATTTCCCTGAGGTAACAGAAGTGTTCAATTTCGATCCAGGAATATCGGACCATCATGCCCAAATCATTGATGTCACCTTGGAGGACTCTCCAGAGGTGGAAAGTGAAAATTTACACTTTACTTTCCGCAGTTATGATGAGGATTCCATTAATCAATTTTTATTCCTTCTGCAAAAGACTCTACTCAACGATTACTCCCTTAATGAAGACAGCGTGGATGATAGCTTTGACAACTTTTTATTTAACTTCTCGTGGTGCTTTGACATGTTTTTCTTCAAAAAAAAAAAAGCAAAATATAAAAGTATCTTTGAATAAAATACCCCTATCAGAAAAACTTCTGAATGATATGGAAAAGCTGTAGCAACTAAATTGGCTACGTAAAAGAACTGACAATGAAAACATCAAAATTCGTTACAAAAATATGAAAAAACATGTTGATAGGAATATTCGGGTAGAAAAACAAAAAGATTATGGCAATAAAATAAAAAATTCCACCAACAAATCCAAAGACATTTGGACTCTTACTAAAAAAGAAACCAAGAAACATAAAACTAGAACAGGATTGGAAATTGCTCACGAGGGTCAGCTCACCTCGGATCTTAACATAATAACCAATTTGTTGGGTCAATACTTATCCACGGTTGTTGAGGATAAAATATCTGCACATTTTGGTAGAAACAGATCAATGACCTGTACACTATCTGACAACCTTGCAAATTCATTCGTTTTCATACCGGTCACCGAAACAGAAGTTGATAATGTAATACACATTCTACCTAATACAAAATCTACAGGGCTGGATGAAATTCCAATCGGTATAATTGAAAAATGTTTGAGTATTATTTCACATTATCTAGCAGAAATTATAAATGTTTCGGTATCCTCAGGAACATTCCCAAACTTATTGAAAACGGCTGTGATTTAACCAATTTACAAAAAAGGCGACAAAACAAATATTGAAAATTATCAACAAATAGCATTATTGAGCATTTTCTCCAAGATAATAGAAAAAGTAGTATGTAACAGAATTCAAATATTCTTTGAAAAATATAACGTTCTCAGCACTTGTCAGCACGGTTTTCGGACAGGTTTTTCAACGGAGACCGAAATCACCAACTCAGTACAACACATCAACGATTGCCTTGATAGGGGGGAATATGTCGTTTCAGTATCATTCGATCTGACGCGGGTTTTCGATACAGTGGATCGAAGGTTCGTATCGGAAAAAATCGATAAACTTGGCTTACGTGGTCCAATAAATAGTTGGATAAGGTCCTAACTAGAGAATACAAAAATTATTGTAGAAATTGATAACTCAAAATCAGATTAATATTCTCTCGACTTAGGAACTCCTCAAGGAAGTGTACTAGGCCCCTTAATTTTTTTAACATATGTGAATGACATTCCTGAGCAAGTGATAAAGCCTTCATGAATGCGGATGACACCACCATTGTGGTCTCCGGGGTTGACGCACAGAAAATGAGATCAGAAGCAGACCTGGTGCTGAATGATTTCTCAAATTACTGCTCGAAAAATATGTTGATCGTTAATCACAGCAAAACTGTAGTCATAGAGTATCACACAAGGAATAGACCTCCAACAAACTACGTATATCAATTCAAAGATATTGTTTTGAAATCATCTGTTTCATCACAACACCTAGGCATACACATTGACTGCAACCTCTCATGGAGAGAACAAATAAATTCCGTTTGTACTAGATTGAATGAAAGGTTTTATGTACTTATTAATTTGAAAAATATGCTTAACATAGACTCACTTCTCCAAATATATTACGAATTGGTATATTCAGCTATATCTTATAATATTATAGCGTGGGGTCAAGCATCTGAGATCACTAGAGTGTTTGTTGCTCAAAAGCGTATAATCCGACTTATATTTGACATAAAACATTGCAACTTTTGTAGGGATATTTTCAAGAAAAAACAAATTCTGACGGTCGTATCCATTTACCTATTTGAATTTTTGTGTTACATATTCAAGAATAAGCATATGTATCGTCTAAACAGTGACACTCACTCCCATAACACTAGATGTAAAAACGACATCAAATTGAATAAACACAAACTTTCATTTTATAAAATGTCACCGAATAATGCTGGCTGCCGCTTTTTCAATATAAAAAAAGCGAGTTTCCCAACACTTTTTTGAGCTCACCTAAAAGAATTTCTAGTCAAACAATGTTTCTATTCTCTCGATGAATTCGAGACATTTTTAGCTGGACTGTAAGTGATGTGACGATATTGTAATTGATATTGTATGTGTACTTTATGTATTTCATTTGGGTTGATACTTCCGTACCACTCTCATTTCTTGTAACGACATGTCCCATCTTGTTAATACACTAGCTGAAGGGATCAATAAACATTTCATTTCATCAAATGAATACTACACGAAATAGTTGCTGGTTGCACGTTGTTATTGTATATTTTTCAAATTGGAGTTAATAAATTCCATTGGAGTTCGAGAAAATTACAATCTTGATCATTCTCCAATCCCCTGGGACCTCAGCAATGATAATGTTTCAAATGAGACTCAACTATACAGGGAGAATCTTCGGTGACGACATAAAAGTTTCTTGTCATATTTCATGAAAAAACGCTCACATAAATTTCGGCTTTTCTCAGTATGATATCAAAATCAAATTGAACAATTGAAAATACACCTTTTTGGTTCTTCGAGTTTTTTCTGTATCGTGTTAATTTACGGCAAGAAATCAAAAAGTGATAACAGGCACGCGTGTCGGCTATGAAGCAAATATGCATAAATGTCACAATTTACATCAAAATCGGGGAGGATATCAAAACGAAAAATGAAACTGATATTAACGAATCGCTCGTTAAAGACCTGAAATGTATCTCGATTGAAAAACCATCCATAAATCATCCGGAATGAAAATAAATTGCGGAGCTGCCTATATTGGAACAATCAATTAATTTCTCGGTTCTGTCTTGCCATTCGGGTGAAAAACAAAAGAAAAAGGTGACTGTGAGAACGGAAACAATTTAATGGATACTCTGGCAAAATGATCGAGTATCAGGTAGAGAAATTTCGAATATATTTCTGTTGCTTCTTTTTTTACGGTCATTTGATAATAACAATAATAAATCGTCTTTTATTGAAGATTAAAAAGAATCAATATAAAAATTTACATAAAACTGATGGCGAAGTCTAGCTGAAGCTACTCGACTTAACACTTTTGGGTCTTAGTAAAACCCTGTTATCATGTTTTCATGCCAAATATCTAGTAAGCCAAAAATAATAAATCATGTTCATTAAGTTAAATTATGTTAAGAAATTTGTGGAAGAACCATGTGAGTACGCTTATATCATGAGACAATCTAAATCTAGTCTAGGTCTAGTCTAAGACAATTATAATGTTGGAGTGATACTTCCTTCAGATTCAAAAACAATCTTATTTCACTTACCGTGCTCTTATAATATATAAGTTTTTAGTCAACCGCAGGGAGAGTCACAATTCATCAGAGGATGGAAAGAAATTTTTGTTCAGTGATATATACACTATTTTATGCACTTTTTCAAAAGTAGAAACAAAAGGAATACGTATTGAAAATAGCTATTTGTACAACAAGGGAGGAAAAGGCACTCTATAACCGTGTTATCATACATATTATTTTTCCACCCCCCTCAAATAACAAATCGTTTTCGAATGATTTATTTATGAAACTGACAAACATAATTTATTAGAGAACTGAAACTAAGAATTAGATACAGTATAGCATCCAGAAATTCCGAAAATAGAAAAACCTACAAAACAAAGGAAAAATATTTCATGAAAAAAAATAAAAGAAGCTGTCGACGCCGGAATTCGAAACAACACCAACTCGTTGCGCTACTGGGACTCACAGGCATTCTTTGCAGAATTATGAGCAAAGCGTATAGCTGTAGCTCTATTATAATATTTGCAGTTCAATTTATATTTTCTTGATATAGGTATTCACTTCTTGAAATTATCTCACCTCCTTCACTGATTTCTACCATTTCGCAAAATACGGTATATTTATAAGTTATTCCATTGATGACGAACCATGACGTCACTATCACTTTTCCTCCCTAAGGGGAAAAAGTACAACTCTGCTTCCTACAACGTGTCCAGGAAATGTTTTCTTTGGATAGGGGTAGGCGGAAAATAATATTTGATAGCACTCTAATCATAACGAAATTTTTCACGTACAACGTGTGTCCATATGGCAATCTGAAAAATTAATGATACACAGCGCTGTTGCAGGAGGATTTGTCAAAAATTCCTTGAATAAGGAAAAAACAAGTATCTGATCAGATTTTTTCAAGCATCTCAAATGCAACAACTGTGTTCATCTGTCCTTTGCAGCGACAAGTTACTGCGAAAACAGAATGATACAAAATGTTTCGATTAAAACCTCCAGGGATTCAAAGTTAATTTTAATACCTAGAGATTGAAAGTGGCACTTCAATCGCTGGATTCATTTCAATTCTGATTCGTATTGAATATTGAATTTTCAACAGAATGCTTTACGAAGACAACAAAAATGAGATTACTCCCGGCGGGAACTACGTACTTCCTGGACTTGGCAGTAAAAATGCTACTTCCTCAATAAGAGAAGTAGTGGTTACTCTTCGGACGGTCGCCAAAAAAATTGTTTTTTTTTTGGTAAAAAACCTGAGAGGTATATTTTTGAGATACTTCCTTTTTTGAATAAATCGCGAAATACGCTTCTTAATACTTGTTTCTGTGGGGAAGTCCACTTCTACGAACTTATTTTGGGGTTGAAAGAGTATATAAATATATATTTGTATGGATTCAGTTTACAAAATGACTGGAAAGGAAAGAAATATATTAGAACTCCTATAATCATTAATGAAAAAAAAAGAATGTTCCAATAATTTTTCAAAGGCTCTGGTATAAGCCTCGTCGAATGCATTTCAAATAAAAATAAACAATCAACGATCAACCAGTGACTTATTGGCTTATGTTTCTCATTTTTGGCAGCATTCAATAAAAAAACTCGGAGAAACGATAGCTGTTGCACTCGATATTTCAAAAATGTTTGATCAAGTTTGGCATCGGTGTCTCCTTTCTAAACTTCCGTCTTATGGTTTGCCTCCTCAGTTGTGTGCTCTGTTGAAGAGTTTTTTGTCTGATAGGTCTCTGTATGTGGTTGTTGATGGAGTATCATCTGATATTTACCCAATGAATGCAGGTGTTCCACAGAGGGTTCGGTTCTAGCGCCCACTTTGTTTCTGCTTCATATCAATGATTTGCTCTAGAAAACACCTTGTTCAATACATAGTTTTGAGGACAACAGTTCTCTTCATACCAGTATCTCTTCCAGGGTCCCCATACCAGCTCGAGAAACAAAAATTCAAAGGAGCATTCACGTCAATAAAATTAACGACGACTTGGTAAAAATAATAGAATGGGGTAACATGAACTTGATGGGATTTAATGCTTGGAAAACCCAGGCATGAAAGCCGATCTATCATCATCTAGTATTTGGATGTCAAGAGTATACAGTCAAGTATCTCGATGTTACGATCAGTGTTGATCTCTCATGGGAAAACCATGTGAGATCGATCGCTAAAGGTGCAAACTTGGATTTCTATTTCGTGCGAAGGAATACTTCACTTATCGTCAGCTTCTAATGATCTACAAAGCTCAGATACGACCTGTCTTGGAATTCAGTTCTCATGTGTGGAGTTCGGCTCCAAAACATTCATTGAGGCTTCTAGATTCTATTCAGAAAAAGGCAAACCGCCTTGTTGGTGATTCTTCGCTCACAGATTCGCTCACTTCATTGGAACATCGTATAAGGGTCGGAGACTTGTCTCTCTTCTATAGATATTTTCACGGTCGGTGCTCTTCTGACGTGTAGTCATTCGTTCCACCCTTGGCATTATCTATATGGATGACTCGACAGAATTCTCACCCCTTTGTTGTGAAATTTGGGACTTGTCGAACCTCTCTTGCTCAGGGATCTTTTTATAATGAGAGAGCTGAGCTTTGGAACTCTTTGCCGGAAGAGGTTTTTTCTGAGGCTTACAAACTTCAAAAACTCAAAGTGAATATTGATTCGTATGTCCTGTTCCTTGATTCACGCGGTGTTCTTTGAACATTACAGGGCTTCCCTCTCGTGTGAATCTGCACATAAAAAAACCATCTGTCATTTGTCATTTTGAATCAACAAATAAAATTTTCAGTCAAAACACTACCTTATCAAAACCAATTTTGTGACTTCTTTCAGCAAACTTGCTGACAAAGCAGTGTAAAACTGAAATCTGACCTAATTGAGAAACTTTTTCCCCCTGCAATTAATTTGTAGAATGAAAAAAAATTGAACGTTCAATATTAATACTGATAATAATTGATTTCTTTCTTTGTATTCAATTATAAATGTTTACTCATGTTGATTTTTGGATTTTTTCGTAGACTTTCTGCGCTTGTTACGTAATATACTATTAATCCCCATTTCATTTTTTCAAGGTATGCCACATCTCACGCTCGCCCCACCTACTGCAACGTTTGCAGGGAAGCCCTCAGCGGGGTCACCAGCCACGGGCTTTCCTGCGAGGTGTGCAAGAGTAAAGTTCACAAAAGGTGTGCCGCCAAAGCTATCAACAATTGCAAATGGACCACCTTGGCGTCAGTGGGCAAGGACATTGTTGAGGATCCTGACGGTGTGAGTATAAATCTACATTCTTCTTTACTATTGATTTTTTGTGATATGCAGAGTAGATATTTTACAATATACAGGCAAGTCACCCATAACGTAGGTCATCACTGAATTTGAAAAATGTCTGTATAATGACTTTCATTGATCATACAAGTAGTTTTCTTCGTTTTAGAAATACAAATGGTTTATATTCAACATTCTATTGATGAAACCCATTTTCGAAATATACTAAACTTGAATGTCAATAAACCGCCTCTGATTGCCCACTCTTCCAATTGTATTGTTCTGATATTTCATTTCGGATTCAACTTGGAAAGCACATTCTTTTTCCTAATGTCCTCAATATCAAATATAAAAAAGGCTGTGAATGCTAATAGGTATATAAATTGGCGAATGTCTCAGTTCATAACAAAAGGAGCATGGTTGATGACAGTTCCGATGTCTCTTTACTGCTGCAATATGTCGTTGTTCTCATGGAAATCATCATGCACCACAGTAACATAAAAAGCTGTTAGAGGTATCTCAAACTGCACAACATCTGATGATTTTTCAACTAATTGATATCAGGCTCGTCGCACATTGTTATTGTATAGTTTTGAAAATGGAAATAAAAAACTCCACTGGAACCGATAAGAGTTCGATAAAATTATAATCTTCAGCATTCTTTTATCCACACTTAACTTCCACGTAGGGCACCACTGGATTTGAAGAATATATGTACAATCACTTTCATTGAACATACAATGTAGATTCATTCAAGTCAGTTTTTTTTTCGAAGTATAAATGGTTTATGTTACCTCAACATTCTGTTAGTGAAACTCTTTTTCGAACTATGCTCAACTTGAAATACAGTATGTTGAAATTGAGTTGTTGAGAGTATTTTTGTCCCTTCTGAAATAATGAAAATGTTTTCATGAAATTTACAATGAAAATTTGAAATCACACCAAGATCCTTTGGCTCTAAGTACCATTTTCTACCACTGATCTATTTCATTTCAATTTAGAATTTTCTCTGAATTTCGGCTAGATGAAAGTATGGTGTTTTCAAAAATATTCAATTTCTGAGAAATGGAAATTATTTAATTGGTTTGCTCTTCTGTTCACAGAGCAGAATATGTGCCTCTCAAATCAGCATGAAAAAAGTATCGTAAACATTCTCAAACATCTTCTTGTGTGTAATCGATGAAGGTGGGAGCAAACCTTCGAATCTTTTTTTCAGGAAACCATCCATTTCTGGAAAAATATTTTTCGTGATCCCAATAAACTATCATAAAGTGAAAGCAAAAAATAAACTTCTACTGTCCCATCAAATATTGAACGATACGTTTAAACCAGTTTCAAATCCAAGTGCCAGTGTGGATATAATATTATTTCATCGCCCTTTAGGTAGTTAGATACCAAGGGAGCATTTGCTTTCCGACAAGCAGCAATTGACTGTGTGGCTAGTTTGAACTGGTGAATTTAGTGAAGATGATTTGATTATCGACAGTCTTCAAGAACGCTTTACGACCATGTCGATTGTGATAGAGGTTTTTTCTCAGTCCTCATCTCCTAATATCTGGATAATTCAGAAAACATGTTTTCATCCAAGAGTCATCACAATGCCATCATAACAACGAGTTCGCCTTTCGTTTGAAGAAGTCGGATCGATTACTAATCTTTCATCTCTCAGATTAAAAAGTTAGCTCATATTTTGATGATACGCCTCATAATTACGAAAGAGTGCTATGTAGCATCTGGCTTGATTAGATAATAATAGTGTTCGATGTTTACTCAAGTAGTATTAGATACCATCAGATATGTAACATCATAAAGTAATCAATACATTATTTATGAACTTGAAAAACAAGAGAACTCCTAAACATTTCACAGTTGACAGTTTCGGAATCACCAAAATGACAATATCCTAAATTCTCTATTTTTCTGAATGTTTCTCAAATTCATCAAAAATTGAGGTGTATATTTTCCTTTCATTATTTATTAGAATCAAGTTGTTGACTCATTTTCTGACAGAGCGATTTTTTTTCATTTATCCCAAAATGTTTCTTCAGAAAATTTCGGATTTCAATATATTGAAAATGTTTCGCTCTCAAGGCTTCTATATCCCACTAAAATATCCTTGGTGAGTCATATATTGTATCAGAATTAAGCTGAGTTGAGAATTCATACTTGAGGAGAACTTTTTTTGGTTATCCATTCACGTTTTTCTGGAGAATTCCTAGTGAAGATACGAAGAAAATTATTGTGATCTTCATGACTTCCCCAATCCCATCACAGCCCCCGTGTGAGTGCAGACATCTCTGAAAGATATCAATTGATTTGTGAGAAAATCTCCGATGCACCTGTTCACGCATCCAGTGCATATTTCTGCAGAGAAAAATACTCTGCACACCAGTTTCCTCTCCAAACCTCCCACATCTCTCAGTGAAAACAAAATCCAAAGGAAAAGAAGTGAAGATGCAAAAATTGTGACTTGATAAATGTTTGAGAGTACGGTTCTAAAACTGTTATGTCAATGCTCGGATTCCCCCATGCAATTATCATTCTAGATCAATTGCACTTCGATGAATTCGAATTTATCTCCAATATAAACTTTTACATTTGCAGAGCATCATGATGCCTCACCAATGGATGGAAGGAAACTTACCTGTTTCAGCCAAATGCACTGTATGTGATAAAAATTGTGGTTCAGTTCTTAGGTGAGTACTTTTTCACAGAGCATTTGTTTTTGAAAATTTATAGTAGGTACGCATACTCTTAGGATATTCGTGTGACTATTTCGTGTCTGAGGTTTCGTCATTAATCAGCAAAGTATGTAAATTTTTCTGTTGACTGTGGATTATTCAAAATAGGTACCTCTAAATTTGTACATCTGTGAGAACTTTTTTGACGAGCATTTTCAATCATAACTTGAAAAATTTGTAGTGAAAATATTGAAAATATTTTTAAAAAATCTGCGTTAGGGACATGATGGGTCTTCAGTATCATGGTCTTGATGAGTTCATGACCTTATTTCATCAATTTTGAATTGTACAACCTGACATTGAAGAATTGAAATTTCAGAAAGCAATAAGATAAAAGCATTGTCTACACATTTTTACATTGAATCTCGAAATAGATGATCGAATATAAACATGAATATACTTTTCTTTTCACATTTATGCAAGAAAATCTTTATGCAAAATTTCTTCATATCAAATTCATTGATTTTTTTTTCAAAGATATTTATTTCAGACCTCAAATCAGTTACAGTAACTGGCACCGAGGCCTTATAGATAAATATTCAACAGATAACAGAAAATAAATAATTCAAATAATAACAGTTATAAGTCATCCTCATATTTTCAGTCTCTGCTCCTCAGAAAGTTTTTGAGATTATGGTACACTGCAGTTTCTTTTCCAACAAATACAGTTTCTGGTATTTTATTACATGTTTGTACACTTCGATAAATAGGAGAGTCTTGTGATTTTTTTGGTCTAGAAAAGTTATTTCTTAGTTCATTTGTTCTTAGCTTATAATTGTGAAAGTCTTTATTCTGTTTGAGTGTAACGTTAGTCTTTATTGAATTATTTTTTATTTTGTAGATAAGTTCAGGCTCTTCAAGCATTTTCAGAGAGTCAATCTTCATGAATGGATAGTCTTTATAAAGCGTTTCACTAGGAATGTTATAGTTGAGACAGAAGATTGTTTTAATTGATTCATTTTGTAGGCTTTGAATTTTATTTAGATCACTTATATTCGCATTACCATAACAGGGCAATAAGTATCTAATGTGAAGTTCAATATAACTATTATACAACATATGTTTAGAGTTTTTATTTAACAAAACGCGACGATTCTCAAAGACTCCCCAATACCTGGAAACCACTCTTGGTCCGACATACTTCTATTCACTCCGACTTGGGAACTAATCCGTTCGAACCTCCCATCGACCGTCCGATCCCTGATCCTGCCATAATTACTAATGAACCCTTAAATCCAACCAACCTTCAATCCTCGATCTCCAGTGATGATAGCCAGCTAGTAAGAAAACTCAGACCTAGACGCAAGGTCACTAAGTCTTGAAAATGGCTCCGAAATGGGAGCCGAAACGTAGACAAGTAAATCATTCCAGACGCGGATCAACCGGAAGTTCCAGCCAGCACATATATATATATATATATATATATATATATATATATATATATATATATATATATATATATATAGTAGGGTCTGCAGCGTTGTAAAAGAAGACTCTTTAAAGTTTTTCCAAGCTTTCGGAATGTTATTTATTCCATCATCAGGGACTACAATATAAAATGTAAAATTCAGAAATATAAGTACTTACATCTTTGTTGAGGATGTTTACATATATGTTATGTTTGCAAAATAAATTTCTTATTATCGTTTTGAATACAACAACAACAACATTCGAAGGAATCTTTGATTGAATATATATTCAATCAAAGATTCCTTCGAATTTTCAGAAAAATTCAACAAAATTAAATTACCAGATAATTATGTCCTGTTACAATTCGAAATGAAGGAAACTTAATTTCGAGTTGTTAGTCGATATTAGTGCTAACTCCGAGATACAACTCGAAATTATTTCAATTTCAAGTTTCAAATTAGACTAATTTCGAGTTGAAAATCGAAATTGAGAAAAAAGGATGTCCGCTCTACACTTTCGTATGAACGTGCTTGTCAATGAAAATCATTTTTATATTGGTTCAGCGTCGTCTTTTCTTCACTTCCGTAGAACACGAATATTCTGTCTGGTATCATAACTTATTTAAGGAAACTTCTGAAATTTATTTTAAACTGTTTACATATCTAGGATGGGAGGGGGAAGGCAAGAGGGTATAAGTCCAACTGGGGTCAAAATGAATTGACTACGCCCACTGACAAAGGAAGTTGTACTTTCACATGGCCACATTGATATAGCTTCTTCTATACGGAAACATGTGATATACGTCCGTACTTGCATATTAATCAACTATAGATACTTGTTCTGTTTATTTACATGAATACTATAACTAGCTGGTACACAGTTTTCATAAAACCATAACAATTTTGTACTCGTTTGGCACTTATTCAATTATCAAAACGAATTTATATTTTCATTCTTTAGCTCTCCTGCTCTCCACGTTCTTGTAAGGAAGAACGGCCATAAGTCATTTATTTACCTGCTAAGACATTATGATTCACCTCAAGTAGAACTCAATTTTATTTCAATCAAAAAAACAAATGAAGGTCATATCAATCGCTAATTCATGTGTTCGAAGTGCTGACCATTTACACTCAAACATTCCTGGACCGAAGTCATTACACATTACATGGTTGGTTGTTGCTATCTGAACCTCTTTGGGCCGAATTTCTTCGAAAGCACGTATTACTCTCTGCTCCAATTCGTCCCTTGAATTCACAGGTGTTTCATAGACCATCTGTTTGATTTTTCCCTAGAGGTAAAAATCTAGAGGAATTAGATCTGGGGATCGCGGTGGCCAAGGCTGTGGACCCAAGCGTCTTATCCACCGATCTTCAAAGGTTGCAGTCAGTTCTCTGCTCACTTCTTGTGTACAGTGTGGAGGGGCACCGTCCGACCGATACCAACAACTCCGATATACACGAAGCGGCAAATTGTCCAAAAAGTCGCTAACTGTTTTTCTCAAAATATTCAAATATTTGCAGAATTCAAGTTTGCATCATAAGTACAATATGATAATTTGTCATTCATTAGTAAACAAAACACATTGAAACTGAGTTTTTCTTGAAATCATGTTCTTGCTATAATTTGATCACATTGACCATGAGGAATAAACAATTTCCATTTTGATTCTTTTCTATACAAATTCACGTTATTGAACGCACAAACGTTTTATAATTGATACATTTATTGTCGAATCATCATAATGACATGTTCCCTGACATTTCATAGCCTAATACGAAATATGTCAAAATAATCCAATTTTTATAGAAACTTGTATTCATTTCGGAAACCTGACTATTTAGGTATAGGAACATGACACATCATTTGAAAGGAACTTCAATTGTCCTACAGGATTTTCGATAATATACAGGATGTTCCATTTGAAAAAATGCACTTTTCACCACTTTTGTATGTATCGGTAAAATCACAAATTTTGAACGACCCTGTAATGGAGAAAGAATTTCCATAGACACAACAAATACACAAGGCATTGTTAAACTACTTCCAAAATTTCAGCTGTCTTCGAATCCAAATACCGCAGTAATAAGCATTTGATTAAAGCTATGTTTCGCACAAAAAAATAAGGAAATCAATGAATTTCTTGAAAACCGCTGGAGGTAGGTATAGGGAAGTATCATACAAAAATAATTGCAAAGCAATAACAAAGCGAGAAATGCAATAATATAAAGGGTGTCCTATTTAAAATATCAAAGTTGTTGCTACTTTTCCATATAAGCGGCAACGTCGCAGCGCTGAAAATATTTCAGATTGATAGAACAGAACTAATTACCCAAGAAATCAAATTTTCAAAATAATCTTATGTCCCGTTTTCCAGGAAAGTCTAATAGGCCATCGAGTTTGGGACACCCTGTATAATATATAGGGATTCAAACAAAAGGAGTTTCCTCCTTTATGATTCACATTGATTCACATACCTACTCATCACACATTATTTTCGGTGAATAGGAATTTCACAAAGATGTGTTTCGGAATCTTCAACAACTCCCTCAAGAAGAACAAGAAGTACAGATCTACGGATCATACTGAGATAAAATATCATCATGAAATATAAACGCGAACAGCCGATTGCACCGACATTTTCTAACGGGAGTATTAAGCTCCCATTAAAGGTCATTTATTGCACTGCAGCGATTGCATCATAGTTTAAGGGATTATTAAACCCATTAAAACCATTAATAAACCCTCACCCAACCTGATGAGTATCATAAAAAAAAGTCGCTTCAATCGGCTGTAAAAGTTTCATTTTCTGTTCCTTATAACGTCGGTTTCTAGAATCATTAGCCGAAAATAATCGGTTTTTCTTCAAGAATTGAAAATTGTAATTGAGAATCAATTTTTTTCAGATTACAAGACTGGAGGTGTCTGTGGTGCCGAACAATGGTCCACACCCAGTGTAGGCCCAGCATACAAAGTTGGTGTCCCCTAGGCCCCGCAAGGGTGAGTGTAGTGCCCCCGACGGCTCTACATTCGATCCAAGATGAAGCCTGGGACGCTGTCAGGCCGCAGGCTTCTTCCCCTCTTTTAGTATTTGTTAATTCTAAGTCAGGTGAGCTATGTTCGTAGATACAGGGAGGTTGACTCATATGATCTATAGTGCATTCACGTTAAAGATAGAGTGCCCGAAAACAAATACACGTGATGGTCGAGTAGATCAGGGCAGGACTTGGAACCACTGAAAAGAGGTATTTGGGGTTCCGTAAGAATATGATCAACAAAACTTTAGGGATTTCCATGCACTTCATCTCTATGACACTATAAGTTGAAACAAGATCAAATTTCCCCAGAATTTAATGATAATTAATGAATTCTGTGGAAATTTAATCGCCTTTCAACTTATAGCGTCATAACTATGGATTTTCATCAAGTAACGGCCACGTCAATACAAAACACTTCATCTTTGTATACGTTGAGATCGTATTCTTTATTACTATTCAGAACTAGTGTACTAGAATATGACAGCCTAAAAGAACCACAGTAGAGATGAAACTGGGATACAACTCTGTGCGCGTTCTTCGATATCACAGCCAGCTAATCGAGACGCGAGGGCGAACTGACCACGTGCTGATCACGCTATTCATTGTTTATGCACACTCTGTCCGTGAATAGACTATAGACATAAATCTCCATTCGTTTTTTCATTTTCATGTACATTTTCGAAACAGAATAGGATTCTGATATAATGAAGCCCAAATCTCAGCATCCTAAAATGATATAACTCTGCTTGGATCTTGGATATTAGTTTAGTTTTTCGGGATAATGTGAATCAATTCATACGATTTTATCTATACTCCAGTCTATGACGGTGAAAAGAGTGTAAACTGTGTATTTATCCCATACAGCACCGATTCGTATGAAAATTTAGATATAGGTTCTACTTACCCTCTATTCCAAAATCTACCCTGTGCCGAGGGTTGCTTTCTCCCTGGGGGTGGATGCCACCCCTTCATGGGGGTGAAAAATTTTTTATTGGAAATAAGTGCGGAAATCAATAGATCGACTAATTCCAAGCACTTTTTGTTCAATGAAGTTTTTTCTGAAAAGCAATACTTTTCGACTTATTCGCGAGTGAAATTTTCGGTTTTCAGTAAAAAAAAAACACGTTTTCAGATCCTTTTTCGCGAATACCTGGAAAAATGTGCATCTAATCGAAAAGCCTGCGGAGAGCAAAATTAAAGCTTTTGAAAAAACAAAGGCGATTGTTTATTTGTGATGTATGCAAACCCACTACAAACTGAATAATTGCTTGTTGAAAGTTGATTGGTATTTTCAAACGACAAAATGGAAAGTTTCTACGTGCAATAACCAAAAACCAATGCATTTTTCGGGAAAATCTAATTGGACCTTTTCTGAAGTCCTTCAGAAATCCTTCATTTTTGTTATTTATAAAAGTTTCTAGCATCAAAACTGACCGAGGTATGAAGAAATAATGTTGAATCTTTTTTTTTTTTCGTTAAAAAAATTGTGAATAAGTCATCCTCTCTTCTACCCCCTTCGAAAAAAATCGTTGTTACTCCATAATTCACTTCATACATGTTTTTTCAATGAGTTCTGAGTTTTTCATCAATTGAAAGTACGTAGTTTTGGAAAAAATTGAGATTGAAGAGAAAAAATTATATACGTAATTCAGCGAAAAATCACAATTTCTTCGAAATAACTCGAAAAGTATTGATCACATGCAAAATTTTCTGGAGTACAAAATTGAAGGCTATTCTTCTCTGAAAATTTCGGTGTTCCATTTTTTTCTGCAGGATGAAAATAGAGTAAGATATGGCCAGTTAAATATTGTGAAGGTTCGCGCAAAGTACCTTTTTTGAGCCCTTTCAGCATGAACCTTTTCAAAAATATAATCTGAAACAAAAAATAATGTGAATGAGCTTATAGCTCCTGAAAAAAGCTACAAAATACTTCTTTGGTGGATTTGATTGCTTGAAGACTAAGCGAGTTATGGGAAAAAACCAAAAACAATTTTTGTAGAAATTAGAGTATGTACATTAGTATATTGAAGAATACACATAGTAACTATATTTTGAGCCTAGTGGAACTATATGTATATTAATTATGTATATATACATATAGTTCCACTAGGCAACGATTTTGTCCAAAGGGGGGGGGAAAGAGAGGATGAGTTATTCACATTTTTTTTTCAAGGAAAAAATAGGATTCAACATTATTTCCTTCATACCTCGGTCAGTTTTGATGCTGGAAACTTTTATAAATAACAAAAGTAAAGGATTTTTGAAAGACTTCAAAAAAGGTCCAATTAGTTTTTCCCGAAAAATGCATTGGTTTTTGGTTATTGTACGTAGAAATTTTCCTTTTTGGCGTTCGAAAATACCAATCAATTTTCAACAAGCAATTATTCAATTTGTAGTGGGTTTGCATACATCACAAATAAACGACCGCTTTTGTCTTTTCAAAAGCTGTAATTTTGCTCTCTGCAGGTTTTTCGATGAGATGCATATTTTTCCAGTTATTCGCGAAAAAGGATCTGAAAACGTGGTTTTTTTTTACTGAAAACCGAAAATTTCACTCGCGAATAAGTCGAAAAGTATTGCTTTTCAGAAAAAACTTCATTGAACAAAAAGTGCTTGGAATTAGTCGATCTATTGATTTCCGCACTTATTTCCAATAAAAAAAATTTCACCCCCATGAAGGGGTGGTGGCATCCACCCCCAGGGAGAAAGCAACCCTCGGCACAGGGTAGATTTTGAAAAAGAGGGTATGTAGATCCTGAATCCAAATTTTCATGCGAATCGGTGCTGTATGGGATAAATACACGGGAAAATGGTCATAGACTGGACTATTATTCTGACGATTTATGGAATGCTTCCAATGAGCTTGAAATTGATTGTCTTTTAAATATGTGATCAATATTGAGATGAAAATTATTGAAAGTTTTTTATTATGACTATGAAGAAAAGAAATTCCCAGCAATTTTTCAGCGATGAACTTTTTTCGAGTATTTTTCGATATTATTTGACAGTGCACATCCACACATATTTTATTTTTCAGAATTCGGATTATTGCTTTCATGGAGTTCACCAAACGTAATACTGTATTTTAATTTTTTTTTATTATGAAAATGTGGCTAATGTGATAACTGATATATTTATACAGGGTATTACAAAACAATCTATGAATACTGATATTACCACAGGTTTTTCCAAAACATGTTGCTTGGGTGACAGGAGCAATTTTTCCTAATGAAACAGTTGCTTTCTTATCGATTTTTCGAATTTGATTGAATTCTTCTTGTAATTCAACAATCTTTTCTGGAAAAAATTATTGGATCACTAAATTAGTTAAACTAGATAAACTAGGTAAAAGTGCTCAACTTCCTTAACGTATCGGAAAACATATCATCTCCCGTTTTGAAAACTTATTCATGATTATTTCTCTTCTACGAAGACGGAATCTGTCAATAAAATGAAGGCGTGACGACCCCCATGCCGAAATCATCAGTTGATCAGTTAGATTGATGTATTGAAGATGTTAGTTTCTGATAATCATTCCAGCGAAAAATGTGACTCCACCTTCGATTTTTCAGATCGAGAGGAATAGTCAAACAAAAATTGAACAAAAGCATATCAGTCAACGCAACAGGGTTTTGAGGCATCTTGATATCATACATACATTTTTTAATGCATGAATTGTAAAACTTAGTTTTGAGATTCCTTCTTCATAAAGATTGATGATTTTCCAATCAGTGCCGTTTCACGTGTCAAATAATTTTCCAAAATTGTATTATTCATCTCAGATCACTAGTTCTTGACGTGATCTAATGTTTATACTTTCTCTCATTCAGTAACTTCTGCAATTCAGCAAACTTCCAATCACTGTCATTTTGATTGTATCACGATAATTTTTTTGTCTTTCCAGGTGATAACCAAGGTGTGAAGTTTTTGCGCAAATTCAAGCAACTCCTCAACCCCGCACAAGTGTTTGATCTCATTTCAACAGGCCCCCGTCTCGGCCTGAGACTGTTTAGACACTTTGATCCATTCCGAATATTAGTTTGTAGCGGAGACGGTTCAGTTGGCTGGGTCCTTTCTGAAATAGATAAGTTAGATATGCATGTGAGTAAACAAAATATCTGCTACATCACTCATTCACGTATAGCATGTTAATTAATGAATAACCCCTCTGTTTATTCGAGTATGTCGCTTTCCTGAATTAGGCATTTCAGAAAAAAACATTGGAGCCATTTCATCATAGACCCTTGAAACTTTTCAATCAATTACCCTAACACCAAATAAATATTTTTTGCACTTGACGCGCGTTTCGCTAACAAGATTAGAATCTTCAGAAGAAAATTGATTCTAAATCTGAAACTGAGGTTAGTTGTTTATATACCTAAAGTTTTTTGGTCCGATATAGACTTCGTTTATTACTGTCAATTATTCTAATTAATTTCTCGATAATGAACTAGTGCAGTAACTACCTACCAAATTTATTGAACCGTTATCTGTTATTATTGATTATTCTGATTACTTTCTCAACAATAAATTGGAAAGCGGGCTGAAACGGGCTGAAAGGGTTAGGTCCCTTGTCACCATCCATGATGTTTTTACATTTTGCTATTTCTAGACTCTCACATGCATCGAGTAGTCTTGTGTCCTGCACATGCTTGATCAGTTTAAGATTGCTTTCACCAATTTTGTGGTCATTGTCTAGAGCGTGTTGGACGACACTGGATTTTTCTACCCTTCCGTATTTCATGTGTGCTAAATGCTCTTTGAAACGGGTTCAAATAGCTCGTCGGCTCTGGCCAATGTATTTGTTGTTGCAACTTGACAACTGATCGTAAATTCCCGTCTTCTCTGAGTTTTCCAATTTATCTTTTGGGTTACCAAAAGCTGTTGTAAATTGTAAGATGTTTTATATGCAATATTTCATATTCACTTTATCAAATATCTGCTGAAGTCCTCTAGTGTATTGAGGTTCATATGGGATTACTATGAACTTTTCATTTTTCTCATCTTTTTGAAAAGTCGAAGATTCACGAAATGTTTCCCTAAATTTACATTTTCTGATTATCTTATCAACTATCTCTGGATTAAAACCGTTCACTTCAGTAAAAGTTTCAACTTTTACACCAAAGGTTTGTTGAGACTTGTCCCTTCTTTACTATTTCACCTTCTTAGATACTTCATTCCTCATTCGATTTCATTTTAACTGTGAAATACTTCAATCGACTGTCAAAGTAACTTTCCATTGCAAAAATATTCACTCAAAATCTTGTAAAGATTCGAAAGCTCGGCAGGACGCTGGCAGTCTGCCTCGGACTTCATTTCCCCTGTCGATTAATTATAATCAGGATAAAAACATTCGGCAAGAACAAACGACTCCGTTAAAGTGAAAAATTAAAGTGCTTCAAAACGTATAGGACCTCAATTTTCAACTGTTTTCCAAAGAAATCGGAGTCGATATGCAGCCTTTCGTTCTCAAAGGAATTTGAAATATTCTCTATAAGAAAAATATTTCCATACTCTTGACGAGTTTTTGAATACAACGGTATGATTTGCTCTATTTTTCTTGATGATAGAGAGAAAGCCCACGAACGCCAGATATTATTTTATAAAAGCTCAAAGTTCCTCAGCCAACATAGCTGAGAACGATCAGTGACAATGAAGTTTGATGATGGTTACTTGGGCTGGTACTAGGTAGCAAAGATGTATAAAATAGTTCCAACCGCCTGTCAGACACCCCTAAACTTTATTGAATTATAATTATGCAGAATTATGCTTCTGTTTGACAGTATCTAAAGCATTTTTGTGACGCCATCTACCCTACAATTTCGATATTTTTTCGTTTACTTGTCTTTGCAAGGTATTCTCTGAATGATAAAGTAGATTCCGATATCTACCTTTGCTGCCTGTTTCCTGCCCGAGTCACCAAGATCCACCCCACAGTGGATGATTGTTCTTACCTATGTTGGCGACAAAACTTCAGTTTTCATAAAATAACGAAAGTCTGGTCGTCGCAGGATCTTGGACTTCAATGACTACTTCCTATACATTTTCTGTCACCTTGAGGTAATAAATGATTGCAATTTGAATAAAAATTGAAATACTTTTTGTTCCAATAGGCAATATGCATGCGAATTTATTGTAAAGGATATTTTTCTACTCACCACTACAATCAATCATGATCCCACGTCTGTTATAGTTATTGAGAATCTATAAATGATTCAGACTGGGAGACTGACTTTTCACATCATTAGTTAAAACCCATATTATTAAAAATACAGAAAACATCAAGTGAAATCTTTCAAACACATTGAAGTCAACATTTTATGAACACTCCATTGGAGAGTCCTATTCCAAACTTTGGCTCGTGAGCATCCTATAAATTGCCATTTATATTAGTTTCGATCCCCATCCCATTGCAATGTCAACCCAAACAAATGCAATAACTCCCAGGAGAGTAGCTACGAAACTACGTGCACCAACCCTAGTGCTGCAGCTTCGTGTCGTCTCCTTGACCATCCCACCTGCACAGAAAACAGATAACAACTGTCCCGTGTCCCATTTCATTGTGATATATGAGGCGGATTTCTGACCTTCGAATCTACTGTAAGGAGAAGTTCAGAAGTTCCAACTCCGATTGCACTCCGGTATCGCTGTTGAGACCCATAAATTATTAATTCAGGTATTGGGTAGATAGACGGATAGTGGTGGAACTTTCTGTATTCTTGTTAGCATTTATATCCTGTTAACGGTTTGGAAACGATCGACCAAGGAACTGAAGTGGATAACAAGGTTTGAATATTGAATGAATAAAAGTAATTGAATCTTGAGATTTCTCTTCACTTCTGAGGTACAAACTGAAGGTGTTGGCTTTTGTGAAATTCGTGGCTGAATCGATGAATTTCAATATGAAATGAATGGCATTTTACTTCAGTAATAATCTCTCATGGGAGAACCATTTGAGATCGATTGCTAAAGGTGCTTCCCAGAAACTTGGATTTCTATTTCGTGCGAAGAAATACTTCACTTCTCGTCAGCATCCAATGATCTGTAAGGCTCAGATACGACCTGTCTTGGAATATAGTGCTCTTATGTGGAGTTCGGCTCTAAAACATTCATTGGGGCTTCTCGATTGTAATCACAGAAAGGCAATCCATCTTGTTGGTGGTTCTTCGCTCACACTTCATCGTAGAAGGGTCGGAGACTTGTCTCTCTTCTATAGATATTTTCACGATCGGTGCTCTTCCGAATTGTTATCAATCGTTCCACCCTTGGCAATATCTACACGAATGACTCGAGGAGTACAGAATTCCCACCTCTTTTTTGTGAATTTGGAGACCTGTCGAGACTCTCTTCCTCAGGGATCTTTCTTCAATAGAACAGCAGAGCTTTGGAACTCCTTGACAAAAGAGGTTTTTCCTGAGGCTTACAAACTTCAAAAATTCAAAGTGAATGTTAATTCGTATCTTCTGTCCCTCGATTCACGCCGTTTTCTTTTTATCATTACAGGGCTTTTCTTTCGTGTGAATCTGCATAAAAGAAGTCTCTGGTAAATGTAATCAATTTTATTCTGGTGAAAAATAGATATCAACGATATTTTACGAAACAATCAGTGTTTTTGGGTGGAACGTTATGTTGATTTCTTTCAAATGTTACATTTTGTAGAAGATAACTTGTAATCAACCGATAAGTATGCAATGAAAAATCTCGAGAAACCTCACTTTTCAGAAGTATTGTTTGAAAAATGGGCCCCGCAATGCAGGTTTATTTGTTGTTTATTCATCATTCATGGTTCGTATTCATGAGAAGAACTTCGAACAAGCAATGAATCCAGTAGTATTGCCCTGATATGCCTGCGTGAATATTTTTTTATACCTACGGAGACACACCCGATTTCACAGTAGTATATTACCTAACGAGGGAAATAAGTAGCCTATTACACACGAGCGAAAAATTGTAAGCACTAGGCGTTAGCCGAGTGCACGTAATTGAACTTATTCTCGAGTTACGTACTGTACATTTTCTACTTCCACCATGCTTGTCCGATAATAATAAGCAGAGGCCAAATCCATACCGAAAGAGAAAGAAAGAGAGAGACAGAGAGAGTGAACGAATTTGCATACTTCTATATAAATCTGGCTATAGCGTACCTCAACCACGCCCGTGATGACGTGCAACAGTTTTCAAATTGTATGTACTATAGCAAATAATTCATGCTCACGATCCGAGAATATTCCCATTCAATGGCGATAGTCTTAAGTTCTTTTACCATTCCATACTTTCATGTAGAATATTAGTGGTATTTTTAATATATATATATATATATATATATATATATATATATATATATATATATTTATACAGTGTGTCCCTAGACCAGTGGGACAGTTGAATATCTCTTGAACCAATGAGAATTTTCAAAATATTATAAGTTCACATTATATTGCATTATGAGAGCTAACTTCAGGAATTACTATTTTTTATACGAGGGGCGCAAGAAAGGCTCACGAAATCGAACATCAATTTTTTCAAATGGAACACCCCATATATTTCAATATATCTGAACTCTCATTCCTTTAGGCTGATTATTGGTTTTTTATTTTTGAAAATCCGACAAGGCGTTGCCAAGTTATACCAGTGGTTCATGAAATGCAGACATTTTTTTAGACAAACCCATTATTCATCCTACGAAGAATTTCTGGAATCATTCAAGACTGTTGGTAGTCGGTAGCATATTCTATAATATGGGATACTCATCTTCTTCGAGAGTTATACAGGGTGGTCAGAAATATTATATGATTTTCACGAAATTCAAACTTTCTTCACATCAATTTTTCAAATAGTCCACCCTACAATATGAATTATTTTATAGCCCATCGGTGATTTGATTGCTTATGGTCAATGTTTGTGAAAGAGACATGTGAATTTCATCATCAGAAAATGCAAAAAAAAATCATCAAACTACGTATAACACCGCAAATGTTGGAGAACGTCACAAGAAATCATTTAATGAAAAATTTCGAAATGTGCCTTGCAGCAAACGGAAGACAATTCGAACATTTATATTAATATTATCGTTCCTAATTATTTGTCAACTGTTTTTTTTTGTTGAGACTTCGTTTAGGACAGTTGAATGCATAAATCGTTTACTGCATTATTTTATTTGCATTTGCTGATGATGAAATTCATATGTCTCTTTCACAACCATTGGCCATAAGCAATCAAAACACCAATGGGCTATAAAATAATTCATATTGTAGGGTGCACTATTTGAAAAATTGATGTGAAGAAAGTTTGAATTTCGTGAAAATCATATAATATTTCTGACCACCCTGTATAACTCTCGAAGAAGATGAGTATTCCATATTATAGAATATGCTACCGACTACCAACAGTCTTGAATGATTCCAGAAATTCTTCGTAGGATGAATAATGGGTTTGTCTAAAAAAATGTCTGCATTTCATGAACCACTGGTATAACTTGGCAACGCCTCGTCGGATTTTCAAAAATAAAAAACCAATAACTACCCTAAAGGAATGAGAGTTCAGATATATTGAAATATATGGGGTGTTCTATTTGATAAAACTGATGTTCGATTTCGTGGGCCTTTCTTACGCCCCTCGTATAAAAAATAGTGATTCCTGAAGTTAGCTCTCATAATGCGATATAATGTGAACTTAAAATATTTTGAAAATTCCTATTGGTTCTAGAGATATTCAACTGTCCCACTGGTCTAGGGACACACTGTATATATATATATATATATATATATATATATATATATATATATATATATATATATTTGTTGAGTTCGGGTTGAACCGCGCCTGGAGTTTTGTTCTCGACGTTTCGGCTCCGATTTTGGAGCCATTTTCAAGAGGTAAATGTGACTTCACGCTGAGGTCTCAATCTGCCTACTCCTCAGGTGTTGTCACAGGGGGCAAGGGTTTGTGACTATATATATATATATATATATATATATATATATATATATATATATATATATATATATATATTTGCCAAAACGTTGTGACAATTATCCTTCAGAGGATCAAAACCACAGAACACGGAATGAAACCCGAAAAAACAACTCATCATACTTCGTCATGCTAAACATTGACAGAGAAAGGATTTCACTGTTTCGCAAAATATTTGTTGATCTTCGAACTCGTAACAATATTTCGTTATTCTCAATTGATGTTTTCTATTGCAGAAGCAGTGCCAAGTAGCAGTATTACCCCTAGGGACTGGCAACGACTTAGCCAGAGTATTAGGATGGGGTTCCTCTTGCGACGACGATACGCATCTGCCGCAGTTGTTGGAGAAATACGAGAAGGCGAGCACGAAAATGCTCGACAGGTGGAGCATCATGGCGTTCGAACGGACGATAGCGATGCCGAAGCTGTCGCTGACTCCCGGCCTGCCGGAGGGGCAGCTGCACACGCAGATCAGCCAATACGAGGACTCGCTGGTGACGCATCTGCAGAACATCCTGCAGTCCGACGAGACGTCGGTCATCTTGAATTCGGCGAAGAGGTTGTGCGAAACCGTCAAGGATTTTGCCACGCAGCTGGTGGAGAGTTCGCTGACGCAAGGTGATTGACGAGTTTGTTTCAGAATTTTGCTTCTGGGAAACTGACTCGATCCAAGCCAAATCAAAATCCTGGGCGCTCACATAAAGTGGCGGCCCCACCTTCCGACTATTTAGGAATGGCGTTGCCTTCCGACCATCAAAGTGTGCTCAAACAAGAAAAAGCAGAGAAATATTTGGAATAATATCTCATTACGATAAACATAGGCCTATTCATATCTTCATTTGGGGATTTCGTAATAGATAAGAGGTCGACAGGCTTTCAATTGGAGATGAAGTTAACCATTTCAAAGTTATTTGAAATGGTTTGATAGTCGAATGAAAACAAAACACCTCTTGCACAGTGTCACTCGTTTCACATACAAAGCAATATTTCGTCATTGTATCTCAGCTGCACACTTATGAAAATTATCACAACATGTCACATAAGAATTGTAAAAAAAAATAAATTCACGAAAACTGTTGAAAATACCCACTCAATTTCTCAGCACAACATAACCAGCACGTACGGCAAAGAACAATGGACGATGAAACCAGCGGTGATTTCCACTATTTCAGGAGTTGTAAACGAAATGTTAATATACAGGGTGTTCCTTAAACACATGCTAATATTTAAGGAGGTAATTCTTAGACCCATTTTAAGAAAAAAACTTCCTATGGACGTATGTCCTAAACGCCTTAACTTTTGAGATACAGGGTGGCAAAGTTTTCAAAAATAATCAGTTTTTTAATAATAACTGAGATAATTTTGTAGACATCTTTGGCATATTCGGTACATATGTTCCATGCCTCAAGGCGCATTTTCTGATGCACAATTTTCTAAATTTTCTCTGCCAGTGGCGTACGTTCGAGTTCTGAAATGTATATTTTTGTCGAAAAATATACTACGCCACTGCTTTATCTTGAAATAAAAATTATTTTTAAAATCTCCATACATTTTTGAGCACATTTGAATTGCTGGGTTTTCTTTGTCCGACGCATGGTTTTCGCTCACAATTACATAAATCGCTTTACTTAAGGATAAATTCCTTAAAAATCTGATGCGGTATCGTGCATCGACTGAAAGCAAACTAAGAGATCAGATTTGTTGCAAAATAATTGAGGATCTAAAAGGTATTTGTTTGTTGTCAGATGCACTGTTCTCAATTAAAATTATCTCAGTTATTATTAAAAAACTGATTATTTTTGAAAACTTTGCCACCCTGTATCTCAAAAGTTAAGGCGTTTAGGACATACGTCCATACGAAGTTTTTTTCTTGAAATGGGTCAAAGAATTACCTCCTTAAATATTAGCATGTGTTTAAGGAGCACCCTGTATATTCCGCTGAAAAGATTTTTTCTCACCTTTTTGAAATATGTATATTTCTTTAGAATTTTCAAAATAATGAATTTTCATATGATATTTGAATGATTACAAAATGATTGATACCCAAACAATTTGACAACAGTGTCGATGTTCTCAAACAACAAACCTGAGAGTTATATGTGAATAAGTACAATTACGATCGGTTCACATTGCTTGTTCACTCAGCAAATGGGCTGATTTTTATTATTGAACTGAGGAAATAGTTCATTAAACTTGGATGTAGGCTATTGTCGATTTGGGTCACCTCAGTTTAAATTCCCAAATAAGGATATGTATTTTTGATTATCAGTAAAGCTCACCTTGAAGTGGCAGGTTCAATTTTCTACTTTATTCAGGAAAGTTTCACTATTGCTTGACCATCATATGGTGAATATTATCAATTCAATATTATTTTTTGAACGGATCAACTCCAACAGTTGGAATAATGGGATTGATGCATGAATACTATATTTTGGAGTAAAATTGACACATGAAAATATCAAGATTTCAAGATGGCGACTGGGCGCCATCTGGAAAAATAATCAATCATCATTTGTAAGCTCCTGACGAGTACTTTACAACCCCAGAATATGAAGTCAGAACCAAATCATCTTTCGAACAATCTGTTCAGGCCAGTCTCAAATTACCTACACAGTTCGGCTGGCACCTGTCAGAAAACAACTACTCTCCTGGCTAATACCACGAAGGGCATTGAATTATATCCAACCGGTGCCAGTGCAGGTTTCTTCACAGAAGTAAATCCTGCATTTGCTTTCGTCGATACAAATGAAGGAATTGATTTTCAATTATAGGGACGGACACACTTGCAAACCGGTTTCGGGCTATTTGGCCACTCGTCAGTGCAAGGCAGTGCCATCATCAACATAAAGTCGATAATTTCCCATAATTAATTATCAAACTCCTTCACGAGTATCAAGCCCCGGCCAAAGCTGATGAGAACAACGAAGTTATTACGCCATCTACCAATGGACGAGGTATTCCAAAAGCAAACCGAATTCGCCTATTCCTCCTGCGAGGAAAATGTAAAAACACTTGACATAGTCACTGGGCATACTTGAAGACTGGCGTTAAATCAAATCATCTTTCGAACAATCTGTTCAGGCCAGTCTCAAATTACCTACACAGTAGGTTTCGGCTGGCACCTGTCAGAAAACAACTACTCCCAAGTACGCCCACTGACTATGTCAAGTGTTTTTACATTTTCTTCGCAGGAGGAATGGGCGAATTCGGTTTGCTTTTGGAATACCTCGTCCATTGGTAGATGGCGTAATAACTTCGTTGTTCGCATCAGCTTTGGCCGGGGCTTGATACTCGTGAAGGAGTTTGATTTTTAAATATGGGAAATCATCGACTTTATGTTGATGATGGCACTGCCTTGCACTGACGAGTGGCCAAATAGCCCGAAACCGGTCTGCAAGTGTGTCCGTCCCTATAATTGAAAATCAATTCCTTCATTTGTATCGACGAAGGCAAATGCAGGATTTACTTCTGTGAAGAAACCTGCACTGGCACCGGTCGGACATAATTCAATGCCCTTCGTGGTATTAGCCAGGGGAGTAGTTGTTTTCTGACATGTGCCAGCCGAAACCTACTGTGTAGGTAATTTGAGACTGGCCTGAACAGATTGTTCGAAAGATGATTTGATTTAACGCCAGTCTTCAAGTATGCCCACTGACTATGTCAAGTGTTTTCATGAAGTCAGAATCTTCACCTACTACAAAATACATACTACATTTAATAATTACCCGAAAAAAAACATTTGTATCGATATTTATAGGAATATTCGTTTTTCTCTGCCATATGACGATACCAACAACCCATTACGGTTTGATAGTTTATTTTTTGTTCCTAAATAAAGACAAACTGTCAGTACAACGAACATCATTGCTCAGTTCGAATATTCTCACTTAGTTTCCAATTTTATAAGTAGATAGATACCACGTAAACTATCTCCAAAACGGTCAATTGAACAAAATTCAACAGGGAAATTGTATTCGAATATGCTGACAACTACTGTTGATCCTCTAATCACCGAAATCGTCGAAGTGAATCCTAATGAATTCTTATAACTCCAGACAAGTAAGAAACTATTTGGATAATACTTTCCACGGTCGTTGGATTGGCCATCGAGGAACTACGGAATGGCCAATCTGCTTACCAGATTTGACACCTTTGAACTTTTTTATAAGGCTATTTGAAAGAGAAGGTGTACGACACTGAACCTGTTCCAATATTGAATGCACGTCAGAAAATAATGAATATTTGTAGAAATATCGACCTTGTTGTTTGAAATGTTTGACGTGAAATATCGGAGAGGCTGTTCATATCCCAAGACGTTTGATGCAACCATTTCGAGCATATAGTATTCAATTTCATTATCCTAAGTTTCAATATTTTGAGTTGACCCATTCAAAGAATAAAGGGGGTACATTGAAGAAATGCACTGTATATGTAAAAATACAGTTTGATCTACTGTTTCGGTGTTTCGGAAGTAGTAGATGAATTAGTTCACAACACATTTTTACCACTGGAATAGGAATCGCATAGTATTATCAGCATTTCTGAATAGGAAAGTGTGTATACTTCATGAGGTTCAAGTTTGAAACACACTACTTCCTATTCCAACTTTCAAGAGTATCGATGTTGAAAATAAATTTCAAAAATTACTGCTACGCCACCACTACGAAACCGAGAATTATTCACTGATTCCAAATATCAAATTTTGAACCATACAGAATGGTGCAGTGGTCAATAATTTCGTTGTCACCCGGTATAGTAAAATGTACCGCTAACAATAATAGATATGAGTTATTGTTTCATATAAGTGATGTACGGATGTGTTCAACCCCCTAAATTGTATTATGGGTATGTAGTCTGGAAGGCCCGAACTTGTATTCATCTCTAAATTTTTGAACCCTAGGCGTTGGGTATTTGATTTGTTCACTCACGAATACTTCCGTTGAAGGTGATGAGCAGCTGGCCAAAAAGTGTGATATTTTACAACAGAAATTAGAATCGCTACTGAAAACGCTAACAAGTGAACAAATCGATGCACAAAATATCGGCCACGCAGACGAAGAGAGCACCGTTTCGAGTCGACCCACTGAAGATACAGACAGCGAGGTGTCCTTCGACAAGATGAAAACGGAAAAGGTCGAGAAGGATCTCAGCAACTTTAATTTTAGGAAGCACAGACGAACTTCAAGGTGAGAATACAATAATAACTCTAATGATCCCATAGATTAAAGAAAACAGGAGATGGAACATGAATATACAAATCAATGTGCGCTGAGCCTGCCAAATATTCAGAGTTGAAGCCTAGGAGTGGGGAGCGGTACAGAGTAGTATTCAGGAAAAATATCAGTTATTTCGCCCAAAGTCGTATTTGCATTGAAATGAAGATGGTTTTCCCAAATTTCATATACTTTGAATAGTTCATATAACCATAACCAGGAACATACACTTTCACAATGAATAGTTCATATATCCACGACCAAGGGCGTGCAATTTCAAAATGAATAGGATTTCATATAAGTCAAATAAAACTCACCTTAGGTTGCAAATTCATTTTCGAATCTACTGAAGATTCATTGGTACATTACGATTTTTCTTGGCATTGCATAATTATATGTTTTAATCCTCTAGTATGCTACTGCCAGCAAATTCAAAAATATTACGAATGAAAGTAAAGAATATACACAAAATTGTATTATGTAGTTTATTTCCTAATTCATGGTGACACTTGAATTTTATTTGTTTGCAATATTTGAGATGGCTTGTGGAAATCGAAACGCAATATTCGAACGATATGGGATTACCATCGTGATTTATTCCGTTGGTCTCATTCATCGCGGTATGGAAGAAAACAAATTATTGTCAACTTCGACTGTGAAACAACTACGGCCCTGGTGTCCTGGCCACTCCCATCAAAACCATACCGCACTCATAACAGACCTGCCGGAATAGATGAACAGATTTCATATCCTTCTTATAATTTGATCTGAAATAGTATCTGCATCGCTTCACAACACACCGTGACATTTTTTACCGAAAAAGTTCACGAAACACATGACATTGACAATAACAAACTTTGACAAGCGTGCACATCATTCAAATCGGTACGTTGGTGGGGATATACGATTTGATTGGCGGACCTTAGGAGTGGGAATATCAGGGGAAATTGGCAGAGTGCGCAGTTGACCATGTTCTATCTCCTCTTTTCTTTAATCTATGAATGATCCCAAGAAACATACATGTTTATACAGGGAGTTGAAAAAAAAAATACATATAAATGAACAAATTAAGAAACAAATGAAATAAAGTATCATGTCAGTGGCATATGCATATATAAATGAAAGGATGGGTATAAAATAGTATAAATGAATCAGTTGAATCAGGCATTATCGATAAATAATAAAAATAATTTTGTGGATAATTAGTCATTATTATTGAATGCTGTGAAATATCTTTTGATCTCTATTTTGAATTTTGCAACAGAATTGATATTTTTCATGTGTGTAGGTATACTGTTATAAATTTTTATTCCAGAGAAGTACAACGACTTTTTCCAAAATCGCTTTTTATTTTTATGGTTTTCAAATTATTTAACTGTCTGGTTAGATGTGTATGGCTATCAGAACATATTATGTAGAAAAGATTTGAATATTTATATTTACTCTTAGTTGAATGGATGGAAACACAAATTCTTGACTTGAAAAAAGAATCTATATTTAAAGGTTCCTCGGTTTGTGAATGTAATTTACTAGTTGGCTCTAGAAATGGTAATTTATAAATACATTTAAGGGTTTCATTTTGTAAAGATTTTAATGATTTCAATATATATTTTGATGCATTTTCCCAAACAGATATCAAATAATATATTTATTTCTGACCGGGATATCATATATATATATATATATATATATATATATATATATATATATATATATATATATATATATATATATATAGTGAGTAGTAACATTTTTCCGTGTCAGCCAGTCCAGATATATCTTGTATTCTTTTTGGTATACGGCTTCACTTTTCGATGGAATTAATGATTCTCTTGCTTGTTCAGCTTTTTTCAAAATATCCTCCATTATATTTGGGGTAGAAAACACGTTTTTACTACAAACACAGCTTGATAACAAAGTTCTGTTTATAAACAAGTAACATAGCAACAACCTAGCAACAGAAAACTCTACTATAATCAACGGTACCTGATTCAAATATACTGGGAAGGTAATGAATTGGTACATTTTTCCGTTTCAAAAATGAACAAAATTTTATTGAAATCGGTCAGAAATAAAATCATCTATGTGCCACGGGAATTAATGAGGCTTAATAACCTCAGGCAATTGCTGTCCCTTGAGCCAGAGGCCCTCGGGACGCAAACTTTGCCATCGGTAATTAAGGCCCTCCTAATTCCCTTGATACATAAATAACTATTTTGAATGAATACGACTGAAGTAAATCATTTTCAGATATTCAATTGACAAAAAAGACCGTATTCTATATAAAACTCCAATGATTGGAGATATTTTCTTCCTGAGAATTTGTATATGTGTTGTCAACGATAAAATTGGATCAATGTATAAACCCAAGAATTTTGAGTTTTCTGAACTTTCAATTGTACAATTGCCGGAAATAAGAGGTGGCATATTATTGGGTAGTCTCCTTTTGGATATATACATGTAACTCGATTTTTGGGAATTTAAAGTTGATTTATGCATATTCAGCCACAATATTATGTCACTGAGGTCCGTTTCCATTTCATTTTTCAATTCATTAGTGTTTTTAGAGAAATAAAGTAAGGTGGTGTCATCAGCAAATAATTTTAGATCTCCATGTAAATTCAGTTCTGATATTGAATTCATGTAAACAAGAAAAAGAATAGGTGCAAGGACTGATCCTTGTGGTACGCCACATGAAACAATCCTTAGTCCAGATCTAGATTTCCCCCTGTACACAAATTGCTTTCTTCCAGCTAAATTGTTGCGAAACCAAATATATAAGTTGTATCTCTGATGCCAATTCGATATGGTTTGTTGAGTAATATTCTATGGTGAACTGTGTCGAATGCTTTGCACAGATCCAATGATAAGAAACCACATTTATAATTGGAATCCAATTTCAGCTGAATGGTATTAATAAGATCTACAGTTGCAGACTCAGTATCACTGGACCTGCGAAAGCCGTATTGACCATTATAAAAAAAGAATTTTTTCTAAATATTCTGAAAGTCTTCTGTGCATAATTTTCTCTAGAATTTTTATATAATCGGAAGCAATGAAATAGGCCTATACTTGGTCATCAGATATTTCTTGCCAATTTTCAAAACAGGTAATACTTTTGCAATTTTGCATTTTTCTGAGATAATTCCGGATTCAAATGATGAATTTATCAAAGTACTGAGTGCGGGAGCTAAATATGATTTAACTGTTTTTACAACTTGAACAAATATTCCGTCAAACCCGGGAGATTTTTTATTATATTTTTTTTATTTATTTATAAATGAAATAGAAAGTACATTCAAGGTAAAGTTTGGTTCCATCATTGTCAGAAAAATCTTGCTTTCTATTTTCAATTGACATCAATTTTGACTTTGGGATTTGCACAACTATCTTCTATTTTCGAAGTATATGTGAAACTATCATATATTTCTCAACACTAAGAAATAATATACCTGCGGTAGCTATTTAATATGGAAAGGGATATTAGATTCGGAACTAACAACACCACAAACAATGCAAACTGCTTTATTGTAACAGTAACTGAAGTAACAATAGCAATAGTAACGATAAAAACGTGGGAACTACAACGTAAAATAAAACGAACAAAACTAAATGGAATAGAATTGAGTATTGAGTTTATACGAACCTCCAAACGCATTCAAATTCCAAATACTCCGAATTGGAGTATGAAACTCGTCTGTAAGGGTTATCTTTGTATAAGGTGGCCTGTCGACAAAAATTGTGTACGAATGATTCTATTGGTGAAGGAAAGATCCCGCCAGAGTTTAGCCAATAAGTCCGTTAGTATCAAAATTCACCAGTGAGCTGTGACATAGGAGATACAGCATTGAAAAATCACAATTGAATCATCACCTACCTGTCACCTCGATTTCTCTGATCGAGAGGAATTGACTGAACATTGTGAAACCACTCTTCAAATCAGGAAAAAAAGATTAAATGAAAAATTATCGACCCATTTCGATTTTACCTTTATTTTCTAAGAACATTGAAAAATCAGTACATAGTAGACTATTGGAATATCTTAAAAAATCTGAAATACTTCATGATGGGCAATACGGATTTCGTAGATCCAGTGATACTGAGTCGGCAGTAATAGACGTTGTAACACAATTTCAGCTTGACCTCGATTCCAATAAACAATGTGGTCTTCTATCACTGGATCTTCGAAAAGCCTTTGATACGGTTGATCACAAAATTTTATTGGGTATATTACATCAAATAGGGGTAAGGGAAATAGTTCATGCCTGGTTTCAAAATTATTTGTTAGATAGAAAGCAATTTGTCTACACGGTGAAAAGAACCAGTTCACTCAAAACTGTCTTATGTGGTGTTCCTCAAGGATTCATTCTTGGACCGGTTCTTTCTCTCGTGTATATCAATGCTCTCTCTGATATAGATTTGAAAGGAAAATCAAAATGTTCGCAGATGATAAGTAATATATGGGGCAAATAATAAACATGAAATTATAGTTGATATGTTTGATCTCCAAAAAATATATCTTGGCTGATAAGTCACAAACTATCGTTGAATTTCGAGAAATCTTTATTTATGTTCATCTCTAAAAAATCGAATTCATCAAAATCTGACCATCTCATCAAAATAGATAATAAGATCAAATATTCTTCCATTGTGAGATTTCTGGGCATATACATAGATGAACATTTGACATGGAGTAAACATTTGGAAATTCTGAGAAAACGGATCTCTCTAATTATAGGAGTATTTTTTAAATTGCGAAATTTTCTGCTTTTGAAATAATTGAAATTAATTTATTTTTCTCTGGTATATTCTAGGTTTCAATACCTAATTCCGGTTTGGGGATCGGCAACAAAAACCTTGTTGAGACCTCTGACAGCTTTACAAAATAAATAGATTAAATGTATGTATGAATTTGACCGACAAAAAATGTATACAAACCCAATGAACTGTTAGATATATCTTCAATACACACACTTAAACTCTGCACGTTCATTCATTTGGTTAAAAATAAATTGAAACATTCTAATCTCATCTTCAAAATGAATAGTGACCAATATGACCATTCAACCAGATGTTCAAATAATTTATCAAAAATGACATTCAGATCAAACATAGGACAACAATCAATTTATTACAACGGAATAGTGTTATATAATGAAATACCTGATGCAATAAAAATATTTGAAAAATTCAATTTCAAAATTAAGTTGAAAAAGCATTCATTGCCGAAGGTGAAGGGCAACTATATTTTATTTTCACTATTATTAATTTTTTATTTCTGTGAAAAGTCTGATTTCATTCTCTCACTTTATTTTTATTTTTTTTGTCTCTATTTATTCGATTCATTATTTAATTGTTTCAGATTTTCCCCTTTATGAACTTGTAAGTTTCTTGGGAAATAAACATCATTAAATATCAGTCAACGCAACAAGGTTTTTATGCATCTTTTATTCAGCAATACAAACCAATTTGACATTCCAGAATACTTTTTTATTGTCATATTTCAGTGAAGTGAAAAGTTGTAGTGATGTTCAGTTCGCCGGCAGTTACTCTGGGCAATGGCCGCAAAATATTATTTTTCCACCTCTGTTGCGGCCGTAAAATGCTTGTTTGGCGTGCGGTTGTGCAAAAAATTGAATGTAGTGGAATTGCAACATAAAGTTAGTATTGAGAACAATTTCTACTACTAGTGTAACTAAGAATCAGTATTCGCAATGGATATAGTTCAATACAGTTTTGAGATTTGTATGGACGTAATAAAAGTTTCGAAATAATCTTCTAACTCGGCAAGTAGTTCCATCGGGTGTACTATGGATTCATATGATCTCTTTCCTTGTGAGAACCCCGTGACTTTTTGGTAAGAAATCCCGCTTTCTTCAAATTGCCTCAACCGGGGATTGTTAACTTTAACAAGAGATTCGGTAGTTTAAATTTTTCACTTATCAATGAAATTTTAAATCAGCTTTTAGAATTCATTTCTACAAAACTTATATTTCATTCGCATTATGTGTTGCAGCTCTAAGCTTTATTAGCTTTGGAGAGAAAAAAATGGACAGCAATCTCGTAATTTTTACCAGAATGTATTTTGCGAAAAATCAAAGGGGAATTTTCGACAGCATGAGAAATCTTACCGGTGTAGTCCCAGCAACTCAGGTTCGAAAGGGCCCTTTCATCAGCTTCTATCTTCCAGCACGTCCTGGAAAGTCCCGTAAAAGAGTCCAGGGATTCTTCGTTCAGCAAACAACAAAAACACCGGAGAATACCCGGGCACCACACACAAAATTAAAGCAAATAGAAAAGTAAATAATTATAGCGATCTTGCGGAAAATATATAATGAAAGCGTCGCGTGTCGAGGATTATTCGCCGATCGTATTCACCCACGTTCTTCAACTCTGGCGTTCAATCAACAATAATATCATCGTAGGTTTTTTCTCTCGGATAGTGGCCTTGAGCGAGGGCCAGTGAAAATTAGAAATCTCATGCTGTTTATACCAGGTGCGCGGAAAGTAAATGCTCATTAAAATATAACGAATTGTATTGCTGCAACATTCTGCCCCGGGAAAATGCATAAGGCATTTTCAAGAATATAACTTCTATATTACCAAAAAAAAATTTAAACAAAATTAAGAAAAAAAATTAATTTCTAGTTCGAAATTCATAACGAACATACAGAAACTGAAACGCAATGATATATAGATACATATATACAAATATAGACACATATAAGATGCCATAATATTCTAAATCGGTAAAGGACATAACTTCACGAGAGGTCTTTTCAGCTCTCCAGAAGCGGTTTTAATCGTAGCTACACGGGATATACCGTCACTTCCAGGGTGCAACGATAGTATACGAGCCAGAATCCACTTAGACGGTGGTAAATTATTATCTACAACAAGAACGAGTGCGCCAATTTCGGGGGAAATATTTCTATCGAGCCATTTACCACGCTGCTGCAGTGTTTGCAGGTATTCTCGATGCCACCGTTTCCAAAAGTCTTGGTGAACTCGTTGTAATAATTGCCAGCGGGATAATCTATTCATAGGGACAGACGTAAAGTCCGGAGAAGGAAAAGCGGTGAGCGGTTCAGTCGTAAGAAAATGTCCAGGCGTTAAAGCATTGATATCTTCAATATCGGATGATAAGGGTGTGAGTGGTCGTGAGTTTAATAAAGATTCGATCAAAGCCAACACTGTGGAAAATTCCTCAAAAGTGAGAATTTGATCACCAAGTACTTTCGTCAAATGACGTTTGACGGATTTAATTCCTGCTTCAGCTAGGCCGTTAAAATGCGGACCTGCAGGAGGGGAAAATTTAAAAGTTATAAGTTCCTTCTCTGCTGCGTTCTGCATTAATTTTAGTTCTCGACTTGCACCTACAAAATTGGTTGCATTATCGCAATATAAATGAGAAATGCGACCGCGACGCGCCATAAATCGTTGTAATGCTGCCAAAAACGTTTCAGTGGATAAGTCACTGGCAAGTTCGAGATGAACGGCTTTAGTAGCAAAGCAGACAAATAAGCATAAGTAAGATTTATTGGTTTTTACACCTCGGTGACGACTAGGAGTTACCAGGAACGGTCCTCCAAAATCTACCCCAGAATGGGAGAAGGGCTTAACTTGAGAAATCCGCGATATAGGTAATGAGGCCATCGGCGGCTGAAACTGTTTGGGATTTTGCTTCCAACAGGTCAAACATTTAGATAGTACCGAATTTATAGCTCTTTTCGGAGAGAGAATCCAAAAAGTTTGTGAAATTAGAAATTGGGTTGTGCGAAACCCACTATGAAAATATTTTTGGTGATAAAATTCAACAATCAATGTCGTTAAGCGACTTTGACGGGGAAGTAGAATCGGATGTTTAGTATTGTAGTTGAGATTAGCGTGGTTTAAGCGACCACCAACTCGAAGAACTCCTTGATCATCTATAAAAACACCAAGTTTTCGTAACGGCCTTGAAAAACTTTGTCGTTCTAATTCTTGTGCGAAGTACACTTGCTGAGTGAATTTCACTAGTACAATTAAAGCGCAATTATAGTCGTAAATAGATAGCACACCGGTTCGTTTATCACGCGGGTTTTTTGAATTATGAAGGAAACGCAAAACATAAGCTACTATTCTCTGTAGAGTAGTGAAACAAGAATGATGATTGAGTAGACTTTCTATACAATTTTCTGCAAGAATGTTGGTTAAAAAAGTGAGTTTTCTTTCTTCCTCAATCGGAAAATTCAATTCATCAGGAATTGACTTCATGTGCAACTCGTATTCATGAAGAATGGAAGGCCCATTAAACCATGATTCACACGAGAGAAATGCTGAGGGACATACGCCACGCGAGGCAATATCGGCTGGATTTTGATTACCAGCGATGTAATGCCAAGACGTATGCGGCATTTTATTTTGAATAAATGATACTCGGTTGGCAACAAAAGTTTTCCACCTATGCGGAGAACCTTTTACCCAATGAAGCGCGATCTGTGAGTCGGACCATGCATAAATATTCTCAAATGTGACTGTTTCACTCACGCTGTTCAAGACAAAAATCATTAGTTTAGTTAATAGTACCATGGCGCACAATTCCAATCTAGCAATAGTCAACTTTTTAGAGTGAGAGGCTACTTTAGATTTTGAACATAAAAACTTGACAGAAATTTCTTTTGATATTTCATGAAAACTACGTATATATAAAACACATGCATAACCTCTTTCACTTGCATCACAAAAGCCATGAAGTTCCGATTTATTTGAATGAGCTACAAGCGTTAAACGAGGAATGTCAAGTTTCGATAATAATTGAAGTTCAGCTTTGTATTGTTGCCACAGAATAACTATTTCATTCGAAGGAAAATCATCCCAACCAATTCCTGACACCCAAAGTCGTTGAATCAGATGTTTAGTAAAAAACGTGACGGGAGAAATAAATCCTAAAGGGTCATAGACTCTTGCGAGTTCGGATAGCATTATTCGTTTCGAACATTTTTGGGTATCACGCGGATTTACATTGAAACAAAAACTATCTCGAGAAGGATTCCACTGCAAACCTAATACTTTTAAAGACGGTTCATTTGAATCTGATTGAAAATCAAGAGGTTGGTGGGACAAAAAAGAGGGCGGTAGGTCTGCTAAAAGAGAAGGTTCATTGCTTGACCACTTTCTCAATTCGAAACCACCCTTGCGCATAAGTGAAATAAGTTGATTTCGCGTTTCAACGGCTTCGTTCAGAGTTGCGGTGCCAAAAACAAAATCATCAATGTATGAAAAGTTGCGGATTATTCTAGTAGCGAGCGGATAATTTTTTCCATTGTCTTCACATAATTGAAGTAAACATTTCAGAGCTAAGAAAGGAGAAGATGTAAGGCCATACGTAAGTGTGCGTAAACGATATTCCTTCACATCCTCTTTCGGTGAAAATCTCCAGAAGATTCTTTGATAATCTTGTTGCGAAGGATGAACCCAGATCATACGATACATTTTGCTTATATCTAGACATAAAACATATAAATGCAAGCGGAAATTAAGTAAAATATGACAAATATCTTGTTGTAACTTCGGTCCGGACAATAAACAATCATTCAAAGACTTTTGATTTGTCAATTTGGCGGAGGCGTTGAAAACTACTCGAAGTTTTGTCGTGAGACTCTCGGGCTTGAGTACGCAATGATGGATTAAATAATACAAATTTTGAGAAATGTTGACAGTATTAATCAATTCCATGTGATTTAACTGAAGATACTCTTTCATAAAATCAGAATATTGTGAATACAATTCGGGTTGCTTTAGCAAACGGCGTTCTAGCGAATAGAAACGTGATAAGGCATAATCTCGAATGCCAGGAAAAGTAGGATTACATTCACGAAAAGGAAGAAAAACAATGAATTTTCCATCATTACTTCGACTATAAGTTTCGGCAAACATTTTTTCACATAAAGAGTCATCCGGGCTTTGAAATGTTATTTCCGGAACATTTTCAACTTCCCAAAATTTCTTGATGGTATTTTCTAGGGAGACCGTCTCCTTTGTGTGACAGAGAAGAGAAGTAGTCGAAACAGAATTGGAAATATTAATTTTTCCCATCAAAATATAACCAAGAACAGTATTTATCGCGATAGGATCGTTATCTTTTCCAGCTATAGTTCCTGGTAAAAGCACTTTAGAAAATATATCCGCGCCAAGTAAAATATCTATGTTTCCCGGTTTATAAAAAGTTGTATCAGCAAGTTGCAAATTTTTTATGTGATTCCATTCGCTATGAGGCAAATTGAACGAAGGTAAAGGATCACAAATGGTATCCAAAATTATTGCGTCTGTAAACATAAGCGGTGATTCCGAACCTAAAGGTTTCAAGGTAAGGGGTACCGAACCGTTAGTAATTTTCGAATGCATATGACCGAGACCTTTCACTTCAATAGACATTGCGGACTTTCGTAAGCCTAATTTGGAAACTGCTTTTTTAGTAATAAACGAAACCATACTTCCCGAGTCCAGTAAACACCGAAAAGCATGATAATTTCCTCGATTATTGCAAACATCAATCCAAGCTGTCGATAACAAAGTATTTTGGTTGTGAGAAACTACTCCAGCGGCGCTAAGAAGAGAATTCTGTGACGGTTGGACTGGTTCTGGACTAGTCAAATCCAGATCTGCAGCCGAATTCCCGAGATTCGATTTGTGTTCTGTTCTAATATCTCCCGTTTTGTTAGAATTGGTTTTCCAACCATCCCCTTTCGAACATAAAAGAGTGTGATGAAATTTCGAGTTACACGTTTTACACTGATGAGTCGATCGGCACGATTTCAAATCGTGTAAATTACTTAAACAGTTAAAACATAAACGGCGCGATTTGCAAAAATTATAACGTTCTTTTTGTGCTTGCGAAGTGAATGCGGTACAATGATAAAGGGCATGATCTTCATTGCAGAAAAAACAATTATGAGCGGAGGTTCGCGGAGTATTTTTGGCAACGAAAAAGCTGGTAGTGCGAGAACCTACTGAATGATTTTGATTCACGGTTCTGGAGGGACGAGTGCGCGAAGGGCTTGGTGGCAACGTGTCCATTACAAAACATTCTTGTTTTAAAAATTCAACTAATTTAACATAAGTTGGCATTTCGCGTGAACGATGTTCCAATTCAAAGCGAGAAGTTGTTTCGTGATCTAATTTTTTCAACATTAGCATGATAAGAACAAAATCCCATTGGTCTACGGGGTAACCTAAACCCTTTAAAGCCTCAAGATTTTCAGAAAAAGTGTCTAATAATTTAAGAAAAGAAGCGGAGTTATCTCTAGTGGTTTTGGGGCAATTTTCAATATCGGCCCAATGAGCTTGTGCTCTGAGTCTCTTATTGTCATATCTTTCAATCAAAGTATTGTATGCAATTATATAATTGTCAGAAGTTATCTTTAGTATGCGGACCACAGCAGCCGGTGGACCTTTCAAAGAATTTACAAGATAATTAAATTTCTCAACGTTACTCAACGAAGGATTATTATGTACCATAGAATTGAATCGATCTAAAAATGAAGTGAACAGTTTGTAATCCCCTTCAAATTTTACGAGATCTATTTGCGGTAATCGGAGGTTGGAACTATGAGAGTTTAAAGCGGTTACAGGGGTTAACATGGTGCTATTCAAAGTAGCGGTAGTTTCATTTTCGAATAAGTCGTTATACGTGGCTTTGACGGTATAATAATCATCAAGAAACCCTTGGCGAATAACATTTTCTGAATCGATGTCTTCTCCAGAGTCTCCACTGAGTAAAGTTTTAATTAAAGCGCTATGGTGTTTCATAAATTCATCGTGAATATCCTGAATATCAGCATATCTTACTTTAAACAAAGTTTGGCGTGATTTTTCGGTCTTTGCCTGATTAGCTAATGTAACAAGGACACTCATGTCAGTAAGGCAAGAATTGCGATAATGTTTATATTGTTTCACTTTCTCCATTATTTTGGAAACGATGTCAACGCGAAAAAACCTGAGAACAAACTAATGGAATGCGAACTGCGCAAAAAATGACCGGTCGGCTGGCGTGCGATACGATCGAACACAATTTTTTATATAGCGATGCGGAATAGGTTTAAATTGGAATATGGAAATTGCGATGATTTGAAAATTAGTAATACGTGTTCAATTTGATTGAAATTTTCACAAATTTTCTATTTTGTGAAAAGGAGCTTGAAAACATATATGCGTTATGAGTAAATGCGATTAAGTCTCTGTATGTACGTGGCGAAATTTTTGAAATATTACTGAACGAATTTTGCGAAGAAAAATTAAGAAAAATCACGAGACGTATCCGGCTCGAAGGACCAAATGTTGCAGCTCTAAGCTTTATTAGCTTTGGAGAGAAAAAAATGGACAGCAATCTCGTAATTTTTACCAGAATGTATTTTGCGAAAAATCAAAGGGGAATTTTCGACAGCATGAGAAATCTTACCGGTGTAGTCCCAGCAACTCAGGTTCGAAAGGGCCCTTTCATCAGCTTCTATCTTCCAGCACGTCCTGGAAAGTCCCGTAAAAGAGTCCAGGGATTCTTCGTTCAGCAAACAACAAAAACACCGGAGAATACCCGGGCACCACACACAAAATTAAAGCAAATAGAAAAGTAAATAATTATAGGCGGAAAATATATAATGAAAGCGTCGCGTGTCGAGGATTATTCGCCGATCGTATTCACCCACGTTCTTCAACTCTGGCGTTCAATCAACAATAATATCATCGTAGGTTTTTTCTCTCGGATAGTGGCCTTGAGCGAGGGCCAGTGAAAATTAGAAATCTCATGCTGTTTATACCAGGTGCGCGGAAAGTAAATGCTCATTAAAATATAACGAATTGTATTGCTGCAACATTATGAATCCTGACAGTGATAACGAACACCACATTCACTATTAATTTATCTATTTATGGAAGTATCTTCATTTAAGTGATTTTTTTTTGTTTATATAGAGATTACTGATTGTTTGCATGATGTTCGTAAGGCGTTAATAATTATAAAATAATTATTAATATTTCCGAAGTTGAAACACCTAACGTGGTTTCAATACATAATTTCGGTTTGAGAATCAGCATTAAAAACCTCAATGAGACCTCTGAACTCTGAAAACTCTACAAAATGAATTTATCAAAGTATAAATAAATTTGATTATAAAGAACCGACAAAAAATGTATACAAAATCAATCATCTCTCAGATATAACACACACTGAAACTCTGCCCGTTCATTCAGTTGGTCAAAAATGAATTGAAATATTCCAATCTCATCTTCAAAATTAATGGTGACCAACATGATAATTCAACCAGATCTTCAAATAATTTATCAACGATGAAATTCAGATCAAACAAAGGACAACAATCAATTTATTAAACAGGAATAGTGTTGTATAAAGGATTGTACCGGCATGTATCAAGATGGCGGACAAGCCAGACAAAGTTTTAATTACTGAACTGAATAAATTGACTAAAAGTGAACTATTGAACCTTTTCGTGTATAAAATAGTCCCCACTAGTAATATTACGAATGCAGTTGTTAAAAACTACATTAATGAATACTGTGAATCAAAACAAACGGACGAACGGGAAATTTTTCACGACTCGAGTAGTGTCATAACCTCCAATGACGAGTGCAGCAGTATTCAATGTGTTAGAACAAACTTGGAATGGAAAGCAGTAAGTCGAGAAAATGACATTTTGCGTAACCTTGTGGGACATTTGGAGAAGAGAATACGTGATCAAGAAATTATTAATAAATTTTATTTGCCCGTAAACAATTTCTCTACCCAAGGAAAGACATCTACTGTCCAAATAGGCAATCAGGCGAAATCGAATCAAGAAACGCAGGTACCTTTGGCCCAACCGCAGCCAGAGGATGTCCTTTCGATCAATCTATCGCCTCAGGTGAAGCCACCTATCGGTACCAACACAAATAAGATGATGAACAAAAATTGTCAACAACAGGTGTCCTTGCCGTCAAGCAGCAGATCATTTTCTGATGTAGTACAGACACCTAGTGCTGAACACGACGCAAAAACAGAGCTGAGAGATAAGCAACTGACTCAAACACACAAAAACAAACGTAAACAAAACATCATTATTGGAAGAAATAAAACAAATGACATCAAAACAATTCCTAAGCTTGGACATCTCCACGTCTTTAGACTTTCGTCAGAAGAAACCGAGACGTCTCTCACCAATTTTTTGAAGAAATCCGCACCTCAAATTAGTTTCACATGTGAAAAGCTGACAAGAAAGGATGACCTTTCAGCGTCATTTAAAGTCTCTTTTCCACTCTCCAATGTTAAAGAGGTCTATAACCCGGATATCTGGCCAGAGGAATGTGCTATCAAACGATACACTTTTCCAAAAAAATTTGCAACGCCAACCGTGACGAACTTAGCGACATGAAAACTTCAAACGACAGTGAAGTGCAAAGTGCCATCAATATTAACATTCAATGCCTATCCAATGAAATAAATCTCATTGAAAACTTTATTGAAGAGTACAATTTATCATTCTTGTTAATATGCGAACACTGGTATACTGATACTGACCTAGAAAATATTAGCATATCGGATTTCAAACCTAAAGCCCATTTTTCTCGCAAAAAACACATTAGAGGTGGATCATCTATTTTCGTAAAGAGTTCCTTATTTGCTGAATGTATTTCTATCGAGGCCATCAAATCTATGAGCATTGAAATGGTCTTCGAATGCTGTGCCATATCATACAGAGGCGAATATTGCATTATCAATATTTACAGGCCCCCCTCTGATGATAAGAAAAATTTGGATCTTTTTTTCGAACAGTTTTCTAAATTATTGTCTTTTTCTACGAAAAAATTTAAAAATGTAATTATCGGAGGTGACCTTAATATCGATCAGTTTAGTAATAGCTTGATCACCAAACAAATGTTTGATGTATTCAATTCGTTCGGGATGACATCACTAATCAGCGAATACACAAGAATCTTTACGACTGTGTCTTACACTAGCTACACATCCATTGATTATGTAATCACAAATGCACCACATATGATAAAAGCATCCAATTTCGATCCAGGACTTTCGGATCACCACTGTCAAATTATAGAATATAATATCACAAGAAATAATTCCGCTGAAAATATCCAAAAAATATATTCGTTCCGTAGGTTTGATGAGTGTTCACTGAATGAATTCAACGAACAACTTTCACAACTAGATTTTTACATTGATGATGAGTCTGATGTTAATACCATTTTCGATAACTTTTTGAATGGGTTCCTCAGGTGCTTCGATGTCGCTTTCGAGAAGAGAATTAAGATGGTGCCCTCCAGCACCAACAAAAACCAAAAAATTAAATTTTCTACCGAACTCAATGAAAAAAGAAACCAACTACGCGAACTGGACTGGCTACGTAAAAGATTTTCTGATACGAAATTGAATACAAATTATAAACTTCTTAAAAGAGAAATAAATAAACAAATAAAGGCAGAAAAAAAAGCATATTTCAAAAATATTCTTGAAAATTCTGATAACAAAAACAAAACGGCCTGGACGATTGTAAATAACGCAAAAGGTAAACGAAAAAATAATAAAATGGTAGACATTAATTTCACTTGCATCCTTATTCTTCATTGCAATTGAATTAACTGCAGATTCAATCATTGTAATGGAAGATTTTTCCAATTATTTCAGAATGTCGCATGCTCTATTCAGTGATATCTATATAAGACCTACCCTACACTGATGAGGGGCAAAACCCCGAAACCGGTATAACTCGTTTCGGAAAACGAAATATGAATCGTCCGAAAGGCTGTCTTCATGGAAAAAATGTACTTGCTGAATTGATTCGACTCAGTTCAGTAGCTGTTGTAGTACTATCATCATTTCTGTTTTCTCTGAATCAGCCCATATGCTTGGAATCGTGCTGAATTCATGTTATGTACTTACTTTAATTCATATTTCATATATCTGTCAGTTGCGGTCACAATTTTTTTAAGACAATGGCAGTTGCGAAGACCTGAATATAAACCAAATCATCTCATTTCTCTCTACTTGTTCTTCCGCACACGATCTTTCTCGAGAATATATTGTTTTCATACTGGATTTTCCTGAAACATCGGGTGGAGACAAGGTGGTCCTGGTCCTAATAGAGTTTCTGAATATATAAAAAATATGAATAGTAAACGGATACTTATATTTTTGAAAAAAAAATTTTTTTTTGGACCAACCTTTGTATATTCATAAATTCTCATTTCAGATAATTTGGTCATTGAAATGTTTCGAAGTTTGTCTAGTAAACAATATTATTTTCCGTTACAAAGAAATTATTGATTATTCCAGAAATCAAGGAAATACTATACTTCAAAACCCTGTATAATTCAAACCGTGGCATTCGCGTGGTAGGCACTGTAGAACTTTTTGATCAATAATAACTCATCTACATTATATCAGAAAATAAAAGAAATTCACGGACGATTTTAGAAATCATTTCTAAATTATTCCGAAACATCCCTTCTCCATATTTTTTGGACCATCGCCGCAACTTTATTTGGATTCAGATTAATGAGCACAGACGTTGACACATTTGTATGTATGTTAGCTACATAGTTTCAAAAAATCAGCTGAATATATTGGTGAAAGCTGACTATACAAAGGGATACATTTTTCCGAAATTGAAAATATATTTTTGATCGCCCCGTACCTTTCAAATATTTAAAGTTGGATGGTTAGTTCAAATGCAAAATATGATCGCCCTCTTATGTACTGTAAGTAACATCAATTGCACATGGATCTGCAGGAAAACGAATATTTTCTCAAAAAAAGTTCGATAAAAATTACCAAAAACAAAGTTCAACCCTCTGTATACCCGCCAGTTTTGATTCTAGAAACTTTTGTCATTTGAACTTTTTGATGCACATATTGTGGACTATTCCATTATGAAAATTCAGATCGATACAATGAAAATGAAATTCCGTATTTTTTGAAAAATCGTCAAAATATCGAACTTTGACCCCCTGTAGAATCCAAACGCGGGCATTCAGAGAGTTGGCGCAATGATAACTTTTATTCAGGATGGCATGGGCGACATCATATTGAAATTTCAGCGATTTTCACCGAAACCGGTTTTCCATAAGATTAGTGCGGGGTCCTTTCTCGGTGCTGTTTTTGATCATAACCTGTCATGGGAGCAGCAAATAGGATGCGTCTGTAGAAAAATTAATCAATGCTTTTATCTGTTGACTGTACTGAAAAATATGCTAGACGTGGACACATTGCTGACCATCTACTACTCATATGCGTACTCTGCGATTTCCTACAGCATTATTGCTTGGGGACAGGGACACGACATTCAGAGAGTTTTCGTGCTACAGAAACGGATTTTACGACTCATATTTGACCTACCTTTCCAGACCTCGTGTCGTAATACTTTCAAGGATAAGCGGATTTTAACAGTTACATCAATTTATTTATTGAAATTACTGTGCTACATATATCAGAATAAGCATAAACTCCTTAAAAATTATGACATCCATAAATACCACACAAGACATAATAGCGATCTGTTGATAAAAAAAGCAAATCATTCTTTTTATAAAAAATCACCTCTTATGGCTGGTGTTCAGTTTTTCAATAAACTTCCTAAAAATATAAAGAACTCTCCCTCGTACATGGTCTTCAAAGGTAGGTTGAAGAAAATTTTAACAGATAATTGTTTTTATAGCCTGAATGAATTCGAAGGTTTTCTTTCAGAACAAACAAATTAGTTTTTTTTGTCCATCGGCACTATACACCGATAAATTTTATTTGCTACTTATTTTGTGACCGTGCCCTGTATTATTTTTAGATGAATGTTCGTATTTATCTGTAACCTGACTCGTCCAATCTATTGTGAAATGGAATAGTGGATTTAATAAATTTGAATTTGAATTTGAATTTGAATTTGAATTACCTGATGCAATGAAAAAAATGTAAAAATTCGATATCTAAGTTAACTTTAAGAAACATTTATTGCGATAAGTGAATGGCAATTTTATTTTATTCTTATTTTTATATTTTCCTTTCTGTGACAAGTCTGATTTTATTATCTTACTTTTTTATCATTTTTCTAAAGATATTCATTTAATTTTTTGCTAATTCCAATGTAGCTGATTCAATATTCACTTGTTTCTCATTTTCCTTTTTGTAAACTTGTAAGTTTCTTGGGAAATAAACATCATTCATTCAACTACTGTTTCAGGTTCATGGAGAGGGAAAAGGACGCCCTCATCAACCGAGCGAACAGCCTGAAGCGAGCCATCCGAAGCCTGGTAGAGCACACCGAACAAGTAGTCGACGAACAAAATAGACAATCATCCTCAGCAATACCAACCGTAAAAATATCTTTAAGTACCGATTTAGATAAGATTGACCCGATCAAAATGGACTCTCTGAAAGTGATGCCGACCATAGAGGCGGGGGGGAGCGCGGACACGAGTTCGTGCCCTTCCCCGACGAGCTCCATCCTGACGGCGAGGTTGGCGAACATTTCCCCCTTGCCGGACGTGAGGAGAGACTCTGCCGTTGAAGGGGACGACCTCCTGCCGCTCCCAGTGCCCGCTGATTTCGCTGACAGTCGGCGGGCGAGCCAAATTCAGCAACAAATGAGGTGAGGAGTGACACATTTTAGCATTGTAGAATCTGAGCTGAATCCGGCTCGAAGGACCAAAGTTTGCTAAATTAAATGAATATTTAGAAACAGCAGAAAATGTTTTGAGAATTACAGTGTATCAATAATTCACGATCTCCATCGTATACAAGACTAGCTGTTGCCCGCGACTTTGAACCGAACGAAAGCATCACATCTCTCTTGCTTTTCTTCGACTTCATTTGCATATACTATTATTTTTGACTGAATTCCAGGTTCAATCATAATAAAATCTAGTTTATATCACTCCTGAATAGTGTAGCTTTCTGTTAGTGAAAACATTTTCGGAACATCGCAACTATTGAACAAAGATTAAGACAAGTTAAGACTCAATTCATGGAAGACATCTAAGACGATAAAAGAATCAAATCATCAGCTATACCTTCTTCTATTCCTTCAAAATTGTATCCTGAATAAAGTAGAGTAGGATCGTTAGCAAATATGAATAACCTTCCTTTCAGATCCAAATTTTTCATAAAATTAATATAAACTAAAAGAAGGATAGGGCCAAAACTGAGCCTTATGATGCTCCACAAATAACATTTTTTCACCCTCCCGTTTCTTCCCCCATATAAACTTACTGTTTTCTATTGGTCAGATAATTTGAAAACAAATTGTGAACTTTTCCCCATACCCCCGCGTATACTGTGGTTAACAGTATCGAAACCTTTTTTGAATCGACTGACAAGAGTACACATATTTTGTTGAGATCCACTTGTGAACGAAAGTTAGTGATGACATCCATTGCTGCACACCCAATATTTTATTCTGTAGGAGCTTTTATCAGGCTCACAAATAAAATCTTCTGGCCAATAATTGCATTAAGAATTCATACATTGAAATAGTCAAAATCATTTTTGATTCCTCATTCTTTAATATGTTCTTGAGCTTGATATATTCTGATATAACTATTGTTTCAAATTGACAGTATTGTTATAATATCAGAAGTTTTTATATTTTTTCGAATATAACCCTGATATTTCACCAAAAAATAAACTGACAAAAGAAGGAACGAAAAATGATATACACTTCTTTTTCCAGTATGGAAGCATCGATAGAGAAAGTTCTGCAAGAGACCGCATCGACGCTCAGAAAGATCGAAATCCAAAAAACGGCCATCGAAGAAGAAAGCGAAACCGATAAAGACAAAGACCAACGCCAACAGCAACGACGCGAAAGCCTGAAAGACGACATCGAGAAAATGGCGGACGACGACAAAGATCGTAGTAGCCTCTTGTCGGCGATATCGAACGAAGAAGTGAGCATAACGTCGGAGATAGCCGATCAAAAGTCGTTCGCGCCTCGCAAAGACAGCAACGGTGAGGACATGAACGGTCACATATGCCACATTGACTCCCCAGAAACCGACACTTACCCCAATTCGGACGTCATCCATGGTGAGTCTTTAATGGATGATATTAGCTCGATGTTAGGTGAAGTGTACGGATACGGTCTGGATAGCGTTGAAAATACTTACACTGACGACACGACGTTGTTTCCGAGCGATATAGGTAAGGAAGAAGCACCTCCGTCACAGAATCGAGAAAAAGCTATGCAGAAACGAAAGCGTAACCTGATGGGGTGTGAAATGGTGTAAAAGGAATAAAGAATACCCAGTCAAAAAGTATAGTTCTTCCACAAAGTTATATTTTTTTTAAGTTCGAACTCATTTAATAATGATAATAATAATCGACTTTACTTAGTATTTCCATATTACATAATAGGCGAAGTTTGCCTATAGGTACTCTTACACTCAACCTAATATGCATTATAATAAATACAGTAACTGAACGAAAATAATCCAGTTATATCCGTAAATGATGTAGTGAAATATAGTAGACAATTTCAATCTGAGACAGATTATACTCTCATTTATTCCATTGATACCATTATTGTACTTTGGATGAGCCTCATTTTTTCGGATAATACTTTCTAAGAGATAATACTATCAAAACGTATCGATGGTTATGATATTCCAAGTAAAATAAAAGAAAATATCACCATCATTTCAAAATAAACATTTGAATTGATTCATATTTATAGGTAGAATTTATTTGAAGAAACTTGTGTTATTTTGTATTGACTTGCAGAAGAAAGAGCTAAAAACTACTTCCTCGAAGCAATTCAAAACTTCCATGAGAAAAGTAACATCAGAAAATTAACAAGCATTTATGTTGACATTCGTAGAAATGAATCGAGGGCGCTTATTTGGCGCAAAGGGCACTGGTCCACATGAGAGTCACTTCGTCTTGCTTAATTTGTATACCAAGCACATGAAATTTTAATCGAATAGATAGATTTAATGGGATATTCCTATATAATAAGGAAAATCAGAGAGTTGTTTGTTATAAAATTCCTCTCAACAGGTTAATAAATCAAAAGCATATACAAGCTGTCTTCCGTTCAGAGAAATATTTTTAACTGCTCAGTGGGTATATGGATGATTCATGGAACTTCCTCACCAAATATTTTCGAAAACCTGATGCTAATCTGCTTTTGATAAGTTGACATTCTGATTACATACATTTTCATGAGTGCCATTTGGAAAAATGTTTTTTTATGATGGGAACGAAGTTCTAAAGTGATTTTTGACTTCTTCTCTGGATTACTAAAACAAAGTCACAAAAATTCTATCAAAGAAGTAATAGAAGTTCACATGAAAGTCACTTTTTCTTGTTCAATATGTAGGTATACGAAGAACAATTGCTACATATACTTCTCAGATAGTTATGATAAAATTGAAGATGATATGAAAAGTGATCTGGATAAAATTCTCATTTGGCTTCATCAACATAAATTAACTCTAAATTCTGATAAATATTCGTATATGTATATTTCCGAACGATCAATCAACATTCCTGCTAATCCTATAGTATTCAATAATAAATTTATAAAATACGCAGAAACAACTGAATTTTTAGGTTTATATATCGATGAGAGATTGTAATGGCGAAAACATATTGAAAGAATTAGAATGAAAATATCTCCTCTCATTGGAATTTTCTACAAAATCCATAAACTACATATCTCTCACATTATTGAAAAATATATACTCCAGCCTAATCTATTCACAATTGCATTATCTCATTTCAATTTCGGGGACAGCAAGTAAATCCATTATCAAACCTTTGAAAATTTTACAAAACGAAACAATTAAAAGTATTTATAAATTACCTTATCTAGAATCAACAATAAATTTATACAAACCGCACAATTTATTGGACTTAGATTCTCTCCATAAACTCAAAATTAGCTGTTTCATCCATTCTATTAAAAATAATAGTAAAAAGTCAGATATTATTTTCACTCAAATTGCTGATATCCATAATTACTCCACGAGACAAACAAAATTACTAGCAACAAATAAAACACAATCAGATTTTCGAAAAGAGTCAATTTACCATGATGCCATCATAATATATAACTCAATTCCAGAAACAATTAAAGCATTTCGCTCAACAATGTAATTTAAGCAAAAATTCAATCAATTTTTGATCAGCTAATGTACAATATATTTTGCATGTAGTCAACAGTTATGTTTTTTTTCTACCTTCATTGGTATTCATCAGTTTTGAAAGCCATTTCATTTTGACTGCTTTTAATTTCGTTAAATGTATGAATTTTTTTTTCCTTTATACTTTTGAGAATTTCATTTTTTGACTATGTACTCGTGTGTTTTAGTCCCTATTCATAAACATGTAATGTTTCTTGGGATAATAAAATTGAATTGAAACATTGAAACATATACATAACATATTGTTAAATGTCAAAATGCCACACTTTTCATCGATAGCAACAGGCAATACAAAGGCGATATTTAAAAATACAACAGCATATTCACTGTTGTACTATTCTTTTCCCAAATGGTTTCAACATTCGCTTCTGTATAGTTCCTTTCTTCCGTGCCTCAATCCTCTCGCAGAAGCTTCCAGCTTGGGCTGATGTCTTGTTTGAGTTGGAATCTATGAGTCGAAGCCGAAGCTTCTGGGTGAGATGGACATTACACCTTTACCGCTCCCCAATGACGCCATGCCCTGAGTGACAACGGATTTGTAGTCGGTTGTAGCATGTGTGGAATTGTTGCCAAAATATGGAATACTACTCCAATAAGATTCTTGTAAATTCGTGATTTAGATCAGTTCAAACCGATCTATAAACATCCGTTCTACGAATGCATGGAAACGACTTGAAATAATATGAAAATTATTTCCAGTTCGTCGTGCGTAAAGAGTGGAACACAAGCAGCAGTTTTAGAAGTTATCGACTTTATTCAAGAAAAACTTGATAAAGATAATTATGTGGTAGCTGTTTTCGTGGACCTCAAAAGGGCCTTCGATACGGTTGACCACTCAATACTTATCAAGAACTTAGAATCTATTGGTATTAGAGGTATTGTGAATGACCTTTTGAAATCATATTTTGAAAAAAGAACTATTATGACCTACACTAATAACGTGGAAACTGATAGATTGAATATTAACGAAGGAGTTCCCCAGGGGTCGGTTTTAGGTCCCATTTTATACTTATTATATATACAAAATCTGTCCCAAATCAATTTATCTTGTCATTATACCATATACGCGGATGATACAGTGCTTTTATTTGCAAATAAAAACCCTTTGATTCTAGAAAACACGATAAACGAGGACTTACTAAAATTTGAAAAATAGCTTTATTCCAATCTTCTCTCTGTTAATTCCAAGAAAACTGAAAATATGATTTTTCAACAGAAAAATAAACAAAATATCAACTTGAATATAAAAATAGAAGATGAGCAATTGAAATAAACATCTTTGAAGAAATATCTTGGCATTTGGATTGATGATAAATTGAAGTGGGATATACATATTGAAAATCTAATAAAAAAAATATCTTCCATCACTGGTGCCCTAAGAAGATGTCCAAATTGAATCCCAAAATAGCGAATATATTTTTATATTCACATATTCTCAGTAGAATCAAATATTTAATAAATATATGGGGATCTTGTTCTAAAAATAATTCTAATAAAATTTCCGCTCTATACAGGAAAGCTCTGAAAGTACTGTATCGTCTACCATTTGACACTCCATCACATCAACTTTATTCAATTACAAACACATTTTCTTTGGATGAGCATTATGAAATGGATACTCTGAAAGTATCATATCTTATTATTAATAATATGATGAAATCTAATTTTATATTAATCAAAAATTCAGATTTTCATAATCACCTTACAAGACAACATAACTTGTTCCACCTTGATTCCGCAAACTCTGTAATTGGACGGAGAAGGTTCACTCATGAAGCACTCTCAAAATTCAATGAAATACCCGAAGATATAAAAAATTGTAGAAATATCAATGAATTTAAAATCAAAATAAAAAATTATTTTCTCCAAATGAGAAAGTACAATTCGATGGATTCTTTCTTTGTTTCTATATTTTGTTTTATCTTTCTGTTTGTTGTCTCTTTGTAATTCTGAAAAAAAATCATTCAATGAAATATGTAATCAATATAAAGTTCATGATCAGTCTCATACCAGTTTGAAACTGTTTGACTGTTCATGATATTCCTTTATAGAAACTTAGTAATAATTTGAACATATACACCCTATTATCATTTCATAATTGTTATTGAAAAAAAAAATGTAACATTACGACCTAAAAATAATATTCAAGAAAAGGGTATATATAAATTTTGTACTTATGTAGCATTGAATGAATCACGAATAAATAAAATAAATAAATGAATAGTTCTACGAGTACGTTATACAAACAGTTTCATTGTCTAATGTCTTGCTTGCCATGCTAGGAATAGCTACTTTCAAAACTAGAGCTCGGTTGGAGTTTTTCAGATTTCACTTCATAACAAACTTGGGTCTTGGGATCCCTTTACTCGCACCAACTCTTGAATTGGTACTCAATGGTTTCCTAGAAACCTAGGATATCAGTAAAGAAATATTTCGTAAGGAATTTGGGAAGGGAAATTATTCCTCAAAAAATATTTTGAAACAAATTTAGTGTTATTCAGTCGATATCATTCCAAAACAATTTTGATTGAAGTGATATACCGACTTTCTTCCGGATCTTCTTTCTCTTTTATATTCCTATGAAACTATGTCAAAAGAACATAGTTCAAATAAAGGGGGAAAGAGTATAAAGTTGGTATTCACTCTGACCTTTTTGAAAATGTTTCCAGCAACTCTTCTCTTGACAATGGGAATGCTAATTTGAACAGTTGTACTCGACAAGTTATTCTCAAACTGACAAAGCTAAAATCATTGATGATATTACAGGTCTTACATATGCTGTACAAGATAAATGTTTTGATTCCAATTTTCGCAAGTGAAAAAAATATTTTCAGGCAATCTATGCCTCAGAAGTCATCACGAGCTGACGGAAGTTAGGTATTCCTCAACATGAAGTTGAAAGCAAGTTTTTGAAAAGCACTCCTTGCTATTGATCTCACGTGATATTACCATTGGACAAAATTGCTGACCATTATTTCGAGCATCAAGATTGAAACAGAAACTCCCGACATTATACGATTATTCCACGAAATGATTAATTTCATGAGATAAGGTTTCTATAAATATATGGTTGAAAGTCTATGATTTCGAAGATGCGATGTATTGAAAGTCGGAGCTAAAATAATCTTTTTGCACGTATCAGAATCCAAGCATATTGAATGAAATATCGATAGCATTGATAATTTCTTCTCCTGCTTCTCCCATATTTCCCAATTTTATTTTCGATATCTGATATCTCAAAATCGTATGATTTCGTGCAATACTGCAGTAAATGGCAACTCTGAGAAAATCGTTCATTCAAAACCTCTTCTACCAGGTAGGAAACTTGATGACCAAGCAGACAATGGAAACAAGTCACACAATGATATTTAAATGAGAAGTCATAAATGTGAAACTTGAGCTAGCTTGTCGTAGATCAGCAGTTATTCCCTAGGAGTTCCAGTTATTTCTCAACCTTGAAGATCGGGTCACCGATAACTGTGAATGAAAATTCAGCCTGATTCTTTTTTCACGTCCTTCAGCTGACATCATATTTCAGTCATGTCCATGATTTGGCACAATTCCATTCATCTCTCAGCGTCTTGTAGCTCACCACCATTCACTCATCTTTTTTTTCCAAATACTGTTTCTCGAAATTCGCTTTTCTACAGAAAGGAAAATGAGTCTGAAAAGGGATTCTCTGGAGCGCCGCAGACGCAGTTCTCGTCCGAAAGTGGAAACTATCAAAGTGGAAGACGATACCCAGTTTGGTTTCGAAAACCGTGCCTTTATTCCTCAACAACTATTTTTAGATAACAAGTTCGAAGCGGAACCACCGCCCCGATACTGCAGTCTGGCCCAATTCGTAGAAGGTACGTAGATCCACTACAACTTTTTTAGATTCGTTGTTTTTTAGCTTTTTCTCGCTTGATCCCTTCAATAATGTACAGGGGCTCCCTATGATATTACGAGGCCTTCAATATATCTTTGTGTACTATTGGTTGAAAAATCTTCTAGACTCCTCAAAGTCAAGACAGTAGACCGAAGTGAATGTTTCTAGGTTATTCGAAAATAACCGACAGCTATTGCTGAAATGAATGTTTCCATGGATGCTGTGAAGTGGAAAATAGTCCTTTTGGAATTAATCCATGGCAGAATTTTGAACTCTTTGACTTCCATGCTGAAGTCATGGTCAGAACTTATTTTTTTCCCGAATCTTCACTATTGTCACATCATATGAATGTATTTTTATTATTCAGTCATTATTCAAATATCTTATCATACTGAAGAATTGGGGAGGGAAATGCAAACTCCCAAAACGCGTCAGCACTGGCCGAAATATGACACGTCAGAGGAAAAAAATTTAACATATCTCGCAACAAATCTCGATTTTACGTGAGCAGAAATCAAAGGAGTAAAAGCTGCTAGGCATTTATAATGTTATGTGATATATTTCAGTCCATAACATAGATTTGTGGCCTAAATTTCCACAGCAGTTCAGAACATTACCGATATATTATTTTCAATGGAAATTGCAGCAGAATTCCTATTCTACATTTATATTATAATGTATGCATAATAACTGAGGGTTGAGTTCCAAACCGATTATTCTATTGCTGAACAGCTAATGCAAAACTTACTTCTGACGAATTCACGCTGAGCCTCATATAAATGTAGCACACATACATCAAAATGGACCTCACAACAATGTTTCCGTAAGTTCACATCGCTTGGAATACGAAAAAACACTGTGTCGGGTGTATTTCTTATAGCGGTTTTGCACACAGTACAATATAATACTTATAAGAAGGTTTGGTAAAATTCCTTCAATCGGGCTCCGCCTCAAAAATAAAATTTTTTTGGTGGAACTCACGTATTTTGGCCTCCTGAACAAAAAATTCCAATGGTTCTCAACTAGTTTCGGAGATACGGCCCCCCAAAGACAAGAAATCGGGGTTTCACGCCTATGTTTGCTTCTCAGCTAATTCTGCTCGAAATTCCTATTCTCTTCTTTCCATCAGCACAATATACACATCCTATATATCTTTCTTCATCACCTTCCAACAGAATTATGAGTATTTTTCACTACAAAACTCTAAAATGTAAATCGCCCACTGTTTTGCTAACTTCGATTTCTTTTGACGTTTTACATTTTAGAGTTTTGTAGTGAAAAATAGAAAGTGCTGTTCCTATGAGGCAAACTATTGTGAATGATTATTCCATGAGAATGTAATGATTTTCTTCCAGATTAATTTCCAATTCTTGCAGTTTTCAGATTACTGGATTGCCTATGGTATCATAACTATGAGTATCTGAATTTATCATATAAGATATTGAGGAATGTTTGTTCTTATGTTTTATTGAATGGATGAAAATACAAATTTTTATTTTAAATAAAGAATCGAGTTCAATGAGATTTTTTGGTCTATATTTGAAAATATTTTTAGAAATATGTCTATAATTTTTCGAAAATGACTCCAGTGTGAAAGTCGAGAGGTCGAACAGTTCAACATTTTGTACACGTATGATTTCCCGAAAAGACTACTTTCGGCAGAGAACTCTTCACCAAATGCGATAACAATATAATTATATATATATGCTGGCTGGAACTTCCGGTTGATCCGCGTCTGGAAAGATTTACTTGTCTACGTTTCGGCTCCCATTTCGGAGCCATTTTCAAGACTGAGTGACCTTGCGTCTAGGTTGTCTTGAGTCTAGTGATGATAGCCAGCTAGTAAGACAACTCAGACCTAGACGCAAGGTCACTCAGTCTTGAAAATGGCTCCGAAATGGGAGCCGAAACGTAGACAAGAAAATCATTCCAGACGCGGATCAACCGGAAGTTCCAGCCAGCACATTTCTGACCGCGGAAGCCTAGCCGATCATATATATATATATATATATATATATATATATATATATATATATATATATATATATACATATATATATATATATATATATATATATATATATATATATATATATATATATATATATATTAATATAATATACCAATCCAACATAGATTTGAATGCAACAATTTTTCTCACTCCACCTGTGAACTATAAACACTCTTTATTCTACTTCAATGCGGTTGATTATCGGGAGTAATTACACAAGTGCTTCAAAATTACCGATAATTTTCTATGAAAGCATGTTATCTAAAAACTGCATGAGTTTATTTTCATATTTTGTCGGAAGAGCTCGACTCCGAAGGAGGAGGGCTCTTTTAGCAAAATATGAAAATAAACTCATGCAGTTTTTTTACTGACAACATGCTTGAATGGAAAATTATCAGGTTTATTTTGATGCACGAGTGTAATTCGGTATAATATTTCCGGAGTTAAAACAACGACGTTTGAAATTCAGTATTTATGCTTGTCAAGATGACATTTCAACAATCGTTATTATAGATACACGGACCGAGCGGGTACTTTTCTATACCTACCGAGTATTTACCAGCCCGAAAATGTCCCGGCGGGAATTTATCGGGGGTTATATCCCGAGTGCACCAAGTTTATTCGGTTAAAATGTGTGCTGCACTTCCATGACTCTCGAAATTTTGCTTAGCAAATGACTTGAGTGTATGATAATTTTATTTTAAATTGTTATACCCGAAAGCATTTGCTTGAAAGCAAAATTTTGAAAATCATGGAAATGCACGCATTTTGGTCGATTTAACTTGGTGAAGGATGGATATATCTTTAGATTATTTCCAGAAAACATGTAAACTCAGGAAACATCAAAATCGAACACAGTAACAATATAGTACCAGAGATAGTACCTGAAAAGTGATCCAAACGCCCGGTTTATTTCGAACATTTTAATCGGTTAAAAGGTCTAGTGCATTTAATCGCTGTAAAACTCTGTAAAAGCAGTCTAGCCTTCAACTGTTTCATCGTTTATTCGCATTGAGGGAAATAATTGCTGTAATTGATCGAAAATGTCCCGCTTCATATGGGATTTTTAACATACGATGGAAATATTCTATGTAAAAAACTCGTTCCTCTCGATATCATGTAGATTTTCGTTTTCATGATTTCAATAGAAAAAAATTGATAGGAAGTCATGATTCAGATGAATACAAAACAAACATGTTACTCCAAATAATAGAGATTGCCACGCAAATTGAAGCTGAAAAGAAAACTGCCAGTGTTTGAATTGGAATGCGTTATATAGTGAGTCAGCGAGATTTCTTTCAGCTAGTAAAAGATAATTCAATCCAACAATATTCAACCGAACATAGGACGATTGACACAGACTCTTCAGTATTTAACTTTATCAATTCATATCTTTCATTTGAACCTGTTTGTACTCGTACTTTCTGACAATTTATTCCAAAAAACTTCAGAAAAAATATCAATAAAGCTAACATCGAATTCAAGTGGCAGTTTTGACTAATGACTAATAAGGTTTGAGTAATAAGAGATGGAAATTATTCAACTTCCTTGTAACAAGTGGATAAACGTTCCCATTCGAAAGTGATTGTTGAAAATCTTATAGCTTATTACTTATTTTTTAAAATACTGGGTGAATCCAGTTCATGTACATTGTGATGACTTTTATCTCCAGTATTCAACAGTATCTTCAGTATTCAACAGTATTCAACTGTATCAATTTATATGTTTCATTTGAACCTGTTTGTACTTGTACCCTCTGACATTTCATTTCAAAAAACAGTAGAGTATTCACAATAAGTTCCGAAAATGAAAACAGATTTGTTTTCCGAAAAGTCAACAAAGGTAACATCGGATTCAAGTGGCAGTTTTGAATAATAACTTCCTTGTAACAAGTGCATAATAGTATATTATGCAACGATCGTGTAATGATGGTTATTTATACATGAGCATAAACCGGGATACGAAACGAGCCGAAGGTGGTTTATGCGAGTGTATTAATCACCATAACATGAGAGTTGCATACGCTTTTTCATCTACACCCAATAAATAATGAAGAACTAAAAATATTAAATTATAGGTATTTATATTGAACACAATAATAGTAGTTAATCAATCGTATTTCTTTGAAAAATTCTTCAAAATTATAATCAATGGTATGACCACGGAAAATAACAACAATGGGAAATGAAAAGAAAAGGAAAAAAAATCTCTGCCGAGGTCAGGAATTAAACCCGGACGTTTCTATCCACTGCCGGCGCCATTGACCACTCGGCCATGAGATCTCATTTCATTTGGGTGAAAATAAAAATATACTTGTTGCATTTGTCAAATGAAAAATATAATCCTTTCGATTTTATTTTTTTCTTGTCTAAGACATCTGTGGAGGAATCGCTGGTAATTCTTCTATATCACTGCTATGAGACATTTTCATACGATTATCGAAAATTGACTGAATTCTTCAAAAATTCAATACCTACTGATTTTGACTTGACAAACGTCAAAATGCAAAGCTTGCACATCATGCTTGTTTAAAAAATGATGGGTTTCTATTGGTTGAAAATCTGTATCGTAATGAAAATCTGTATCGTAATGTATTTCATTATAAAACGGGTTGTGGGCATATAAGTGTATTATTAGAGTACGGGTGTAGATGAACGTTATTACTTATTACTAAAAATGCTGTATAGTGTATGTATTTTTACATATACATTAGTTCTTGTATTTTTGTAATAGGCAAATTCAAGTTATAGAAAAGTTGCTGACTGATATGACCTGTTCCACTAAAAAAGAACTGTTCTTAATTAACGCATCATCTTTTCAGGGAAGATTAGAAATGTGCCCTTTCACGCTAGTGAAGATTTCAATAATAATTCAAAATTTTAATCCAAATTTTTTTTTTAAATCACTTCCGCATTATATCCCTCATGAATCCATGTATTTCACACATTTCAATGTATCTCACACTATCTACAGCCAGTCAGAATAATTTGTTAATTTGTTTTTATTCTCTTCCAGGAAACGACATTGCGAGAAAATCTTTCAAGAGACGATCGACGACGAAAATGTCAAAAACAGAGGCGAACGTCTCCAGACAGAGCACTTTGTTGGAGGAAGCGGAGATATCGACGCCCACCAGCCACAGAAGCAGCAAGAACAGCCTCAACAAACTCGAGAAGGAGCTCTCGAACGTGTCAGCGAGTACCGTCAGGATGCTCGAGGACGAAAAGGAGAAGGACGAGAAGGAAAAAGACGAAACCGTAAGTCTGTGCTGGGGGCGGATTTCCGGGGTGGGGATAGGAGGTAGTTGGTTATGGTCACAGATTACAGAAATGAGTTTGGACAGGCAACAGCATACTTGTTAAAACCAAAAAGCGTACAATTCCTGTGGCGGTTGTTGATACTAACTTTTCACAAAATTTTATGGATTACAGAAAACTGTTAAAACTACAAATGCAGAATACTGTATTATCGACGAACTGGTGACGGACTTTCCATAATCGTTCGATAGAAACCATCCAATATAAAAAAATAAACTAAAATTATCTCGCCATCAAATTACAACACATCTCCTGTGCGAGAAGAATTTTTCTTCGGTATATATGGCGTCACATACCCTAACACATATCATAAACAATGACTTTTTTATGAAACATGGTAATCATCTACTATTGAATATATAACAGCTCATAACTCTTAGAACACTATTTCGTTGAAATGAATTTGAAAGTTATGCTCCTGAGTATTAAAAATTTCAAAAACGTATTAGATGTCAAATAGATGTCGAAGTCGAATGACACCGTCATAAGATGTCAGTGTTCCAGCATCTTCTTTCCCAACTGGAACAAAATAACTGCCATCAGCGCGTTCGGTGATTGGCTAGATGGAGGGCAGATGTTACATTTCTAAATTTATTTGTGTTCTGTGGTAATAGCGCAAAATTCGAGTTTTTGGTGAATGCGAAGAGGATTCAATAGAGCGGAAAACACATACAATGGTCTAATGAGTGACCCGTAAATTGATTCAAAAGCAAGCATAATTGGTTCCTCGGTAGGCAAATGTGAGGATTTCCAACACTTGATTGTAAAAGCAACAGAAATAAAGAGCAATCAACAGAACAGAAACCATAACAGTACAGAACAGTAACATATTTTATACACTTTTGGGTACAATTTCAATTTCTCATTTCGCGGTTCGAAGTGGCACTTTTGATCAGTAAAGATTAGAAATTCATTTTCAATCTCAAGGGATCAAAATTATCTTTCAATCCATAGATATTATTATTAAAACTACAACATGTTTTGGACAAAAAGCGTCGAATAATTTTCTGATGCCGCAGTAACATGTCTCTGTAAAGAACAGCTAGGATCTGAATTTTAACGTTGAATACAGAACTATTAAATTATGTTCCAAAATACGTATTCCTTTCCTTTTTACTTTTTCTTAAGTGCATTAAATAGTGTATACATCACTGGATCGAAGTCCCCTACAATCCTTCGACGAATTGTAGCCCGACCGCAGTGATAGGAAGTATGACTTCTCTCCCTCGGTGTATAATATACTATTTTGAACCAAGTTTTCGGTCTGCTTTCGAAAAAGGAAATACTTGAAGCTAAATTAATCGTTTAATGCAAGAATATTCACGCGATGCGGAATATTTCACGTAAAACTCAGAATTTTCTTGAAGAAGTTATTTTATAGCGAAACATGTAAACCTCAATATAGTGACAGCCTTACAGTAAACTGAATAAGTACTTTTCACTATAGATTTTCATCAAGTATCGAACAGTTCCATTCTAATTCTCGAAACTCCCCTTGGAATTATGTTGATCTCACAATGGAATTATTTTAAGTTGTATTGGGCACACTGAAAAAACATTAGAACATATTCGTGCGGGTGTAAGTCACTTTGTGAGATTTAATTCAGAATGCCTTCATAATTTCTTTGATTTGAGCAATGTTTTTATGTATAGAAGATGCAAGAAATACTTCACTTTTCGTCGGCATAATCTACAATAAGGCACAGGAGTCTTTGGATATAGTTCTCATGTGTGGGTTCAGCACCAAAACATTCACTGAAACTTCTTGATTCTATTCAGAAAAAAGCAATCCGTCTTGTTAGTGATTCTTCACTCACGGACTCGCTCACTTCGTTGGAACATCATGGAAGGGTCGGAGGCTTGTCTCCCTTCTATGGATACTTCCTCGGTCACTGCTCTTTTGAATGGTCGTCAATTGTTCCACCTTTGGCAGGATCAACCCGGATGACTCAAGTTCAGAATTCCCACCCCTTTGTTGTGAGCTTGGAGATCTGTCGAACCTTTCTTGCTCAGAATTATTTTTTCAATTGAACAGCTAAACTTTGAAACTCCCTACTGAGAGAAGTTTTTCCTGAGGGATTTCCTTTCGTGTGAATCGGTATATGAAAACAAAAAGACAGACTGTAAAAATGTATCCATCAAATTATTGTTTTTATCGTAATTTATAGGTTTCATATGCAGTTTCTGGCAGCACGAGAATTTTTTTGCAGATTACGATTCGATTCAGCTTCAAAACTATTTTTTCTTTTTATATATATCTATATATATATATATATATATATATATATATATATATATATATGCTGGCTGGAACTTCCGGTTGATCCGCGTCTGCAATGATTTACTTGTCTACGTTTCGGCTCCCATTTCGGAGCCATTTTCAAGACTTAGTGACCTTGCGTCTAGGTCTGTTTTCTTACTAGCTGGCTATCATCACTGGAGATCGAGTGATGATAGCCAGCTAGTAAGAAAACTCAGACCTAGACGCAAGGTCACTAAGTCTTGAAAATGGCTCCGAAATGGGAGCCGAAACGTAGACAAGTAAATCATTGCAGACGCGGATCAACCGGAAGTTCCAGCCAGCACATTTCCAACCGCGGAAGCCTAGCCGATCAAATATATATATATATATTACGTCGAGAATTTGTTTACGAACCTACGTTATCTTGCGGTCGCTACCGAATACGTTAAAGATCAACGTTCGTTATCCGAAGAATATACGAATCACACCGATGAGTTGCGAATGACCGAATTTTGAAACTACATTTGGCGAGGGAGGTATATGGCCATTATCCCTATCAGGATCCGAAGAGATGAACTCTAATTCAGATCAACATGATCCAGATTACAGGAATAAGTGTCAGCATAAGAACTCTCAAAGAGATGATTTAAAATTTGGTGAGGAAGCATTCAACTTAGGCTGAATAATTAGTGATTCAAGTACCTACCGTTTCCATGAGTAGGAATCAACATTCATTATCTTGAAACTGAAATTCAATATGAATAGTGAAATATTTATTGGTATTTCATTATGATTTCCAGAAATCCAATTGCATTGTTTGGCTAAGAGCCGATTGCAGATTCCCAATCAGGTCTATTCTGCGGTGCCCTATTATTGATTCTTGAATAACATTAGATTATTGAAGAATATTCAATAATAAGACCAATAATGCAATTATGGTGCAAATTAAAATTTTTCAATAGACAATATTTCTCGAAGATTTTTCAGAAATCTTTATGGTGTATATTTATGTCTTTCTATATCAGTTATCGATTATCTTCAATAACCATTGCAATATTCAATATTGAAAGTTATTCAAGATTCACCAGAATAGACCTGAATATAATGATATGGAAAATCCGCATAATTTAAATAGAATTGAATTACCTGAATTCTTCATCTCAGTGGAGTTCTATCTCATTACTAGGCCAAATTGCTATTCAATTCATAGCGATGTTTGTATAGTACCGTGAAGATTGGAAGGTACTACTTTTTAATTTGAATAAAATTATATAAAATTTTTTTTATTCATAACAAAACAATATTTTGTTCAATAAAAAGTAAAAAAATCTTGATCCTAATAAAGGTACTAATCTCAGACTTTCTGTTTCGAATAAAATTTTTGTTCAGAAGTCAATACGCTCTAAATCTCAGAATCCGCGCAAAATCCTCACAAACGATCCATCAATCCACGGTTATTCCGCAGCGATGAAAATGTTCACAGATGAAGTAATCAGTGGTAATAACTCACAAAACGACTGCACAAGTTAGGCGACTTCAACTCAATTTCATGAAAACCCGTAAACGTTATATTTTAACTCTCTAATATCTCTTGTTGGCAATCTTCGTAATTGACATTTGTCAAATATTTCAAATCTGACATAACATTTTGTCCTTCAGGAGGGACAGCAAATTCCTTCAATTTTCTTTTCCTGCCATTGCTCTGTTTTGCATTAATTCTTATTTTTTCAGATTGTGGTAGGATACAAACCCAGAAAACGACGGAACAAATATTGATCCACCACAAAATAATGATGTTCAAACAGTACATAGTTTCATACTTATTTATCAACTTATAATGAAACCGAAGAAATATCCAGCATGAGGCTGTATTTACAAAATTGTACTTAATTGGAGTATGAATGCTTCAAAATCTGGGTGCTGTATTTACTGACTTTTCCACAAATCAGTCATCACAATTACTGTGATGTTCAATTCAGACTCGGAAGTCAAGACAGCTGTTGTTTATTGCGTGAAAGTATTGTTCATCCTTACATGTCGTACCCACATATGACCAAACAGATCAAAATACGTTCCTGCCCTTGTTCCATTATTAAAAATCCATATTCAACAGAAAATACTACAGTTTCCTGTCCAATTCTCACTGAAAGTGGGTTCACAAAACTGCGACACGTGTTTTGCAATACGGTAGCTTTTTGAAGCGGGATTAACGTATTTTGGTTGGGAAGCTATCAGGCATTCCAGATAATTGTCAAATGACAAAATTAAGGTGGCTATATGACGAAATGAACCAATACGGCGGCATTTGTCCCCCAGATACAGTCGTATGTTTTTCTCAAAAAAGTGTGATTTCCATGGTAACACTGGTGTTTGCCACCCAGACATCACTTGATCTGGAATGCCTAGTTGTATAGCGACAATTTTACTCATGTATAAAGCAGCCCATATTCCGCCGTGATTTTGTCATTATGACAGCGAAAAAACTTTGCCCTAAGTTTTTCAGCGACAAAACGCAACCTGAATCGTGAAAGCATGGCAACCAGAATTGTAAACAAATCCTACGGACTCGTAATTTTTTCAGAGGCAGTTTTTTCGTTGAGTTGCCAGGCAACAAAATTCTCATTGACATTTCAAGTTTACTTCGACTAAAAAAGCTCTCGTTAACTCAATGTTAGTGAGGACAGTAGAGAAAAATTTAATATTCTTTATCTTGGTTTCATATCAGAATTATTGAATCCTCCAGCAGTTCATAAAAACACTCATCTTTGAATTTATGGGGAATAATAAAAATATGTGATTACCTCCTACCCTCCAAGAAACGGACCGAAATAGCCCTTGGTCCATACTCGTGCTTCTGGATGTGGGTGTGAATTACACGAGTGAATAACAGTTTTCGGGTTGCATCCGTGAATGGAAGTTTGTTTGCTGTATGTGAAAGCATGCGGTCGTCGCTTCATCTCGCTGCTTGTTCGTCTTAATGGAAATAGTTGAGTTGAGTGTTCTCCCAGAACTGACAGAGTAACCAGAGAGGTGGTTTGATTAGATTTTCACGTCGCTCGTGTAACTTCATCCTCATTCACAAACTTTTGACACATATTGATAATGGAGGAGTTGAACGAGCACGTGTTCGTGAATGGGAGACTTATATTTCCCGAAAGTGTTCCAATTGAAACACGTATAGGGTTTCCAGTGACCCTTCAAGTAAAGAAAATGTCAGTGGATTTTTCAAGTATGGAAACGAGTGCAGACGAACTTGAATATCGTGCATTTTCCAGTTCGATTTCTGATCAAAAATTCTGTAAGAGCCACCATATACTTTCAGTAAAAAAGTGACTTTTCGAAGCGAATCATGAGCTTCTATAAAATAATCAAATGAATCAAATATAGATCATTGAAGTTGAAAAAAATGATGAATGATTTACCTAAAGAGTTTCAATAAAAATAAAGGATCTCAAAGTCAATTGCTTACTTTGAATTGATATGAAAAAAATTATACTTGATATAGTAAATTATGCAATGATCATGTGATGATCGTTCTTAATACACCGTACGGTTTATGCTAGTGTATTGCATAACATCAGAATTGCATACGCTATTTCTCTACACCTGATAAATAATGAAAAATTATGAACATTCTATTTATACTTTCATTCAACACATTAACAGTAGTTACTCGTATTTCTTCAAAAAATTCTACACAATTATAAGCAAAGGTATCACCTCGGGTATTACCATAGACATATGAAAACTATAAACATTCATTTACATTTATATCGAACATAATAATCTTGATCAAACCGATTTCTGAAAAATATTGAGATTATCGTTGTGTAGTTTGGAGTTCATTCCGGGTCCCACAGATCTGGAAGTGGTACGAATATTAACATTCATTTCATTAATGCTAGTCTCAACATATTTCAATATGACAAAATGATTAAGGCTTTCGCGGCGGAGGTTTTCGGTTATAATTGCACGAGTGTATAAAAATTACCGATAATTTTGCAAGAAAGCGTGATATCTAAAAATTGCAAGTTCATTTTCATATTTTGGCGAAAGTGCCCGAGTTCGAAGGACGAGGGCTCTTTAACAAAAAGTGAAAATAACCGAATGCAATTTGTATAAGATATCACGCTTTCTTGCAAAACTATCTGGTCATTTTTATGCACGAAAGTGATTCATTGGAATATTTCACGAATAAAGAAATTCTCAAGGAAATGTTATTTTTTGTTCATTCCTACTTTCCTCTATAGATTGTATGGAGTACTCACCTAAACGCGGAATGTTTTTCTATTTTTGAAGTCTATCTGACATTTATTTGTGTTGTTTACTGACATAAATAAACGATGAGTTTTGGAACCTTTGGTGTAAAAGTTGAAACTTTTCCTAGAGATCAATTACCCTAACACCAAACTGATATTTTTGCATCTTCAGGAGAAGGAAATTGATGAATTTCCTTCTCCTGGATACAATGCAATTACCGCTATAAGTTTTCGATAATTGCATTGCTCTTATGGGACACTTTTTACATGAGGGGAATATTCAGTGAAACTACTTTTGTTCGTGTTTGAGGGCCGTCATTTTCTGGAATTTCTTCCTGACGTTAAGCTGGCGCGATTGACCAGCTTCTTCATAGGCTCATACATCTTGAGTTTGACTCCGACAACTGGGTGTTACGAATTCATAAAGCATATTTATATGGGTTCAAGTAGTCTGGAGTGCTAATTACTTTTTCTAGATTCGGAGAATTATCATTGATATTAATTGACGTAATTACTTCATCAGGATTCGGAGAAGTATCATTAGTATCAATTGCCGCACAACCTATCGTGATATTTGTTATTTTTGATCGTCTTTAAATGGGATTTCATATCCGGTTGAGGTTCACACCTTTTTCCTTTCTGTTGAGATTATTCGTATGTTTGTGGATCTCTATTGCCTCACGTATCAGTCGGATATGTTATCCCTTGTTGGGTTCAATGAGCTTCGCGTTTTCAAACAAAATCCGATGGTTTCGTCAACTGAGTCCGTGTTCCGCCACAGCTGACTCGTCAGTTTGCCCTAGTCTGCAGTTTCTTTCATGCTCTTTTAGCCTAGTTCCCACAGATCTTTTGGTGGTACCGATATACACCTTTCCACAGGTGCACGATATGCAATAAACTCCTGCTGCTGACAGGGGGTTTCTTTTTCTCTTAGCCGACCTGGGGCTTTATTGAAACCCACCTAGGGTTTGAAGACCATGTTGATGTTGTGTTTCCCCAAGAGTTTTCCAATTCAGGATATATCGTATTTGAGCACGTGCAACTATCTGAGCGTCCTCCCTGTTTTGAATCGTGGAACTCTTCAGTTTCATGGCCCTGTTGATCTCGGGTACAAAGTGACAAATCAGTTGTGGCGGAACTCGCACTCAGTAAGGGAAACCACAGGATTCTGTTTGAAACGCGAAACTCATTGCCCCCAACCAGGGATACCATAGACGACTGATACGTGGGCAATAAAGATTCATAAACATAGGGATAATTTCAACAGGAAAAAAGAAGCTGTGAACCTTAACCGGATATGGAATCCCATTTTAAGAAGGTCAAAAATAACAAATATCATGACGATAGGTAGTACGTCAAATAATACTAATGATACCTATCAGAATCCAGAAGTAATTACTGCCATTAATATTTATGAAAATGCTCTGAATCCAAAAAAGTTATTAGCACTCCAAACTACCTGAATCCATATAAATACGCGAAGTCGTGACATCCAGTCATCGGAGTCCAACTCAAGATGTATGAGCCTCTGAAGAAGCTAGCCACTCGCGACAGCGAAACGTCGGGAAGAAATTCCAAAAAACGACGGCCTTCAACCTTCATAATGATATTCATGATGAAACGGATTCGAAATCTGTATAGTAATGAGCTCATTATGATACAGATTTTTGATCATATGGAAATCAAAGTGACAGAAGGCAACATTGAAAAATCTCGGTTCATTGCACTCTATTGAGACAAGCAATAATAAAATAAATGTTAACCATCATAACACGATAATTGCGTGATATACTATTAGTTATAGTACTGGTGGAATTAAATAACGTTCCGCAGAACATCTAATGGTTTATTGCATCATCTTCATTCATTATCAGCTACGTCTCGGATTCGAAAATATATTTATATACATTTTCCATATAACTCAACCGTTTGCAACTTGTTCCACAATATTTTTTGTAATGCATGATCATTACTCTATTTAACAGTACGCTGTTGATTATTTGGCATAAATCACTGCATTCGCAAATTCAAAATTCTCTTCACTAGCACTCGGCTGGAATTGCGAACTCCTACATCACCAAGAACAGAAGATCTCTAACAGCGGGCACATCGTATGACAAAACCGTAACAAATGAACCGCCGCGAACGAGAATAATCTTTGGTCTACTTGCAGAGAAAGCTGCAACCCTTCACATTCTGGAGAGTAGACCGATGACGATTCTTGTTTGCGGCATGTCATTCAGTACTGCTTTGCTGTAGGATGAACCCAGTTGTGAAAGGTCTCCTCTACTTGCTGTTGTTGGTCGCCTCAAAGGTTTACACCATCTGCACCAGATAAATCATCGCACCAAACTATGAGGATGCATCACTGAAATGACTGAAAAACAAGTTCCATTAAAATGTTTCTATGACATTCTTATATATTTGCCATTGTTTCGTATGAATTGAAATCTCTCAAACTACCACTAGTTCAGAACTATTGAATTATGGAAATGTTCGAGCTTTGTTTTTGAAAAATTCGAAGAGAGTTTGAAATTTAATCCGTACGAAGCGATGAATGAAAAGGTACAGAACATGAAAATGTGCGATCGAGTCACCAAAAAATGAGTTCGTGGTTGTGAAAACTTCCTCGCAACAATATCAAATGAACTTTCCTCTTGATACAATGATCCCGATCGAATGGATAAGGCAATATCTGTAGGCTATTAAATCGAATAAATATGAAAACCGTTAGTGTCGAGATATTGAGGCTTCGGTACGATACTAACAAAGATTTTGATTGAGCGTTGTAGAACCAACTTCTCCTGACACATTCATAGAAACTTCCTGACATTCGGAACAAGGTATCTTGAACGAACCAACGTATGAACTAAGTGTGGATTCATGAAGCCTCTTTTATCAAGTAGCAAATAATACTTTTGCAAAATTGGATATTGATAATCGAGACATTTTTATACACCAATCAGCCTTCGAATTTGCTATAATTGTCACTTGATACATGTATCCACACTGAGTTAGAATCTTCAACAAGAAATAGAGCTCAAAAGATTCCGCAGATCTAGACGCAAGTGCAATAAAAATAAATGTTTCTTAAAAAGCGACCTCTTAATTTTAAAGACCTTTTAGTTTACTGGTAGAATGATTTTGGTTCGAAGAAACAGAAGGTTTGAATTATATTTCAGGGTCATGGCTGCATTTGTGCAAATTCTCAAATATAGAACCATCCAGAAATTATCAAAAATGAATTCGTCAATTTTGAATATGAACAAATTCAGATTGAGAGTCAATCATTAAAGAAATGTTCAGATTCGGAACATACATTTAGTATGTCCAGGTATGAACCTTCGAAACTAGACATATACACATTTACCAAAGAAATTATTGTTCTCTTTGTCTTATATTCATCGATGAGCTCATAAAATAAATGCTGTTTCTGTTCGTCAGTATAACGTATAGAATCTTCCACAAGATTTATTTTGTAATGGACATATGTCCATAAAAATAAATTAGTGATCCCTTATTTTATGTTACAATGCAACTTCCTTTATGGTAATGTGTTCGCTCTATAAATCATGCCACAATTTACTACTTTCTGTTCGTGATTCTTCTTTCGGAAGCTTATTTCCAATTCATTAGAGTAACATTTTGAGTAAAAGTATTCCAAATCTGAATCCTGAATGCGCCTTACTATTAACTACCATATGTACTAGGTGAACCAGAAAGGGGCGTACCGAGGCTGTCAAGTTGGATGAAACTGAACGTACCACATCTATTCAAAAAGCGCAAGTTGACCTCAAGGTGTACGGCACCACTATACATTCTTTCATAAATCCTAGTACATCTCCTGCACATAATTGTGCTTTTGAGGAAGTGTTTGTTTTCATCTAAGTCAATGCAGAACGAATATAAGAGTGCTATAAAAGAAGTAGCATCAAATATTGAATGAACACTCTCTGTTGTTATGTGTATAGCATTCATAGAAGTTAAATCATTCACGAAAAGAAAGCCGCCTATCTTAAAAAGCCATTCCTCTGCTATATGGCTCGAAATTTCAAAAAAACAGATAACATGTTAAGGAAATTCTCACTGAAAATAGATTTACAGTTCTGCGACACGTGTTTCGCTATACAGTAGCTTCCTCAAGGAAGATTAGAAAACAATATCTTGAGGAACCAATTGTGTAGCACAAGTGTCGTGGTCTTGTTAACCCACTGTCAGTGAAAATCGCACCCAAAACTGTGATATTTTTGTTGATATAGATGGTTTTACACAAGGAATAATTTACAAAAAAAACATTCATCGGGATGACATTTCATTCTCAACAACCAAACAAGCTTGTTTCGCTCAGAGAAAAATGTTCCTTCAGCTCATCAGCGGACATATGAATAAATTGTAGAACTTTTTCATCAAATACGCCAAATATTTTTGAAAATTTCCATTGTAAGCTAATCTGCTCTGAAAAATTGGAAGTTTCAATAACACATTCATTTATATGACTACCAAATCTACAGTCTATTCACGTTAAAGATAGAGTGGGCGTAAACAATGCATTTATCGTGATTATCACGTGTACAGTAAGTCCTCGCGTTTCGATTGGTTGGCTGTGATATCGAAGACCGAACAGAGTTTTGTTAGGCTGTCACAGTCTAGTACTGACTAGTATAAATACTTATTGTTAGCAGTGCATTACGTCAATCAATATGTCCAGTGCAGATATGGATAAATTTGATAACAATGTCTTATCGAATGCTAATAGTTCTCGAGAAAGAATAAAAATGAGGCATTTGGTTAGTACCTAGAACAGTAATACTGAACCTGCGGCCCGCCGGGCCTTTGTGATTGGCCCACCAGGAAGTAGTTTTTAAATTTCGCACCCGCCAGAGTTATATAATAGAGCAGATAACTTGTTGTGAAGTTCGAAGTGATAGGGATGCTTTATAATTTCAAATTATATGACAGCATTATGAGATCAATTTCGAAATAGATTCCAAGATCTAAGAAGAAACAAAAAATAATTATTTCTTGTAGAAAATCCGTGTAATCTAGATACAACAACTGTTTCAATTTTCGATTGTAATCACTCAGAGTTGTTCGAAGTGGAATTTCGAAGCATTGTTCCCAAAAATATAAAAGCGTCCAAAGAAGTGCCTTTTTCGAAAATGAAATTCACAAAGAATGAATTCAAAAACAAACATACAGACTCATATCTGAACGATGCAATAAGGTTAGCATGCAGCAACAAGCCAGATCTTGACAAAATTCTGAAAAACTGTTCACATTATCAAAAATCTCATTTAAACAATATTGTTCCATACGAAACATCTTTGTTGAAACCTGAAGTCATTGTTGTGGCTTCATGATAACCTTATATTATGAAGGTGACAAGATCATGTATTGTAAAGATGGCTTTATTGTGACCACCTGTCTTTTTCAATAAATACATCGCCAATTCTTAATTGAGTTTTCTATTAGCACCAAAATATTTTTACGGTCCGCGCATCAAGACGAAAACGTGTTTGTGGCCTAATTAAAAAAAAGGTTGAGTATGGCTGATCTAGAAGAATATGATATCAACGTATACAAAGATAAAGTGCATAAAAATCCCAAGAGTTTGGTTGATCATATTCTTACGAAAGTAGCCAGTCATACAGGCGCAGGCGTATGTAAGGCCAGTGTATATAATTATAGTCTAGTTCCTAAATTGTAGATAGTGACTCATAGATTGTACGTAGATAGTGACTCGTAGATTGGAAAATGTACGATGAGTAACAATTTACAATTTAGGAACTTGACAATAGAATTGTTCGTGACTTTCTCGAATCAGAAAAAAGCAAAGAAGTCGATACAAAATCAATCATTCAATCAATCTTTATTGACCCCAAGCACCATGAATATTTATGAAGGGATCTTAGAACTAAGTCACTATTACAATTCATGCATTAAAAAGAGGATTTCGATCATGAATCAATCCAATGTCAGATGTAAAAAGTGTTACTGGATAAAATACTTTTTCAAGTTTCTTTTGAATTGTTTGTCAAAAAAATCTTCAGTTAATTTCTTCGGTAGTTTGTTATATATTAACACTCCATTGTATGAAATTGATTTGCTGATGTAATATCTCGAAGCACATATTCATGTTCTTTACCAGTAGCAACAAAACGCTTCATTTCATCTCTCTGAATGGCCTAACTGTCTTCCTGTCGCGCATTAACTCACGACAATGTTCCCCCCTTGATTCCAGTGTAAATTTCCCCAAGTAAGCGTGATAGTAGAACCTCCCTCTCCCGTTCTAACCGAGCAGATCCGGTCAGAGCGCTTAGAGCATATCCGCATAGAAATCGAGGGCGAGATAGACCACGATCTAGACCTACTCTGTTCGAAGGCGAACTCGGATCGACTGTCTGGCAGCGACAAAACCAGTCAGAACAGCTCGAGCTCGAACCTGCTCGGCATCGGCAACGAGCAGTTCCTGACGCGCTCGCCTGCCGCCACGCGCAGGATCTCCTGCTGCAGCATGCTGAATCCCGCGGAGGCGGCCGCCTTGGCCGCCGCCGCCGCCACCACCAAGTTCTACAGCGAGGCGACGGAAAAGAAGGACGCCGACAAGAAGGAGGAGAACAGGAAGATGCCGATCATCAATCCGTTGGTGAGGCTGCCGTCGTGGCCGAGTGAGTAACTGTTGTTGATTTTCAGATGTTTTATTGGGTTTTCATTGTAACAAGACCCAAAACAGGCTGTTTTGGGGGGTCGTTTCCGAGCGGCTAGAAACTCCCCAATAAGATGTTACAAGTTAAGTTGTGGGGTTCGTGGCTCTCTGGTAATTATATCGAGTTCGTTACGTATGGGGAAAACACCAATTAAATATTCATGAGTTTTATTACAAAAATTAGTGGACTAGTTGGAAATTAACATACAGTAGAATAATAAGTGGGTTACATAGATATGTGATATATGAGGACAACAAAAAATTAACAGGTCATGTAATATAAAATTTTTAGGTCTGAATATTGATGAAAATATTTCGTGGGGTATTCATATTGATCTGATCCGAAAAAAAATATCATCAGTCATTGGAATTTTGTACAAGATGAGGAGCTATATACCTTTGAAATATCTTAAATTAATTTATTATTCACTAATTTATTCGAAATAACAATATTTAATCAGCATATGGGGTACTGCGTCGAATACCATTTTGAAACCATTGAAGTCTTCACAGAATAAAGCAATTGAATGCATTATTCATTTGCCTTATTTGGAACCAACAAGGAATATTTTTAAACCAAATTGTCACCTCGACATCAATTCTATTTATTAACTGAAAATATGTACTATTTTGCATTCTATTGTAACTAATAAGAAACATTCTATTATGAAATTTTTCAAATCTAGCAGTGTACATAACCACAGAACAAGGCAGTTCAATAATTTTTCTTCAAAAAATCTCAAAACGGAATTTTACAGAAAATCAATTTTCTATAAAGGTGTTATCACATATAATGGATTACCCACTGGAATAAAATGTTTTTCTCAAATGACCGAATTCAAATTTGCTATGAAGCGTTATTTGTTAGAATAATTTTTTTTTGGAGAATTATCTTATTTTTTAATTTTCGAGTTATAAACAATTCTGATTGAGCTTTTTAATAAATGTATTATATAAATATTCCCTATATATAAACTGTAGTTTCTTGGGAATAAATAAATGTTATTATTATTAAAAAAAACATGGCTCGAAATTATTCTGTTTCCAAAGTTGGCACTAAATAGATGTTCAATTTAATTTTCTGAATAAGCTTTCAATTCCGGAATCATCTATTTTACGTCTGTTTTTGGTTTTCACTCTATCTGGTTCTATTCAACACTTTTAATACATTAATTTTGACACTGTTTCCCGAGGCACTGTACTACTTACCATTCGACACTTTATAACTGGCGTTATTACTGAACTATACAGGAACTGCTACTGATTTGTACTGTTTCACTTGACTGTGACTGTAACTCGAACTATACTGCTTTTGTGTCTGAAATTGCATTCCTTTAATATGGAAATTTCGAGTGACAGAGTTCAAAAGTGCTGTCGAAAACACATTAATGAGAAAATTATTCTCTTTGTCGATTTTTTGGTTTACTTGAATAACAAAGAAGTTATCGTTATCACTGCGAGCAGTATCGTAGATTGTCCAATAAATAATTTCTTCAAAAACAAATAAATAAGCAAACTAAGTCTTTTTTGGTCCGTGTTTTACTCAAGTTGACAAAGGAATGATCAATACAAGCAGTGTCTTTTATTGTCAAATTAATCTTATTATCGAAAGTCCGTTTGTATATCTTTCCAGATTTATGATTCTGGGCCGAGTTTTGTTACTTTGAATTGAATTTATATTTTGTTACTTTAGGCAAATTTTCGCGAGATCCCGTCGATCTAATGTGAACTGAATTTCAGTTCCCGCTGCATTTTCGCGACAGAACGGTAATAGGGGAGTACGTTGATGACGTCATTAGTGACGCCATAATTTATAAAACGGGAACTGTTTAACTTCCCGCATCTATGAGCAAGGTTACTGGCGGTTACAGAAATTGACTTGACAGTAGTCCATATGAATGATTCACAATAGGGTGAAAATAATCATCCATCCAAAAATCGTAGCTTTATTGAACTCTGCAACGTTACTTGTGATGACACAAGTAGAAGCGGGGTGTAGAATCAACAAAATCGTCAATTATTGATAAAAGTGATATAAACATTTTTTCTTATTTCAACTGAAAAACAAAGAAACTTCAAACACGTAACTTGTCTATCATCAACTTTACTTGCTTGCTCGCTCTGCTCCTTTGGTTTGAGGTTACGTTTATTTGTTTACGTATGTGAAGTAAATTCTATCCGGTTAACTGGTTCATTTTCGCGAAAGATCCATGAACGATAACAACCATCAAAATTTCTTAGGTGGGGGTATAACCGCTCTGTAACCGTTCTCAGATCAACGGGATCTCGCTAAAATTTGCTTTTTGTTATCAAAAGACCCCCGCCTTACATGTTCCCTAAAAGAAAGAATTCATTTATTCATTGTAGTGTGCTCTTTGAGTGAGGTTTCACTGTCTGTGGGATCTCCCGTTTCGGTAAGATTTCACGGTTATCTAATTCTCATGAATTATCATCATTTTTTCACGACATTACTGTTTATATGTAAATAATTATTCAAGTCTTCTTTGGAATCAGATTTTACAAGTTTTCAAATAATCATCCATACAAATAGTACTACCAATATTGATATCAATATTCGATTTTTCAGCATATGACATTTTTTGACGTCACTACGGTATATGCTGAAGAGCAATGGTCTCAGATGAGACCCTTGCCGGACACCTGATGTCACTCTTGCAATTTTATAGAGCCATATACTGACATCGTTTTTTGACATGTGAGGAGAATGATCCCATTAAACATCCGTGCATTCCGAAATTTTCAAGTCTGGTGGATGATGAACTCTCCCAAACGGTTTCGAGAAGTATCGTTTTCTACTAAATCTGATTCGATTCAAAACCAAATCAAAAGATACTTTTGATGAATTCAAGAATAAGGATGTCAAAAATATGCCACCTGTTATAGGCAGTCCCACTGTGGTCAGCTAGTGGATCTGGCCTTTTTGGCGGAGCCGTATCAATCAAACCAATTGGCAAATTTTTAGACCATAGTTCATCTATCATCTGAGTGAGCGCATTGATAAAGTTACTAGAATTACTAGTAAAATCACAGTCCCAATTTATCATCAAAAAAACAGCTGGGGTATCTTCATCAGTACCTCCTTCCAATAACAAGAATCGAGATGGTCACCTGCGTAATGTCGAGGCGTCACTTATATAGTAAACCCAGAAATTCGATTTTTATCACATTCTTGTTCTTCGTGAATCATATCCCGCTCCACTTCATTATTGATGAAAATATAATCAACCATCTCCTCAACATTCCCGCTGAAAACAATTTGCCATTGCCTGAGACTCCACAGAAAACTCATAAGTGGAAAAGGATCCTTGTGAATGAAGTGATGGTAAACTGTAAAAGAATCATCAGAAAGAGCGCTCTCTAAAATCTTGACACCCACTGTATTTCATTATTAGCCTAGTTGGTAAAACTGCACTCATATCCTCGAGCTGTCCTTAAAGTCTTGTTTCTTTCCACTACTGATATATTTCAAATTCATATAATTGAATCAATTTTTTGAATAGTTTATTATGTGAACGTGTATAAAGATCATCCTTTTTTCTTTCAGATGTAAGCGCAGGAGGAGGTTTCATCAGCAAATGTCTTCTAGCAAACGCAGACACTCTCTGCGCAGCAGTCAGCCCTTTAATAGATCCCGACGAAACCCTTTCCGAAGGTTTCTACGAGCGATGCGTGATGAACAACTATTTCGGCATCGGAATAGACGCGAAAATCTCGCTGGATTTCCATCACAAGAGGGAGGAACATCCGGAAAAATGCAGGTCGAGGGCAAAGAATTACATGTGGTACGGGGTGTTGGGGAGCAAACAGTGGCTGCAGAAGACCTACAAGAATTTGGAGCAGCGAGTGCAGCTAGAGTGCGATGGCCAGAGAATCCCACTGCCAAGTTTACAAGGAATTGTGATATTGAACATTCCCAGGTAATTTCACTGTCGAGGTAAAAAATTCACAGAGTCTTCCACAGTGGACTAGAGTATACTCAACTTGAAACTTCGTTTCAGTTTTTTTACTTTGTCGAAGGCCTTCTATGAGTCAGAAAAATTTATCACCCAAACTTCACTCTATGAGAAGCTCTGTATATAAGTTCTTGCGATTTTTCAGACAGAATACAATTTGCAGAGATCGAAGGAACAGTTAAAGCATCACATAAAATGGCGACGGTACTTTGGTTCATTAATTTGCACGTTTATGTAAACACACTAACAGCATTTCGTTCTGAAGGCAAAATTTCTTAAAAGATGTGACTATACTGTACTGTGTATTTTTTATATATACAGATTCACACGAAAGGAGATCCTTGGAATGTTCAAAGAACACCGCGTGAATCAAAGGACAGGAGATACGAATTAACATTCACTCTGAATTTTTGAAGTTTGTATGCCTAAGGAAAAACCCCTCTTGATGAGGAGTTCCAGAATTCAACTGCATAGCACGAATAGAAAAAACATCCATAGTATGTGGGTTTCATTGTAAGAAGTATGGGATTCCATCATTATTGAAGTTTACAGATACATGCCTCCAAAATCTCAGTGATTCTTAAGTTTATTTTCGGTGTAGCTTTGTTTTTTTTCTTTTTTCATATTTCATGTATAATTTTAGGAGATGAACAGTATTATCATTGATTTCAACTCCATATTTCAATTTCCTCATTTTGATTCAACAGGTTGATTCCTGTTTTTCGATTTCAATTGGTATGAAATAGACAATAGAAATTTCAACATGGATGTGTTTCTTCATCATTATATATCAATTTTTTTTTCAGTTTCATGGGTGGTATAAACTTTTGGGGCGGAACAAAGGAAGGTGATATTTTTTTAGCCCCGTCATTCGATGACAAAATCTTAGAAGTTGTTGCTGTATTCGGATCTGTGCAAATGGCGGCTTCCAGGCTCATTAATCTTCAGCATCATCGTATCGCACAATGTCAGAGTATTCAAATCAATATTCTAGGTGAGTATCCCAGTTCTCTGTCGATTTAAAGAGTTATAGAAAGAAAACGAAGGAAAAAAGAATTATGGAAAGAACGAAGTGTTAAGCAACATTATTTTTGTTGTTACTTCAATTCAATGTGAAGGAATCAAAAATAACAATATTAAAAATATTCATGAACATTCTCTGAATATGTCGTGTGAATTTTTCAAAATTTGCGAGCTCGTAGGAATAAAATTCAATCGCACTATTTATGTCTGGTTTGGCCATAAGCATTCCAAGTGGGATTGACACAGAACCGACTGACTGTTGGATAGGGTTCGCGTTAGTGTCTTTCCAGTTTGGATGAATCCCCATATTAGATAGTTCAGAATTTTCCTCAGTACCTGTACCGTTAACTCATAACAGTTTGGAAGTTGTTCCAAATAATTTGCCAAAAGTAATCAGACCAGAAAAAGAGCTAGTAGATTTATTACAGGTAATATAAGTGTATAAGGAAACCCATTTGAATCAAGCGTAGGATTCAGGGTGTTTTATTTATTGTCAACAAAGAGCTGAGGAAGTTATTTTGTGCATTTGAAGTTATCACCCCGTAGAGAATTGAAAACAACCTTCGAAATGGCATGTTTTGAAAGTCAAAGAGATTGCTGATTGTTAACAGTTTGGATTATAACGTAAATTGAAGAAAAACTGTTCAAATTTCTGTAATATTGGAAAATATCTATCAGAAACATCCCGAAGACGTATCAGTTTTCTTGCTCTAAAGATGCTAAACTAATTATTGAAATGCGTTTCAGTTCAGTATTGAGGTAATTGAACTCTACAGAAAGTTTCGAATTCGTTAATGAATGAAGAGATTGGTTTTGAAATACTGAAAGAACTGTAGAAAATGTAGATAGATTCATCAAATTAATTTTGTGAAATATCAGTTGTTTATCAGAGACATCTTGTTTTTTATATGAAAGTCAATATTTCGAGATTATTATTATTTTTATTTTATTTTTTCGGAGTGAGAATTCGGAATGCATTTGCTCCGAAAAAAATACGTTCCCCTCTTATAGCTGATGAATCTGCATCTAGCGTGGTCGATTTGAACTCGTTCAGGTAATTCAGCATCCGGTTGATCATAAATGATGAGTTTTTCATTGATGACTATCTTTGTTACTTTTAGAATAGCAGGCACAATGAGGAAGCTCTAGATTTTTCCAGGTGAACACTTCCTCAATTCTTTCAAAAAATAATTCAAGATCATTGACTTTTAAGTTTACTCAGAGGTATTTCTGCAATTTGAAAAGTTGACCTCCACAGCAATAGGGCATTTTATGTCATTGATTTTTGCGCGTACTAGAAATTTCTTCTGATTTTACAACCTCAACTCTCACGATTCCATCGAATATTGTTCATTGTTTTTTGAGTAATTGATCCCAAGAAGCTATGATGCTTATACAGGGATATACATAAAGGGAAATTTTAACAAAATAAAATACAAACACTAAAGAAACGAAACAGTTAGATCCCAAACTCAAAATATATTTTCACTTCACCCCAATATCTTCGTTTTCAAATTTGTTCTCCATCTTCTAGGAGAAGAAGGAGTCCCCATCCAGGTGGACGGCGAAGCCTGGATCCAACCGCCAGGCATCATCCGCATCTTGCACAAGAACCGAATGCAGATGCTGTGCAGGAACAGATCGCTGGAGAACTCTCTGAAATCCTGGGAGGAGAAACAACGACAGAGCGTGTCGGCTCAAGGCGCCAAGCCGAGACCCTCGATTTCGCACGACAAAGGGCGCAGCAGCCTGAGCAGGCAGAGCATGCCCGCCCACGAAAAGTCTTTCCTGGGCGTCAACATCGAAAAGATCAGGCAGCACTCCTTCAGCGGCGCCGTGCCCACCCACCACCCGGAAAAGGAGAAGGAGCGGCACACCGTGACGTTCGTGGATCGGCCGCCGCAAGTCGAGGAGCCCGACGTCTCCTTCTCCGAGGAGGAACACTACCTGCTCATCAACTTCATCGAATGCGTGACCACGCTCACGAAGTGGATCAAAATCCTAGCTATAAGTTATACTTTAGAAGTCGATTTATACACGCTCGCGACCAAGGTAGACACGTGTCTAGAGAACATTCACCCCAACGGGAAAATTCTTGAGGGACCACGATTGAGGGAGGAGTTCACCAAGCTGGTGACGGCCGTGAAGCAGCTGTACGAGGAGAGCTGCTGCTTGCTGCACGACAGGGGGGACAAGCTGAAGCTGCGCGAGGATCTAGAGAGCAAGCTGAGCGCCAGTTTGGCCAACACCGAGCTGGAGATGAGGAAGTGCGTCATGTACGACAAGTCGTCTGGTGCGTTGGTGTATCTGCAAGCGCTGCAGGGAGACCAGGTGAGAATTGGAACCACGGATAACAGAAACGAGTTTAGAAAGGCAACGGTATACTTGTTTGAACCAAAAACTATTTGGCGCTCTCATGCAGCGGTTGTTGACCCCCCACTATTCAACAAAATTGAATAGATTTTATTTTATATGCCGATTCACACGAAAGGAAAGCCCTGTAATTTTGAAAGAACACCGCGTGAATCAAGGGACAAGAGATACGAGTTATCATTTACTTTGAATTTTTGAGCCTCAGAGAAAACGGAGAAAACTGTAGAAACTACAAATGCAGAATGCTGTATTATCGGCGAGCTTATGATGAATCGTTCGATAGAAACCAACCATTAGAAAATATGTATTTCGCCATCAAATTACAAATTGTCTCCTGTGCCAGAAGCACACGGAGTATATTGCGTCACATACCCTAAGACTACTTTCATTATATGACGCAGTTCAAAAGAATACACCTATTTTTTTATTTCATTCCATTACATTTCAAATCATATACAATCAATAATACAATATATTTGGTAGCACTTCATTGGTATAGCATGAACAATCAAACAGTATTTTTCTACTGGTATGAGATTGCTCACAAATCATCAAAAACTTTTTTTTTCAATGCAATAAATAAATGAAAGAAAAAAAAATATACAAATCAACGCAAGAAAATTATTTTATAAGGGAAAGGATAAGTGAAAGAATTGTAAAATAGATAAACACCAATTCAATTTGAAATTCTTTTGAGGAGAATGAATTTTTTCAATCGAAATTTGAATTGATTTATATTACTAATATTTTTTAAATCCTCGGGTAATTTATTATAGATAATGATTCATAAACAATTCTTTTTTGTCCAACTACAGAGCTAGCAGTATCAAGATGACACAAGTTATGTTGCCTAGTATGATAGTTATGAATTTCTGAATTCCTGGTTAATATAAAGTTTGCTTTATTAATTTTTTATCAATGGAATGAGAAATTTTCAAACTATCCATCAAGAAATGTTCCTCCAAAGAAAATGTGCCCGTTATTGAATAAAGTTCATTTGTTGAAGTATCATATGGGAGACGATGTAATACTTTCAAAGATTTTCTATATAAAGCAGATATTTTTTTGAAGTGGTTCTTTGAACATGAACCCCATATATTTATAAGATATTTGATCCGACTGAGAATATGTGAGTGAAGAAACATATTGGCTATTTTATAATTTAATTTGGGACATCTTCGTAATGCTCCAATAGTAGGAGAAATTTTTTCAACGAGGGAGTTAATATGTTCATCCCATTTCAATCTATCATCGATCCAAATGCCAAGATACTTCATTTCAGTTTTTTGTTCAAGTAGTTCATTCTTTATTTTGATATTTAACTTAATATTTTGTTTATTTTTTTGCTGAAAAATCATGAATTTTGTCTTTTTGGGGTTAACAGAAAGGAGATTGGCGTAAAGCCAGTCCTCAATTTTTTTTAAGTCTTCATTTATAATATCTTCTAAAGCTAAAGGGTTTTTATCGGCATACAAAAATACTGTATCATCTGCATATACGGTGTAATAACAAAATAAATTGATTTGTGAAATATTTTGTATATACAGTAGGTATAAAATTGGGCCTAAAACTGAACCTTAGGGAACTCCCTTATTAATGAGTAATCTTTCAGTTTCAATATTATTTGTACATGTTCTTATTTTTCTATTGACTAAATAATAATTTCTGTAACTTACCTCGAATTTTAGGAATGAGAGAGGGTTAAATAGGTCTTCTTTCGGTAAAATTTTATTAGTCCACCGCCAAGCGTTAGAATTTTTTTTTTTCGGAACTCACGTATTTCGGTCTCCTGAACAAAAAATTTCAATGAATTTTTTGGAGGTCTCTACTAGTTTCGGAGATATGGCCCCTCATAAACAAGGAAAACGGAGTTGACGAATGTTTTTTTTGCGCATTCGACAACTTTGTTAACCTCGACTTCCTATCGGAATTAATGAATTAATTTTGTAGAGTCTTATAGTGAAAAGTGATGGTAAAGGTAGAATAGGATGTATATGATGTGCTGATAGAGAAAGAAGGAATTTCGAGCGGAATTGGCTGAAAAAAAACATATGCGTCAACCCCGTTATTTCTGTCTTTGGGGGGCCATATCTCCGAAACTAGTTGGAACCGCCAAAAAATTCATTGAATTTTTTTGTTCAGGTGAGCGAAATACGTAGGTTCCAAAAAACAATCTAACACTTGGCGGTGGACTAATAGATTTTTACCCTTCTTTCAATAATGGCAATGTGAATTCCGAGTAAGACTGTAGTTTATACACAAAATATGGGATTTAAAATTTGATTCCAAAGAGATTTGCATAGTACGTAGGTTTCATTCACTCGATCCAATGAGTATACAAAATCACTGGGTTAATCTGGAGTTAAACAATTTTTCAGGAAACATGGTCTTCATCTACTATTGAATGAAAAACAGCTTATAACTCGCATCATTTTCCAAAAATGTCTCGTCTCTCGCCTTATGACTTATAACTCACGGTACATTCATTCTAACTTGCATGCCTGAAAGGTTTCTGAAAATGACAGTGCCCCAAAAATGCTCAAATCGTCCATATCGAGCGCAACAGTCGATTTCATTATCCAATAAGGTCACTTGAATTCGACCAATTAGCGAGGTGATTTTGCAATCAACTGGATCATATATTGATTCTGCTTATTTTATTTCTTGAAAGAACCAACCGATTTTTGTGTTTCAGATGGAGCACAAACGGAAAGGGTTGTTTTGGCTCAAGTTTCGTGCAAAAAGTTCTTCGTCTCAGCAGTCGAGCCAAAAGAGAGAAGTGGATTCTTGGGGTACTCAGGAAGTGGCTACATGGCTGGAAACACTTCAGCTTTCAGAGTACATAGACAGCTTCGAAAAGAACGACATCAGAGGAAGAGAACTCCTCACATTGGCCCGGCGGGATCTGAAAGACCTGGGAGTCACCAAAGTCGGTCACGTCAAAAGAATACTGCAAGCCATTAAGGATTTGACACAAGGTTTATAAACACGTTAGCTGTAAGTTTCTGATAAATGTATACCCCAGATCTGAGCATGTTGAAACAATATCCAAATCTTAAATGTGTGAGCTGGATTCTTTTTTGATATTTCAAAATATTTTATGTCGATCATTTTCAGTCTTTAACTTTAAATTTTCCTGCAGTCAGTTCCACATATATTGAGGTTGACTCATTCATTGAATCGTTATAAATTTCAACAACTGCTACTTCAATCCAAACAGCTAAATGAAAGACTTGTGCACCGGATCTGATAAATTTACTAGTCAATACCATATAAATTCCCTCATAAAAATAATTCTGCTAAGAAATCATATTAGTTTTTATGCCATTCGAATTGATTTCGTTCAGACTATAGGTACTTACAATTCAAATATTATATAATACGTTATTTTTATTTTTTTTTTCATTTAGGAATAATATTTGAACGATAATTTTTTCTAATGATTATATCTTATGAAAACACCTTGTTATAATTTCAGAGACTTTATTAGAGAAGAGAAATGATTATTTACATCGATTGCTTCGGAAATCAATTGGTTTGTTTCTTGATTTCTATTACGTCGCTAATTTTAATATTCATGAAAGGTTTTCATTTATTCATTCATTATTTAATTTTTTTCTTGCTGATAAAGGTTATTCCTTACGAAATGATTTGATCGCGTAGCGTTCAAAGATGCCTGATCTCCAGAATACAATCCTCTAGAAGTTCTACGATTTGATTTGAAATTTCATGACTCACCCATTTATTGGCCCATCGTCACTCCAAGGTTGTTATTTTATCACACCTCATGTACCCATCACTTCTGAAACTGAAATTTTATTCCGGTGCTTGTATCACAAAATGACTTACGGATATGTCTTCTGTGAGGAACAATGAACTGGCAGCCGTTAGTCAATTTTCTGAGACCCATGTCCTGAACATTTTAATTTCGCAATCACACACTTACCGATTATTATTATTTTGTCAATAGAATATTGAACGATGAATTGAAAATATTAGAATTTCAATTCAGATATGTAGGGTGGGGGTGTGCAAATTCATCAACGATTTGGGGAAATCTAGATCTGGACTAAGGAATGTTTCATGTGGCGTACCACAAGGATCAATCCTTGGACCTATTCTTTTCCTTGTTTACATGAATTTAATATCAGAACTGAATTTACATAGAGATCTAAAATTATTTGCTGATGACACCACCTTATTTTATTTCTCTAAAAACACCAATGCATTGAAAAATGAAATGGAAAAGGACCTCAGTGACATAATATTGTGGCGGAATATGCATAAATTAACTTTGAATCCCCAAAATCTAGTTACATGTATATATCCAAAAGAAGACTACCCAATAGAAAACTCAAAATTCTTGGGATTATACATCGATCCAACTTTATCGTGGACTACACATATACGAAATCTTAGGAAGAAAATATCTCAAATCATTGGAGTTTTATATAGAATCAATTAAATATATAAAAATGATTTACTTCAGTCTTATTTAAAATTACATTATTTCATATTTGTTTGGGGAACTGCATCAAAATATGTATTGAAACCATAAAAATCTTTACAAAATAAAACCCTTGAATGTATTTATAAATTACCATTTCTGGAGCCAACAAGTGAACTATACAAACCAAGGAACCTATTAAATATATATTCTTTGTTCAAGTCAAGAATTTGTGTTTTTATCCATTCAACTAAGAGTAAATATAAATATTGAAATCTTTCCTACATAATATGTTCTGATAGCCATAATCATCTAACTAGACAGTTAAATAATTTGAAAACCATAAAAATAAAAAGCGATTTTGGAAAAAAGTTGTACTTTTCTGGAATAAAAATCTATAACAGTCTACCTACACACATAAAAGAATATCAATTCTGTTGTGAAATTCAAAATAGAGATCAAAAGATATTTCACAGCTATCAATAATAATGACTAATTATCCACAGAATTATTTTTATAATGTATCGATAATGCCTGATTCAACTGATTCATTTATACTATTTTTTACCCATCCTTTCGTTTATATATGTATATGCAACTGACATAATACTTTATTTCATTTGTTTCTTAATTTGTTCTAATATATGTATTTTTTGCCTTTTTTTTACTCCCTGTATAAACATGTATGTTTCTTGGGATCATTAAAGTTATTATTATTATCATTATTATTTGATTTTCATGCAACCGTTCGGTTAGTAATTATGGAATCACTGGCTGACAATCTTCATGACACATTTCTCAAAATCACATCCAGAATATATCAAAGTTACGGTAACTCTTATACTGTGGAACACTTGTAAGGTATAAACGAACAAAATATTTCCAATGTGAATGGATTTCAAAAGTATTTCTAGTAATTTTGTGGGCCGGTAGACCGATACTGCTCAATATTTCTGTAGGTAACTGCATCACTTGATCTTTGAACATTACAGGGCTTTCCTTTTGTGTGAATCTGTATATATGAAATAAAAAATTAATATTTAATTTTTCGGGATTCATTTTGAGTTCTAATTTCGGGAATGAGTTCCGTCTGTTTGGCTGAAAACTGATCGACGAATACGAGTATATTTACCTACTTGATATTATGATACGCTTATTTTGTGAATCCACTATTTGTCTTTTTTCGAAAATTGCACGATTTCTATCAGAATCAAATAATATTAACTTTGAAAATCATGTTCCATCATCGGTTGAAATTGATATGAAAAAGTTATTGATATTGAAAAGTTCTGGATTGAAAATGGAAAAGAATCTGGCATCTACCTTCTTGTAATCCAAACCGCGCTTTATATTATAGGGAAACCTGATAATCCCAACATATTTATAACCCTTTTCAGTATCTGAATCTATATAAATGTTCAACTCGATATTGTCTCATCATGAAACTATTTTCTAAGTATACCCGTGTGAATGTACTGATGTTGGACGTATGTTAATTTTACAACTCACTGTGATTTTTCATGTAGATGTAAGTATATTTATATATTTCAAAATCCTATCATGAACGAAGAAATCAATCTATTCTTGAATATACTATAAAACCATGTGTTTACCGATGATCCCAAATTGTGAATTATGCAAAATTTCTGAAATTTCAAAGCATTTATAGATTTGTTATAATACTCTGTTGATATTCATATTTATAATTTGAGATCACTCGGGATTGTTACAAGATGAATTGAATCCGTTGAATTGAACTCCTCTTTTCACCCACCCGAACTTGAAAAATATTTAGATAATAACTTATATTCTAAATTAGAAAAGCAATTATCTACCCCTTTAGCAATATGTAACCGTTTCTTCTAGAGGCAAAACTATTTGAATTTTTCCATATTTCTAGAACAAGGCACTTTTCATACGAATCTCAAAAAAAATTTAGTTGTCTTCGCTCATTACACTGCATCATATAAGTAGAATATCCTTCCACAATATACTCATTAACAAAATCTACCGAGTAAACTCTTATACAGAATATACGCTTATTATTTTATCTTTCACTCTGTTGCTGGCTGAATATTGATAATTTGAATCATAAAATAACTCACAGATGAAATGAAAATCGCCTTGTTCATGTAGAGGCTAAGAAATTCCCAAAAATTATATTAAATTTAGGTTAAGTACAGGGTCAAACTAAGAAGCAGTTAGTTAACATCCATATTCCTAGTTCAATTTTTTTCTTACTGGTTTTTACGTGTATTCTTTCGGAACAAATCAATATCGAAAATAGTAAGAATCAGGTTGGTCAACAGATTAGACTATATACAAGCCCAAAACACTTCAAGGGGGCCACCCATCATGAATCATTCTCAGGTCGATGCTGCTGTATGAACAAACTTCTAACACTGAGGCATACAAACTTCAAAAATTCAGAGTGAATATCAATTCTCCTGTCCTTTGATTCGCGCGATGTTATTTGAATATTACAGGATTTTCGTTTCGTGTGGATCTGTATATAAAAAATATGTCGTCAGTTTGCAGCAGTACAATCGAGTTTATATAGAAAAAAAATGTAATGATTAAATAATACCATGGCTTCCAATACCATTACTCTTGTACGGCACTGTATTCTTCGTGATTAGTTTTATCTGGATCTAATCTTGTAGGGAGCCGAATTAGAGAATCGGACCTATAATCCCCATTTTCGGGTAAAAATTTAGGTATTCCTTGTACGTAGCCGATTTTTTATCGCTAAAATCTTGGGCATAGCAACTCAATCAGGCAATATATTCATTCAGTTATCATCGTACTATCGGATCATTCCAAAAAACTCATAAGACAAATGAGAAAAGTAATTTTGTGTGTATGAAATATAAAAAAAATTAAATTAATACGTGACCTTACCAAAAGATTCAAGCTCTAATATTTGTATTATTAACTGGAGTTACGATAATGTGACATAATTATGATATATATCCTGAATTATCGTTGATTATTGTATGGATTATTTTATGGATTAACGAAGTATAAGAAATGTATTTATTTATTATCTTCTTGGATTTCGGCAAAAAAATCTGTTTGGTATTTGTTGCTACGATATTCTCATGATTTTCGTTTTATTGTTTTCATCATGCACATATTGTTTTTTATTGCATTTGTGCTATATATATGCTCTGATGAGATGGATTTGGTTCTCTTCGAATCGATTAATAATGCCCCATTAGTTCCCTATCATTAACTCATGGTGCTAGAAATTTTTACTTTACATACCGTTCTAAATATGATTGGTGTTGGGTCATTTGATTCCCTAAAGAGTGTTATGGGCTTGTAGTTTAAAAAGTCTGATAATATATACGTAAGGTGACCCAAACATTTATTGAAAGGCGGTATATTCGTTATTGAAATAATCTAAAATGTGAAACAGGATTTTAATCAGAAAATTAATTTCACCCTAGATTCTTTAGGAAATTCTCTCTTTTCTAATTGTATTTCATTCAGCTCCGAATGAGCCCTACGAGTTTCTGATATGATGGTATACTGGGCTCCCGATCTCCACACAACCATCAGCACTACTTCCAAATCATTTCAAATCGCGAAACTTTGAATTTGGTCATTTGAGAAAAACATTTTATTCCAGTGGGTAATCCATTATATGTGATACCTTTATAGAAAATAGATTTTTTGGAAGATTCCGTCTTGAGATTTTTTGTCAACAAATTATTGAACTGCCTTGTTTTGTGGTTATGTACACTGTTAGATTTGAAAAAATTCATAATAGAATGTTTCTTATTAGTCATAATAGAATACAAAATAGTACATATATAAATAGAATTGATGTCGAGGAGACGATTTGGTTTATAAATATTCCTTGTTGGTTCCAAATGAGATAAATGAAAAATGCATTTGTTTTATTCTGCAAATACTTCAGTGTTTTCAGAATGGTATTCGACGTAGTACCCCATATGCTGATTAAATATTGTAATTTCGAATGAATTTGTGGAAAATAAATTAATTTCAGATATTCCAAAGGTATATACTTAGCTCCTTATCTTGTACGAAAATCCAATGAGTGGTGATAATTTTTTTTTTTTTTGGATCAGATCAATATGAATATCCCACGAAATATTTTCATCAATATTCAGACCTAAAATTTTATATCACATGACCTGTAAATTTTTTGTTGTCCTAGCAGTAAAAATTTCGATTGTGATAAAATTGGTTTTTTATCAATGAACAAGAAAGACGATTTTTTTAAATTTAAAGTGCGTTCATGAACATTGAGCCGAATAAATATTTGTTTCAAATCATTTTCCATTTGACATTGGATCACTTGCAAATCTATATTGAAATATATTGAAGTTGTATCATCAGCAAATAATACCAACTTTCCAGTGATGTTCAATTCTGAAATTGAATTAATATATATGAGAATCAGTAGAGATCTTAGTATCGATGCTTGTGGGACTTCACGAACAATGTTTCCCAATGACCTCTCACAGTTTTCCAAAGATACAAATCATTTCCTATCATTTAAATAATTTTGTAACCATAAAAATGTATTACCTCTGATACCTATATCGAATAATTTTGTCAACAAAATTTCATGATCAACAGTATGTATTCGGATTAATACACATATTCATACATATTCATATGGCTTGAAATATTTCTCAAAATATTCCTCAACTTACAGAAACTTCTATACCTAGTTCTTGACAGAGATATTCCAATATCACAGAGCAAATGGGCATACCATCGTATAAGAAAAAAAAAAGTAGGTACTGTTATAATGTATTCCTGTTTCACATTTTCAATATCCTAGATGAATTCCTGTAAATGAAATTCTGTGACACCTTGCAAACAACATTTTATGATATAGGTACCTATTTTTCAGCTCTAATCGAAGTAAAGAGTAAAATAACAATAAAAAATATACAAAAAATACATTAAGTAAAAGGGCGAAATTGTTGTTTCGATCAATAGATGGTAATAGTTTTTTTGACATTTTACACGTAGAAGCTGTAATTTTTTCAAAGATTTGTCGGGCATTCTATTACCTTTCTTTCAAGAAATGATGATAATATTGTAAGGGTGAATCCTCGTAATAAAGACAAGGGTTCGACCCACCTACTCCTGTGTACAAAATTGTAATATATTGCAAACCTTGTTTATGCTTCCCTCAGAGTAGTTTTTCGATATTTTTTTTAGATAAATGTTGATGTTGAAAATATCTTTCATAGTTTTTAGCAAAGACAATCTTATCGTTGAAGAAACGAAAGGCCCTGTATATTAGTGTAATTCATAAATTCACTTCTTCGAAGGCATATCTAATTCAACTGATATTATACCGGGTAACAACGAAACCATTGTAAATTGCACCATTCAGTAGTTCATAGGATTTAGTTTTTGACTCCGGTTAATCCGGAAGTGATATCCCATTGATATATTATTGAAAATATCAGCATCAATGAACCATATTACTCTCATTCCAAATATCATATTTCTAACCCTACAAACAGAACAATGCTTCTTTGTTACCCGATATAGTTCTTAATAGGGTTGCCATCTTTAATACTCATAAGGATGCAGAATATGTCACAATGAAATCATTATAGATTTTTTATGGGCAAACAATGATTTCAATAAGTATAATAGAATATTTTTTTTCATGATAGTCAATTCACCATAATATTCTAGACCATTCAACACGATATCAGTTCAACTTTGTAAACCGTTCTGATCGTTCAAAAAGTGTTTTGTCAAGTTTTGTTGAATCTCAAAGGGTAAAGCTTTCTTACTTTCGACATATTAGGATTATAACAAACGTACAAATTTACGCACTAACTGGGTATGTTTTTCCTGCTTTCCTATGGCCCTGAAAACAAATCTACCAGAAATCCCTCCTTATGGCCGTAAATGATAATAATAATAACGATTTATTTCCCAATAAACATATACATGCTTATTGAAGGGGAAAATTAAACTGATGCCATACAATAAACGTAGAATAGAATACAAAAAATGAGTAATTGAATCAGATCTTTATATGGCAACAAAAAAAAAATTGATATCAAATGTTTTTTTAAATTATTTTTGAATCGAAATTTTGCATATTTCTTCAATGAATTCGGTAGACCATTGTATAGTTTTATTCCGTTGTGGTAAACAGATTGCTGTCCTATATTTGTTTTCATTTTCATCAATACCAAATTTTCTGAAAACCTTGTTGAGTGATTGTGTTGATCACTATTCATTTTGAACATCAAATTTGAATGCTTGAATTTATTTTCGACCAGGTGAATAAATGTGCAAATTTTAAACGTGTATAATGAAGGAATGTCTAAAAGTTTTCTTTGTTTGTATAAATTAGCTGTAGGTTCTTGTCGATCAAGTTTGTATATACACTTTATAATTTTATTCTGTAATGTTTTCAATGGTTTCATTACGGTTTTTGGAGCTGCCCCCCAAATCGGAATCAAGTATTGAATTTTGGAATATACTAAAGAATAATAAATTTATTTCAGACATAATAAAAGTAACATATTTCGAATTTTAAAAATTATACCAATAATTGGAGAAATTTGTTTTCTTAATAGATAGATTTTCTGTTCCAGCTTTGAGACAATGGCTGTAAACGAATGTAAACATTGTCATTGGGCCATGTAGCGGATGGATAGGAAAGTGTGCATTACTATGCATTAATAAAAAAATCGATATCGAACGAAACATTATATTACTAAGTTGACTGATATCGCTTTGACTAATCCCATATTAGAGCGACTATTGAAAATTTTTGATGTGCACGAAAATTTGGTCCCATTCTTGAATATTTCTCAGTAATCTAGTGGCACTCAAGAATCAATAGGCCACCAGAATAGACCTGAATAAATGCTACCAAACATTATTTCATATAGAGAGAAAGGTAGGACCTGCCATAGATACTTATTGGTCGTTATTTTTTACTGGCAATCCTGTAAAGAACAATAATTACCATAATTGAAATGGGATCATAGACGTAGAATTTAGTATAGAATAAAATAGTTCTATTCCGTTAGATATGTAAATACCAATAGAAGTTACATTATTTACTTTTGGTTAAGGCTTGTTTGAATGTTACTGATTTTTTGATTCCTACTTCTAGCTCCTAGTTATTGATAAGTAGATATTTTTATCATCCTCTTTAATTTTAGTGTTCCCAAAAGTTATAGCCTTATCAATTGAAATTACCAGAATGATAATGAGACATTGATAATCATTACCTCTATTGCCTTCTGATGTGAAACCTTTGATTTTTTTGTGACCCATGCGTTCAGAATCGCTTGTATGATTGCTTTCATTTTGCAAATCCCTCATTTCAAATTTCATACGCAAAATATCAGACCTATCTAAATCATGGCTAACTCTTTCGAAAATATGTATATAGGTACGCTCGTTACACATGATGATATTATCAAAGATTTATTGAAATTGTTGAGCTCTACTTTTTGATTATCCTGCATATATTTTGTACAAATACTGAAAATATTCCTCGATGACCTTTTCAAAACATGAGTGTCAATCAAAAGGAATAAAATCATTCATACTCATAATCATTATTATGACTATGCCCATAAAAACCGTGAAAATAATCTTTGTGGCGAAAACACCCAGAAAACTGATATACTCGAATACTAACAGTGAACAGAGCAATAGTTTTTATTACGACAAAAAGCTGAAATCTCGTTTATTTTAAAGACCACGTTTCGTTTTGGCGCATTTCATATAATTCTGCAACATACGGATGAATAATCATATAGGCCAAGTAGAAATCACGGTCGTTAGGGAACTCAAGGGCCAGTATTTCAATACAAGGGTGAATGAGTTCTGCCGAACAGATGGAAAAAATGAGATGCTGCGCGTGATAATGTTTGGCAGTGATAAGGATGAAAACTTTTGGTTATTTTTATCTGGTTGATATCTTGCATTGCAAAATCGGTCCTAAGTGGAACACGTCCAATTTGTTGAATTTAAAAACTTGCAAAACGTGATCACTAATAATAACTATAATAGAGGCTCTCATTTTCTTCAGTTTTTTGGGTTATTAACCTACCACAATCTGGAAAAATGAAGAATTATCATCGAATTGAAGTGTAGAAAGGCAGATTTCAACCAGTACTCAGAAAAACACGAACAAAATATGTGGCTCTTCAACGCAATTAATTGAAAAAGTATTTTTCGTGATATTCAATGGACCTTCTCTCAGTTTTTTGAATTATCAACAGGAGAGTAATTGTGATATTCTCTGGTAACTGAGTAACCCAGAGAATATAAATTGCTTGCATAAATAAAGAAAAAAGGTTAATTTCAACTTCAAAAATACTCTTTTCACACATAGTTTGTATTACACATTATATAATTATTCTCTCTTGGTCAATCGTTGTTCGGGCTGGAACTGAATCTGAACAAACTGAGAGAAACAGTATCGAGTCAACTTTGTGAAACCGTACCTTCCCATTGACAAACCGAAATCTTGTAGTCAAACTGAACGGAAGTTTCCACACAAGATTGACAAAGAGCCTATCAAACATCATTTTGTAGACTCCTGTACAATGCAATCTCTGGCGATTTCAGGATTTGAACCCGGACGGTTGACCACTCGGCCATTAGAGCTCATTCGATTTGTTCGAAAATAAAAACATATGTCTTGCATTTGTCAAATGAAAAATAGAATCCTTTCGATTGTATTTTTTTCTTGTCTAAGACATATGTGGAGGAGTCGCTGGTAATTCTTCTATATCAATGCTATAAGACATTTTCATACGATTATCGAAAATCGACTAAATTCTTCAAAAATCCAATACCTACTGATTCTGACTTGACAAACGTCAAAATCTGTATCGCAATGAAAATCTGTATCGTAATGGATTTCATTATAAAACGGGTTGTGGGCATATAAGTGTATTATTAGAGTACGGGTGGCTCAACAAACCTTGAGTGCTGAGGTAAAAATCCACAAATTGAAACGTTTGAAGCGATTGGTCTCAATTCGAGCAGTCATACAACCAATCACCTACTGAGGGTACCTGCAATTATGACTGAAGTTTTAATGTGGAATATATATCTACTCATTCATCTCTTATGAAGGTTGAAACCTAAGCATGAGTCTCGTTTAGTCATGTGCCTATTATATTTAGGGCCAGTTGTACAAACTCTAGCGTACTGTGGTTCAAATGGACGTTGATCAGTTGTCAAGCAACAAAAGTTTCGATTGGCTAATGTTCATAATGAATAATATAATTTTTTTATAGCGCCAGTACCCATATTTGAAAATGTAAGTCCAGCACAAGCTAGAGTGAAATACTCCCTAGTTAGTTTGTTTCAATATCAATCGAGATATTACTTTTAGGGTGGGTACTTTACTACCTGATGAATCCGTTAAAATAATCGGTGCTGAGAATGGACACCACATTGTGTCATTTGCTAGAGTGAAAGCACAGCCTAAGTACCGGTTATTTCAACGAACTGTTCAGGTCGTGAAGTACCCACCCTCAATGAAGTAGATATTTCCCTTCCTTATTATGCTGGGAGACTGGAGAAAAGTGTTCCATCAAGACTATCAATCGTAAAAAAGCATCACTGCATGTTTTCGCATGAAATACAGACCAACTTTGAACTGGATATAAACCGGCTCTTTCGCCATTTATGAAAACGACCATCCGCGGTTAATCCAAAGACAACAATTCAGTATCAATAACAAGGAAACCTGTGATGAAACTGAAAGATATCATTATGAAGAAATAGAAAGGCAAGGATTACATAATAGGCAGTTTGATTTATGAACGCAAACATTTCAAAAATTGAAAAGTTTAGGGGTGAATTTGGGAATTTTAAGATTACTATCTGAAAAAATTCCGAAACTCTTCAATCGGGCAGATTTGTTCGCATGAGGCATTTCAAATTTCGTACCTGTATCCGAATTCTGTTGAGGATCTTCCATTACTTAAAATCATATTCATCAATAATTCTCGGTACCAAACCATAAGTTTCCTTCTGGAAACTTTATTTTACAGAGAGCAATTACCTAAACACCCAAGGAAAAACACTCGCAAATGCAATTATCGCGGTTTTGAACTTTGTACGAGCAGAACTCACAAGCCAGAGATTTCAAAATACCCCCGTTTTCTCGTACCAAAGTGATGTAGAATTGAAATGATCTAGCTTCAACCCACTTTCATTTTTTCCATCTCCATTTCATTCATTCTTTCAACCTATACAAAAAAAAAGTCAATCTAAAAAAAATCTTTATTTTATACATTCACACTCGATTTCATGATACATTGATTTATAATCAATTTTTTTCCAAAGAAGTACAGCTAAAGCACTCAAGGAATTTCAAGAAACCTTGTTTATTCTGATGTATACCTCCTTCATTAAACATGTATTCACCTCAGCTCTTTGTATTATTTATACAATTTTCCAACCTCTCCAAAGTGTTCTTCTTTCCTATTATAACTATCATCTCAGCCACACTAGGCCCCTTCTGAAATTATAATAACTGATGGGTCTAAAAATATGGGAGCGAGGAAGAGGGAACGGGCCAAAAATGATATACGAGGGATGAAAGAGATAAGAGAGGGATCAGGAAGTAGGTGGAGGGAAAAAAACACAGAATAGTGTTACCAAAAGAAAAAATTGATAAAAATGCAAAAGGCGAGATATTAGAGTTGGGGAGGAAAAATATATGAAAATGATGAGAAAAAGAAATGAAGAGGAATAGAAGATAAATAAGATACAAATAACAGAGGAGAGAAGAAATGACATAGAGGGGGAAATAAAAAAATTGAGAAAATAGACAGGTGTGAAGAGAAAAGAAATGAGAAGGGAAAAAGGTGAGGCTAGGGGTCGGAAATGATATCTTCAAGAATAGTTCATAGTCTTCACAAAGTTCAGGCAAGCGAAAAAAAATCACCGATCAAAAACAGAATTTCGCTAAAATACCGTCGATGAAGTCCTTACCTCGAGTCCGCTCAAAATGTGTCTCAATGTTTTCATGAACCCAATAAACTTTATATTGTTTTCTTGACAAAAACTTCTGAAGATACCATTCAGCTCCTTGGTATCCACCTGCTCCTCGGTCAGTTCTAACCTCGTTTTAAACAATCTGATATTATCGACTTCATTACCGACGAAATCGTGACTCGAAGGAACAACCCAAATGAATGCCAAATCCTCATGGACCAAGTCTGACAGCTTGGATATCCTTTTGCAAGACCAGGACAGCACGTTCCTTATGTGATCATCATCGAGTTTCAGAGAATTATCCAGAATCCTGAAATTCTGATTCTGTAAACGTAGACCAAAAATATTCGAATGCAATTTACCTTTGGGGAAAAGTGGTTTTCAGTAAGTCTTTTACTTGCTCCACCAACTCAAGTTGTTCGGTCTCGTTCTGTAATCTCCTCTTCAGTTCTAGTCCGTTGAATTCCAGTAATCGTTCATTCATCAACTTTCCGGAGTGTGAATTGATTCTCGATACGTCAAACTAAAACGAACACAGTGGTCAACAATAAAAACAGTTTTGTCTAAAAATGCACTCGTGAAAATAGGAGTCTTATATGAGTTTGCGTTTGACGTACAGACTTGTATATGAATGCTGCGAATAACTGAAGACTAGCAGGTCCCCCAGCAACCGCAGGAAATGAAACAGTCTTGCCAAACAAGGATTATCAATGCTACGTGGTTATCGGTAGTGCCGTAGTAAGCACATCCGCCTGTCAAAGGAGGACCAGGATTTAAGTCCCCACCTCGGAATCACCGTGCTGGGATTCACAAGTTAAAAGGTAAAGCTTCATTAATCCATTGCTAGCAGAAGTTTCGACTTTTGAGGGTTGACTTTCGTAAGGGAGCGTCAGCTGGTTAAAACCCCGTATACTTGACCGGAGTTGACAATTGGAGTACCCGAAACGATGGTACGAAACTAGAAAAGGAGTCGGATGATAGCAAAATGAAAAGAATGTTGGAAAAATATTTTATGTCAAGAACGTTCATAACGGGGTAGTCGACAAAAAAGACGAAAGTGTGTTTCATAAAAGTGGAAATCAGTGCAAAATCATAACCCCAACACCATTAAAAGGAAAAAGTAATTACTTTACGAACAGTAGTAGAGCCAAAAAGTCAGTTATCAACATTGTAGTTTTTTTACACGAAATACGAAAACAATCATCTTGAAATTAATTATATAAAATGAAATTTTGGTCGAATATGAAAATTGCGATAAGACGTGTGTTATCTGGTTAGGGAAGCGAATAGAAGATTTTTTGAACATACTCGAGCAGTATGGTATGGCAGACACCTTAGTTAGACCAAATCAAACAACTTTGGAGAGTACTAGCCCTTTATCTAGTGATGCGCGCCTAGGCCATATTAGTAAAAAAAATCGATAGTCTGATATACTCGAGCGCGTCAATTTTGATGTTTTGAGTTTCAATAATTAATCTGACAAAAAGGACTTGACTCGGCAAAGTTATAGAGCCGCGATCTTACGAAAAACAATCCCTAGTCCGGCATTCTCGAACGCAATCAACTTTTTTTTATTTCACAGATAATAATCAATAACTTAAAAAAGTTACGCGTGACCGAAAGTACAGGGGAGTGATTTTGTCACCCGAAAAACGCGTTTCTTAGTCTAAGTCACGAACAAGCACTTTTCAAAAAAAGTTAAATGAAAAATATATTATTTATTTCTACAAAAAAGGGTCTTATTGTATTTTTGTGTGAATTCAAAATTTTTTGAATTATAGCGTTATAGAAATATATGTGACCCGTTTTCAGAGTGTATTTCGAAAATAAAAAGTGTGTGAAGAATTTTGTCATGTCACCAAATATTCTGGGCACGAGGAAGACAATGTAGACAGCACCGAGGAAACGTGTGATTCAGGTACAAGTCTTGTAAAATAGTCATTTAATGACTTAACTGAACAGAAATAATTTCCAAATTCAGTTTATTAGTCATGAATTTTTAAAACAATACAAAGGATTCAGTAACAAAGATACATCGACCAACTCAACTTAATCTGTTTAATTGGAGACGTAGGACGAGAAACAAATAAAACTTCATTCCCTATGAAAATTTGACGCGCTCGAGAATTTGGAAAGATTTTTTTTGTCATTTTCGATATTTTGAAAAAGTCGATTATCCTTATCCTTTCGAAAGTAACAAAATCAATCAGCCAACATGTCTTGGAAATTAAAATTTCTTCTGCCCGTAATTGGTTCAGAAAGAACTTTAACAATGGCTTGCTCAGTAAATGCTCATCATACCTCTGTTTATTTCTTGTACTGCATTGTCGAAGTACGATTGAGAAAAATTTGAGGCCCTTTGGAATTTTCGGCGAATATTTTGAACCGTTTTGCATCTAGAACCAGAAAATACTTTGAATGTGAACGTATACGCGCTAACGAATTCACACTTACCCCAATGCATTTAGTCACACTAACCCCAGAAAGCATTTTTATCGGTAGTGCAAGCGCTGCGAAATATTCCGTATGAAAAAACCGATGACCACATTCTGATTGATGATTTGAGTTAAGAAAGACTCAATTAATGACATTGTGGAGGTTGCCGGACGGAATTATGTTCCAGTTTTTTTTCGGTTCTATAATAGTTTTCGCTTCCATCGCTGTAGCTGCGAAAAAAAATTGTTATTGACTATTAACACCTGGTTTAGGTAAGGTATGGAGAAAAACGGCATGATCTAATTCAATACAAATTTAATAAAAAAAGTGGTTTACCTATCAATAAGTAGTGAAAAATTCATTCAGGTAAGTTTTGACAATTATTGCCGATGCATTTGCAAAGGAAAATACAATTGATTTCGCTTTTTCTACAAGTGCTAAACATTGTCAGGCATTCATGCAGCAATATATTTGCAAAGCCTGATCAAAGAATTTGTCATGGGTGGTTTTGCCATTTGCACCAGGTACAACTTTCCATCTCGTCTTTCATAACCGAATTGGAGTAAGGTCGGAGGCCCATGTATTGCAGCCCTTAAGCAATATAAATACAAAACAGCAAAAGTTCTAATAATTTCAGATACATTTGAATTGAATTCCAGCTTAAAGGCGTTTTTTTGGCCGATCCTTCAAACCAAATCCCTCAAAAACTACTATTCGATAGCTTATGCCAAAAGTATTACCTTGGAGCTTGAAGATTTTTTGAAGTCTTCATATCCACCGGTAATGGCCAGCTGGGATTTTGGATGAAGGACTTGATATAAATATTTGTAGTCAGTTTCAGTTAGTTTCGGTTTAGCAGTGTCTGAGGTGTTTTTTTTTAAATGATTTATTCGACGTCGGCCTGTTTCCCCTACCAAGGCCAATCATCGACTCCGGTGACCACATTTCCCCCAACCGGAAATTTTGCCGAACACTCTGGTATTCCAACCAGAGGTAGGGATCCTTTACGAGTCCAACAACCATGGACTCAGGACCGCCGGCTTTACGTCTCCTCCGAAGGACAGCAATTCCTCAATATATCTTGTGTTCATTGATATATTGCCTGCGAGCTATGATATTATACTTTGCTGCAGTTTTATGAGCTTTCGACGCGGTCTTTCCCTGCTGCTTAACTATCATGATAGTAACGGTCATAAAATCTTCGCCACTTGATGTCCCCTTGAAAGTCATTGTCACAGTGTCTGAGATTTTTCAACAGTGTAGGATATGTTTCGATTTAGTTAGGCAGGTGGTGTATGAATTCGGCTAGAGCTATGTATGTTGCGGTGTCTTTCTGTTCGTTACACTGATATATATCACTATTCACCGCTAATGCTTCGCGGCATCTTCTATAAGAATTTCATCACACAACTTGTCCTTTGGTATAAGTTCAGTAGTGGATAGTTTCTTCCGTAATTCCTTAGCACGCATGACGATTCTGCTACAGTCTAGCCGACGTACACGTTCAGCTATTTCCTTAATGAGCTTCCTGCCATGAAAACCAAAGAAGATTGCTTCCTCTCAGTAAGATATGAGGATGAAACCTTGTCACCAACCTTATCGAAGCGTTGAAAAACAGCAGAGCTGCTGAAATTTCAGTCAAAAGATGACTTTTTTTTTTGGTTTTCGTCGTATACCACAAATGGAACATCATGAGTCACTCGACGAATCGCTGTTGCTTCTTTTTGATTTGCAGGTCAGTTGATGATCCAGCTACGCCCTGTGTTGTTGATGTAGCTCTTTTTTCCAGTGCTCTATGTAGTGACGATGACGAATTTTTTCTTCGCTGATATAGCTGGCTATGCAACTTTTATACCACGAGAAGTGTTCCTCATCAGCAATCGGATCAAACAACTTCTCAAATTTGTCTGAAATTGTCTTTGCGTCGAATTGCTGCATTTGAATAGTTTCTTTCGGTTCATTCACCAGTTCAGCATGATTTTTCGTTCGCCTTTTTTTTTAATCTAATAATTGTAGCGATATTTATTCACTTTAAAGAAAATTATCACAAAATTCGAAGCACTGCTATTTTAAATATTGGAAAATTTATCTGTTATAATAATGAATGAGGTTCAGCTATAACTGAAGTCACAAAAACTGTTGAGAAAAGCGCGGCCCGCTCCAAAACTCGAGAGACGCTGGGAAGGAGGTTTATAATAAAACTGACAACGGGCTTTTCTGGCAACTTTCAGTTCCAGGTTTGAAAGGATCTTGCAAAAACATTCCAGTCGAGAAATAGCGGTCAATGGTTTTATTCAATATCAAGTCTTCCTCAACTCAAATCATCGATCAGAATGAGGTCATCGGTTTTTTCAAACGGAATGTTTCGCAGCGCCCGCTCTACGGGGAAAGTGTGAATCATGCCATCAAATTGTTTTGAATGATATAATAGACTGCTGTACTCCCAGGACAAAATTTTTATCACAGATAGACTGTAATAAAAAGAGCATTGGTCAAAATAGCGCCACCTAGTGGAAGCTGGGACCAGAAACAAAAGAAGAAGAAGAAGAAGAATGATATAATCATTGAATATAAAGAATCCAAATGCTACATATACACGTATAGACATCAAAACTCACCGTCAATTCAACACAGATTTTGATATTTTCAAAAAATACTAGTTGACTCATCGAGCATCAAATCGAAACGAAAGTGGCAACTATACTGAAAGCTGTTGAATTCAGATATGTATACAGGGTAGCTTCCAACATGAGTAAGTCAAACAAAGATTTGTACATAACTATACCGGATAGACTAAATGCAATTGTTCACACTTGCCCCGAATTCACCCTTATCCGAGCTGACTATATTTCATATTCAACATTTTAATTTTTTGTCACCGAATCAATCTTTCGTTCAATTGCATTTTTTTAATTTTTATTCTTTGACCGAAATACATTTCAATCCGTTTATTTGGACTTGAGTGATAAATTTGATTGAATGCTTCTGGACCATTCATAGCACGAGATTTTTGCATCCTCATTTTTGTTTTGCAATCAACTTCTTTTCATTAATTTCAAAAGTTTGAGAGTTATGTATTTCATTGCTTCACCGTGTATTCAAGTTTTATTATTCGTAATTTATTGATTTCAATTAACATGTTTCTCCATGTCAGGTTTCAAGAGAATTGATATTATACGGACAATGGAGGTCCGACCCAATAAATTATCAAAGGTAATACCACGAGTCCTTCAAATTTAATCGATAAATTTTCATTTTCCACAAAAACTTTTTTATTTGGTTTGTTTGAATGCTTTTGCCTCAAAATAAAAAAGTTTGAGTGTTTCGGAAATGAAAATTTATCTTATTAAATTTGAAGAACGAGTTGTATTTGGAGAGGTTATTTTTTGAACAAATAGTAGGACGAGTGATTTTATCTAATTCGGTTTGTTTGAATGCTTTTGCCTCAAAATAAAAAAGTTTGAGTGTTTCGAAAATGAAAATTTATCTTATTAAATTTGAAGAACGAGTTGTATTTGGAGAGATTATTTTTTGAACAAATAGAAGGAAGAACAATTTAATTTATCAGTATTTCATTTATAAGAAGGAAAGGAGAATAGAAGAAATGTTTACAAATTTGAAATTTCAAACAACGATGTATGCCCTCTATGATCCAGAAGAGATATGATACTTACGCAGTGCATATGATAATGCTTGCCGACGATACCAAGAGAAAATTTCTTATGAAATGAAAATCGCACCAGAAGGAACATAAAATCATTCGTTATGTCGTTCATACAACGGTTTCTTCTCATACAACAAAAAATGAATTGTAGTCAATATAAACTAATTGTACGCCATCTTCATTTGAGTTGAGGAAACCTTAAATATTTGAATCGGTCGTTCGCTATATCTGTCATAAAGTTGGGGTTATGAGCTATTTACGTGTTTGAGTGTTCATTGAAATGTGTTGTTTATGTTATTATTATTCTGAAAAAGTGAAAATTGAATAACTATTAATAATAAGGTAACTCTTCATTCATGATAATTTATATAAATATGAGCCAGTTCAATAGAATCGACGCGGTAAACCTAATAGTTTTGACAGTTCAAAGGTAAACAACGTTTTATCAAAAGGACCAGGCAGTTTCATCAGTATAATACCGAATGATTGGCCAGAATAACCATAGAATAACCCGCTACTATTGGTTGAAATGCCAAAAACGTCACATTTTGACAAGTGAAAAAAAAAATTATCGAAAATGTCCCGCTTCATATGGGATTTTTAACATCCGATGGAAATATTCATCAGCAATTCAATAAAATAGAGACTCTGAAAATGAGAGTATTCAAATATATCTCACAATACAACCTCACGGCTCACCTACCTGATCAGCCAATTCTTCGATACTGTAACACTTCGGTTTGACATTCCTTTCCAAATCTTTGGAGAATCCTCCACCGGAATGAACGATGAAATTCAACAGAGCCAGAGGAAAGATATTGGTGTCTCTGTAGTGACTGATTCTGATGTCTCCTTGGCGCTTACTCAATTTGGTTCCGTCAGAGTTCATCAAGAGAGGTAAGTGTCCGAATAGAGGCGGTTTCCAACCGAACGCTCTGAAAATAATTCATTACTTCCCGATAGATTTGTTCATGGAATTAGATGTGGTTGAAGAACGATTAATGGGGCAGTGGAAAAAAAGCATAAGTCATGGGTACCTTCCCTGCAATTTCACAGCTTCTGTGAAAATTTCACAGGAAAGGTATACCACACAGCACTCAGCGTTCATTAGGCCAATAATGATTTCCTCAACTTGAAACGGAGAATAGAGAAGGAAAGACAGAAATAGAAGCAGGCAGAAAGATATAAAAATTAAAGATATAAAAATCAACCACGATGGAACGGACAAACTTGAAACGATTGATGGTCTCTCAATCTAAAAGAATCACTCTTTTCTTGTTCTTGTTCGATACGAGTTTTGTTGACAAAAAAATCACATTGGTACAGCATTTCAAAACAAATCCAATATGTGCCTTTTGTAGCCGATGGGATATTCATTGGTGGGAATCAAAGATCAAAGTTTGACCAAATGGTTAAGACTTTCGCGGCCAAGGTTTTAGATTTTTCAATGCTAGTATTATCATGAAGTATTAGTGGCCCTAAGTCTGGTAGGGAAATATTATAAAATGAGAAGGGGACATATTTTGTTTTCTCAAAATTAACCGTAAGTTATAATCAAACCCATTTTTAATCTTTTCAAAATCTAATGTAGTTTTGGTATGTAATTCATTCGTTTTTTTCCCATATAATATGAGAGTATCATCTGCGAAACTATGAATTTCACCTACAGTGTCAATATTAAAAAGGTCGTTGAGATAAATATTAAATAGAAGTGGCCCTAAAACGGTTCCCTGCGGTACACCGAATTGAAAGATTTTCTCTTCACTTCTAGCTTTATCAATTTCAACATATTGAATTCTATTTTCTAAATAATTTTTGAGGAGCTTATGAACCTTGCCACGAAATCCAATATTTGACAATTTTACTAATAGTCGGTTATGTTCAACCGTATCAAAAGCTTTAGCTAGGTCCAAAAAAATAGCCAAAACACCAGGATTATTGGCAATGTTAGACTAGATCCTCTCAAAAACTACACCACACTACTTTGCTCAAATATCATTCAAATATGTGCATATGTGCAGTATATTCGCGAATGCGTGGCAGTTTAATGGATTAGCCAGCCCTTGAATGCATTTGCATCGATACACAAGAGGTAGTATACATTTTCATTTACCTATAGAGTAAAAGATGTTTAGTGGTCGAAATTTGCCATTCGATTCCTCTCAAGACGTGCGATATTTTCATGAAATGATCGTCCACGACATTTGCGAAATGGTAAGTTGGGAAACCATCCGACTTCATGATAACCGGATCGCCTTCGTTGAGAGAAATATTGTAGGCGATTTTTCCGTAAATTAAATCGTCGAAACATTCCTCTTCGTCACTTATCTGGAAAGAAAAACAATAGACATACACAAATTAAACGAAGACTCGCGAAAAATGTATTAAAAATATTATATTCAACTCCAAACTAGTTTTCAGCACATAACAGGAAAGTTGGATGTGAACAAGAATGGTAACTTGTATGGGAAATTTCAATTTGTGTTAGAATAAACACATATTAATGGACTAGTGTATACGTATAACATTGTTATCACTTCACTCGATTGAAAAAAGAAGTCGTAAGAATTCCAAAAGAAAATAAATTCCTCGAGCTCAGAACAAATCAAAAGATAGATGGCAAGAGAGTTGGCGAAGGGGTTGTGTGCCTGACTCATGACCAAGGGATCCTGGGTTCGATAACCCCAAGATTATTCTCTTGAGAATTTTTCTATCGTATCAAGAAATGACTCTGCCATGTGTGATGGTTGACGGTTCCGCAAATATCTTGTAACAAACTCTCAACGACTCTGGTGTGTACCACTCAGTGTACAAGGAAACAAAATCTAGGGAAATTATACCAAAACTGGTCATTGTGTCGTCATCTATCGATCGAAAGAAGAACTACAAATATGCAAATTCTCATTGGAGCACTATAATGATTGTAAGGAGATTGGTTTATTGAGAATTATTTAGGAGTCGTGATTCAATATATCAAGAAACAGGTCATCTTCAAAATGGATTGGCACTAATATTTGCATGCTGTATTAAAACATATCTGATGATTGACGAATTCGAATAACTTCCAGTACTGAAAACCAAATTGGCGCCACCTATTTGTCATGTTACTGAGTTGAATACCAACTTTGAATCTTATGCATGAAGGTTCCCCATTCCCTAACCTACTTTCAACCGATTCTGTTGACAAATGCCGGCATCGGTTGTCGTATTTAGGTATTTCCTGCTTTTTTAATGCCTCTCTTCGTAATAACTGCAGTCTTTTGTCAGTACAGAAACAATGGTAGGCCGAACCATTGTCTAGTAACACTTGAACTTGTTCCCTGAAATTAAATTCCATTGTTATGAATTACAAACATAGACGTTATAACTAATGGACTAGCCTGACAGTTTCCATACAAGGATATGCACCAAGATGAATGAAAACCCTGGTGTATTGACTCATACCTAATGGATTGTAAGCAAATTTTCTCGACTTTTCGCTAGCTTGATTTTGATCAATTTTAACTGAAGAGATGCCTTCGAGAGTTTGCCAGCAGAGGCGCACCTTAAAGTGATTTTAATTTGATCTGTGATGCCATGATATCCGTCTGCTAGACGGCCATTCGATTATTTATAGATTTATAGGTTATGTTTATTTCATAGTCTCATGTTTTGCATGCAATTTCTTGCTTTCCCGCGAAATGCTAGAAATTATGTAGTCATCACTTTTTGACTGATTATTAGGTATTCCTTTTGCTTTAAATTTGATAAAAAATAAATCAAAAACTCAGTGATTGTGATGTGATTTGAAATCTTCCGAAACAATAGTTGTGAGTGAAACTGGAAAATATTGATATCTTATTCTCTACTTTCTGAGGAACCCAAGATAGGTAAGTACTTTTTTCTTCATAGTGTTGAACAAATGCAATTTTAATGTGATTATATACGAGCCGATGACATGAGGGATAAGTGATACCTACACGTTACACGAGCGTTTCATTTTGAGCTTTGTGAATCAGTTCATAATAAATCTAACTATCACTATGAAATCAAACAAATACAAGAACAGCAACGATAAACACTTGAAAAGAATATAAACAAGAAAAACGTGAAAAGAACCAAGAACTAGGTACCTACAAGATTTTGAATATTAAAGAAACTTTCAAATGCATTCAAATTCAAATCGAACTGTCAAACATTTCAAAAAAATAATAGCTTTTTATTAGACGAACTTGACCTTACGTATTTTGTATACTAATAATTCTATTGGTAAACGAAAGATCCCGCAAGAGTTTATCCAATGAGGCCGCTGGTATCGAAAATCACTCGTAAGCTGCCGCCTTAATGAAAATGTACCCTTAGAAAATCGCATTTGTATCACCACTTCAACACCACCTACCGTCAAAAAATGTAAGTTTACTCTTCGATTTCTCAGGTCGAGAGGAATTGGCTAAACAAAAGCATATCGGTCAACGCACCAGGGTTTTTATTAGGCATTCCAGATACTTGTCAAAAATGTCAAATGAATCGAAATGAACCAATACGGCACCATCTGCCCCCCCCCCCCCCAGAAACTATCGTTTGTTTTCTTTTTTATAAATGTATGATTGGTTGAAACTGGTGTTTGCCCCCAAGATATAACCTGATCAGGAATGCCTAATTCATCTTGATATGCACATTGAAGTGATAGTGTAAAGGACAGAACGATAACTTAGACTTGAATTACTCTATCTTTCTCGTTCTCTCTTTATCTGCAACATCGAGGAAAGGATTCACTACTTGAAGTATTCTATCTTGCTCAGCCTATGATTACAAAAGAGTAAATTCATTGGTCGTTATATCATATAACACATTTTGAGGCAATGAGAATTTCATTTATTTTCGAAGTTATCCCAAAACTTATTTCACTGTCATACTCATTCAGTGAAAATGTTCCAATAAATATAAAAAAACAGCCATGGAGTGTATCTGCGACGCCATCTGCTAGTGAGTGGCTCTACTACGAAAGCTTACAGACACCATTTCTGAAAAATGTATCCTCCAAACATTGTCTAATCACTCTAATCCTTCAACAATGCTCCAAATATGTAATGTTGTATAGCGAAATGAGGCTGAGGTACTTTATCTTATAAAATAATTTGATAATGAATCCTGACTCTTAATTTGTTGGTTCAATGAAGTGATGAAATATATGTTGTACATATGAATCACAAAACATGAATTTGTACACGCAAGAATATGATTCCTGAATAAAAAAACTTCTTAGTTTCAGCGGAAATCTTGAGAAGAATCAAAGCAAGTCTCAGTAGAGCTGGAAAACAAAAAATATTGTAATCCCTAGTCAAATTTTTATATGTCCTTAATATTTAAGAACATTAAGTAGCAACTGAAATGAGAGTTTTTCTTGTTCTTTTCTCAAAAGAAAATCAAGAAAATTATTTTAAAATAATTAGTCAATACTATTCCAAGAAAAATTGTAGTGTAGGTAATCTAAGTAGTTCAATTGTCTTGATGACATCAAAATAATATCAATTGACCTGAAGTTGTGAGATCCTAGAATTGTCAGAATGAAGAGGAACATTTGCCACTAACATATCTTTTTAGATTTTCTGAATAACTTGATATAGCAGGTATATGGAATATAAATATATGTAACATGATGCCATTGAATTAAAGATTATACAGAAAATTCAAAAACTATGTGTGTATGTATCATTTGCAAACAATTGAAGCATAAAATGTTTATTCCCCAAATATTATTTTTAGGGCAAAAATATTTTTACCTATAAATACTAAGTCTCTGTGACTGAAGATATGGCCCTACTGGTCCACCCTGTGCAGGTCCTTCATCAATTTTGATACCAGACCACTTCAGGTCCTCCTGTAGTTGTTCAGTGGCCCCTGCAACGAGTCTAGTTTGGTCTGTATCTTCAATTCGCAAAATGAATTTCCCATTATATTTTTTAGCAAATAGAAGATTGTAGAATGCTGTCCTCAAGCCACCCAGGTGCAAATAACCTAAAATAATAATTGGTATCATTCACTAGATGGTGGAGCTATTCAAGACCAGTTACCTGTGGGGCTTGGAGCAAATCGAACTCTCACCCCATCAGTCTCAAAAGTGCGTATACAAATCCTGCACAGTTTACTACTTTGTTTTAATATGTTTTTACCAAAACAAATCATTTTGAATTCCATACTAGTAAATACAAAAATTTAGTGATTATATATCACAAACTGCATTATCATAATACCTACATGGCCCACATATTCAGGAATGCGCTGTGCCAATCTCATTAAAGTGATATTTTGGAACAATTTCAATTTTTTATCACTTTCCACTTTCACTTTTTTCAGTTTCTCCCAAGTCATTCCATTTGCTTTGTGTGGTAGCCTTGTTTATGCGCACTTTTGTTGAGGTTATTTTTCGTAATTCTGCAACAATAAAGGAAATAATAATCCAATGTTTTCGTTTTGTTAATACATTATTTGTGAATTTCTTACTTCCCACGATGGTATGTGCAATTTTCTCGAAAAATCCTTTTGAAATGGGTAAAATAACAAAAAAGTAGTTAGATAATCTGTCAAAGTGAAGTTCTTTTATTTTGACTAGCTAACCAAACTTTTTGCAAAAAATATTTTTATTTTTTATTCAACTTTTGCAGCATAAACTCAAATCGTCGCAAAGGGATAAAGTGAGAAAGTTTATATCTTTCACCCAGACAGGTGAAAATACAGCCATTTATTGCCTTACTCAAAATGATTGGAAATTAGACCTAGCTAGTGACAACTACTTCCAGAATCCAGATGCATATTACAAGGAGCCTAGAAGCGTGGATAAAAAGAAACTAGAATCATTATATAATAGATATAAGGATCCCAATGAACCTGAGAAGGTTACAGTGGATGGAATCATGAAGTTCTTAGATGACCTGAGCTTATCGCCTGAATCTAAGCTCGTACTCATTATAGCTTGGAAATTCAAAGCCGCAGCACAGTGCGAGTTTACCAGGGATGAGTTCGTGAATGGAATGACAGATTTAGGTTGTGATAATATTGATAAACTGAAGGCACGTTTGCCAGCACTAGAAAGCGAATTAAAGGATAATTATAGGTTCAAAGACTTCTACCATTTCACATTCAACTATGCCAAGAACCCTGGTCAAAAAGGATTGGATCTCGACATGGCCATAGCATACTGGAATATTGTTTTGAAGGGAAAATTCAAGTTTTTGGATTTGTGGTGTACTTTCTTACAGGTGAGCGACTTCCCCTTCCATAATCGAGCTCTCAGAGAATCTTTTCTTTATGTGAACCAGAAATGATAGAGTTTCATTAAGGTTTCCTTCTGAGTTACCCTGTGGTGTTTTTTAATTAAGTTAATTCTCTACCCCTCAATTGAAGATGATTTTATATAACTTGATTACTTTAATCACCTCAGGATTATGATTTGATTTAGAAAAATCACCATCATTTCTGTATATCGTCATTTTGAATCAACAGAAACACAAAGAAAAGAGACTAAATGTGATTTGGGAGATATTTCTGTTAATTGAACTCCTGTCAGATGAAATTGAATGACTGTCTTGAAATTATTCAGGAATGTTGAGAATTTAATATTATAGTCTACCTAGAATGAATTGAAATAGTTCTTTTCCTACATTTGTATCCGAAGAAGAAAAGTAGACATTTTTGTACACCTTTAATAATAGCTATTGATGAAACCAAAGAAAATTTAAGAAAGTTTGAAGTATTGATACTAAATGGAAATTGCTGGTAAAATTCATGATGAATATTTTCCCACTCTACATTTAGGTTTTACTCTCTGTGTTCTTCTGGTCACTATCTCTGAATGTTAGCAGCAATAGGGTAAGTGTTCTAAAAGATGAGATTGGAACCTTTGGTATAAAAGTTGAAACTTTTCCTAGAGATCAATTACCCTAACACCAAACTGATATTTTTTTGCACTCGAAGCGCGTTTCGCTAACAACGTTACTAATTTCAGAAGAAAATTGATATCAATATCTTTGTATTTCATGAATACCTTGATGAATATTTGAGGAAAAAACGCTCTTTCTATTCAAATTTCTGTTTAGAAGTGTTGAGAAGGTTTATGCTTTCACAATCATTTCTCTTGATTTTTGGAACACATTCATATTTTTGAAAAGTGCAGATGGCTCAAAAACCCTAGTGCCTCAATTTTTTTTTTAAATATGTGATAAACTTGGCAACAAACGCTTGCTTGATTTCTGAGAAAAAGAAGGCTTCAAATTGTACTGCCAGATGGCGCTGTATACTTTCTGATGAAATATATTATTTCATTGGCTAGATTGAATACGAGTATCCGCCTACCGCCTATTATCAAAGTTATATGAATGCAGAAGTGTCATTGACATAAAATGTATTTTATTACAGAAAATTTGAAGGTACTCTTGTACAAGGGGACTGTAATCCTTCGTATTCGTTAATTATCACTGCCCAAATATTCTAATCAATATAGAATCAAGAACCAATCATACAGTAATAACATTCGAACATCATAACTTCAATACAACCCACAGAGTAACATAATGTTTTCCAATATCGATAACTTCCTCTCAACACTTTTGTTTTTGTTTTTTCTAGGAGAATCATAAGAGGTCGATTCCTAAAGACACCTGGAATTTGTTACTTGATTTCGCTCAACACATAGCGGACGACATGAGCAATTATGATGAGGAAGGTGCTTGGCCTGTTCTAATTGACGATTTCGTAGAATGGGCTTCCTCAAAAACCGCAGACAACCGGCCGCACAGTACCAGCCAGTCCGATTAGCAAAATGTGTGACAGATGCATCAAATGGCATTAAATTTATTCATCGAGTTCAAACGATTGTTTTCGAAAATTCTATTGGCAGCAGAATGATTGGTTTCATAACGAAAGGATGTAGAGTGAAAGATTATCGTCTCTCTTGTAAGCATCCATGATTTGATTTTTTAATTTTTTCAATCTGTCGACATATCCATAACTGTATGTATCGTGATATTTAGGGTTGGGACTTGGCAATAGATCTGTTTGAAATTTCAATAAATCAAAGAAAAAAGAATTTCAGTTGGTATAAACGCTAGCACAGACGAGAGCAAAGGTGAATTATTTCGTATTCCTTGGGCCACAATACTCGTGCCGGTTGCTGATCCATTTATGTAGGAACCAGCTTTGATGCGATTTTTTTTTTGAAAAATTTTCGAGGTTTTCTCAGATTTTTCATGCACTTTGAGAGCAACTTGGTCGTGACCCATTCACACTAATTCGTTGTGTTTTCGTTTGAAACTACTTTCCAAGCATTAGGAATTATTTTTAATTTTGTGATTTCACAAATGTATTTGGATACAATGTTATGGATTCTCAGGCAAATTGTTTCCTTCGTCATTTTTAGTGAGAAAAGCTCAATGATTTTATACCTTCACATCCCCTTATTTTCAATTAGGAAACGCTTTCGAAAGTGATGTACTATTTTCATCCAGAGAGACAAAGAATACAATTTTTTTTTTACATTCAAACCATAAGACGGTCATCGAGTAGGTATTCACAGACTGTTCAATTACATTTGGTGTGAGTAAATTTAATACTATTATCGGTTTGCTTATTTATTATTATAGTTAAGTTTAAACATTGTAAATAGTGCTCTTTTCCCCAATTTTTGAACAAAGTGTTTATGGAAATGAAATATAAATTTTCTTAAAAATGAAAATATGAGTTATCATTTCTTATTTTTGAATCTATATATTCCTCAAGGAACGAAATGAGAGGCAATGACCTTAGCTTGTTTTGTGAGTTTTGTCAAATTCGGATGAATGAGGTTATTTCATGAGTTGTTCTTGTATACTATTTCAAAGAAAAATCTCTCGGCTGTCTATAATCTACAGAAACCAGGCATTACTCACACTATTTGCTATCTATTTCAGGGATGGTGATAATTCGTCTTATTATTATTCTCCACTTATACCGAGTTTCAAAAAAAAATCTTGATTTATATTAATAATAATAACAGTGATAGTTTATTCCTGAATAGATAATAATAATTACAATTCGAAAATTTTATGAATATACATTTTTATGAATAAACTGAAAAATAAACCTTACGAAGAGAAGTTGTTGTAAGGTTAGCTGAAGTAATAACAATTTACAATCAATACATTTGAAGTTACATACCTAGATAATCATCAATTTAAAGAAACCAATTTCATAAACCATTCAAAAATCTGTCAAAAAAAATTCGAGAGGTCTTGATAATCCATATTTTACTTTTTTGTTTGAATGATGATAATGATTTATCTTTTTTGATTTCATGTGGTATTTTGTCATAAAGATATGGTATCATAAACTTGTAGTTCCTTTGTGCAATTTTCTTTTTAATTTTCTTTTTAGATGTAATTACTGTTTTATTTCGAGTTTCATAATTGTGATCTACTTCTACTCAACCCTGATCGATTTCAAGTGGGTACAGAATCCATAATGACTTTGAATTTTATATATCATCTCATCTCAATGTTGATTCAAATTTCATTGTTTGCATTGTCACAGCTACATCCATCAATTTTTACTTGAATGTGATTGAGTGTTCATTGCTAAGTGGTATTTGTTCTTGGTTCGGACTTCCATTGTCTATATAATTAACTCTATTGAAGCCTGTTGCAGAGAAAAACACTAAGGAATTTAATTTAGGCAATCAAATCCAAACAATAGGCTGAAATGCATTTTTTTTATAAAGGAATCAAAATTAAAGGTTTGATTGATCAAAGAATAATATTGTGACAAAAAATTGAGATTGAAAATGAAATAGCAAAACAAAAAAATTAAATTTAAAATAATATGCGACCACATGTTGAAACCAAGTTTCTAATTGAGTGTTCTCAACACGTTTCGATGGCTGGTATCCGCAATCAACTTCGGGTGATGGCTAAATCAAATTTCATTTCTGTTACTGAATTGATTGCTATCTTCATTTTGTATAAGTGATTGAGAAAATGTGCGATTCGAGCCACGACATCCGTGAGAAAAATGTAAGAAAAGACATCCCATGCCTTCAAATGATACTTTCGTATGGTTGGCAAATTATTCTTTCTCCATTAACAATGTATTCAAATTATTAATACTCGACTCGAGGCATTGTCCGGCGCTCTTTTATTGAAGACTAACCAAGATGAATAAAAAACCTGGTGCGTTGACCGATATGCTTTTGTTCAGCCAATTACTCTCGACCTGAGAAATCGAAGAGTAAACTTACATTTTTTGACGGAAGGTGGTGTTGAGGTGGTGATACAAATGCGATTTTCTAAGGGTACATTTTCATTGAGGCGGCAGCTAACGAGTGATTTTCGATACCGGTGGTCTCATTGGATAAACTCTTGCGGGATGTTTCGTTCACCAATAGAATTATCAGTATACAAAATACGTAAGGTCAAGTTCGTCTAATAAAAAGCTATAAATTTTTGAAATGTTTGACAGTTCGATTTGAATGCATTTGAAAGTTCCTTTAATATTCAAAATCTTGTATCTAGTTCATGTTTCTTTTCACGTTTTTCTTGTTTATATTCTTTTTAAGTGTTTATCGTTGCTGTTCTTGTATTTGTAATTCCTTTAATATTCAAAATCTTGTACCTAGTTCATGTTTCTTTTCACGTTTTTCTTGTTTATATTCTATTTAAGTGTTTATCGTTGCTGTTCTTGTATTTGTTTGATTTTTAGTGATAGTTATATTTATTATGAACCGATTTACAAAGCTCAAAATAAATCGCTCGTGTAACGTGTAGGTATTACTTATCCCTCATATCATCGGCTCGTAATCACATTTTTTTCACACTATGAAGAAAAAAGTACTAACCTATCTTCGGTTCCTCAGATAGTAGAATGAAAAGATATATCAATACTTTCCAGTTTCACTCACAACTGTTTTTTCGGAATATTTAAAATCACATCACAATCACTGAGTTTTTGATTTATTTTTCTTCAAATTGAAAGCAAAAGGAATACCTATAATAATCAGTCAAAATTTGATGACTACATAATTTCTAACAATCGCGGGAAAGCAAGAAATTGCATGCAAAACATGAGACCATGAAATAAAATATAACCTATAAATAATAGAATGGCCGTCGAGCAGACGGATATCATGGCATCACAGATTAAATTAAAATCACGTAAGGTGCGCCTCTGCCGGCAAACTCTCGAAGGCATCTCTTCAGTTGAAATTGATCAAAATCAAGATAGCGAAAAGTCGAGAAAATTTGCTTACAATCTATTAGGTATAAGTCAACACACCAGGGTTTTTATTCATCTTGAGACTAACTAATATGGTCCGATACATGATTGCAGAAAACGCCTCTATTCTGCACTACGACATGTTAGAATGGTTATCTATATACAGTTTGTGAAAACTTTTCAACACCAGACTAACATCACTCGTGTCGTACGATATGCAAAATAACAAGATGTGGGCCGTAAAAGGTACTGATTTAGACATTGGTCACAAAAAATGGCAGTTAACAAACAATATAGTGGATAGTTTTGTCAGTGCGTACATTATTCATGTTTCGATTTTTATTGCAAGGTATAATAGTATATTACAGAACGAGGAGGATAAGTAGCCTATTATGCATGAGCGAGGTGTGCCAGTGCACGTTACTAGCCTTATCCTCGAGCTAGGTACTGTACTTTTTTTACCCACCATGCTTGTGCGGTAATTTCTGGTAGTGTAGCTAGCACAAATTTCTTCGATATCTCTCATTTTAAATGATCGACGAGACACTGAGTGACAGCAAGTAAGTAAAATAATTGCATGTCAATTCATGGATATAACTAGATACAGTACCAATCCACAAACTGTTACACAAAAAATTTACTAAAAATATAATCTACAATTAAATTTTACAAAGAATTTAAAACGAAAATTCGGTTTTTGGGTCATCGAATGTAGTCATGATATGGAATTTATCAGGTCAAATGTTACATATTCCTTCGTTTAAAAAAAAAACAATTCCGGAAGCGGCTGCCATTACTTTAGAATACACGTGTAATCTGAATGAGCCGTTATATTCCTAACACCTGTCAAATACGTAATAAACGGTGTGAAATGTTGGGATTAGAAAAACTCATATATTGCCATCATTATTTTGAAGTTTCGTCAGCTTTATGTCAATATTTCAGTTGAACTGTCAAACGAAAATCTGCTCCTCAGATGAGGAACCCAGAGAACAAAATTACATTCTGCTAGTGCCTGTACATATGCGTTATTATCGCATTGGGAACTTGGATAGAATATGCTACGCACATGTTACCAGACACCATTTATATGTCTCATTAATTATTTTCTCAGCATGTGCTGGTATCCATATACCAGTGAAGTGGAATTCGAACGCACGTCCATCAGGCCATCTTTCCTCAATTCAAACATCCTAACAATCTGAGCTCATGAGGTGTATATGTTTTTATTCAATTCTTTTATGGGGATTTGGTGATATCACTTTCGTTTCATGAATGACTGAACGAGTGAAAATTGAACAAAATTTCCGAATCATCTTTCGAACAATCTGTTCAGGCCAGTCTCAAATTACCTACACAGTAGGTTTCGGCTGGTACCTGTCAGAAAACAACTACTCCCCTGGCTAATACCACGAAGGGCATTGAATTATATCCGACCAGGTGCCAGTGCAGGTTTCTTCACAGAAGTAAATCCTGCATTTGCTTTCGTCGATACAAATGAAGGAATTGATTTTCAATTATAGGGACGGACACACTTGCAGACCGGTTTCGGGCTATTTGGCCACTCGTCAGTGCAAGGCAGTGCCATCATCAACATAAAGTCGATGATTTCCCATAATTAAAAATCAAACTCCTACACGAGTATCAAGCCCCGGCCAAAGCTGATGCGAACAACGAAGTTATTTGGCCACTCGTCAGTGCAAGGCAGTGCCATCATCAACATAAAGTCGATGATTTCCCATAATTAAAAATCAAACTCCTACACGAGTATCAAGCCCCGGCCAAAGCTGATGCGAACAACGAAGTTATTTGGCCACTCGTCAGTGCAAGGCAGTGCCATCATCAACATAAAGTCGATGATTTCCCATAATTAAAAATCAAACTCCTTCACGAGTATCAAGCCCCGGCCAAAGCTGATGCGAACAACGAAGTTATTACGCCATCTACCAATGGACGAGGTATTCCAAAAGCAAACCGAATTCGCCCATTCCTCCTGCGAGGAAAATGTAAAAACACTTGACATAGTCAGTGGGCATACTTGAAGACTGGCGTTAAATCAAATCATCTTTCGAACAATCTGTTCAGGCCAGTCTCAAATTACCTACACAGTAGGTTTCGGCTGGTACCTGTCAGAAAACAACTACTCCCCTGGCTAATACCACGAAGGGCATTGAATTATATCCGACCAGGTGCCAGTGCAGGTTTCTTCACAGAAGTAAATCCTGCATTTGCTTTCGTCGATACAAATGAAGGAATTGATTTTCAATTATAGGGACGGACACACTTGCAGACCGGTTTCGGGCTATTTGGCCACTCGTCAGTGCAAGGCAGTGCCATCATCAACATAAAGTCGATGATTTCCCATAATTAAAAATCAAACTCCTACACGAGTATCAAGCCCCGGCCAAAGCTGATGCGAACAACGAAGTTATTTGGCCACTCGTCAGTGCAAGGCAGTGCCATCATCAACATAAAGTCGATGATTTCCCATAATTAAAAATCAAACTCCTACACGAGTATCAAGCCCCGGCCAAAGCTGATGCGAACAACGAAGTTATTTGGCCACTCGTCAGTGCAAGGCAGTGCCATCATCAACATAAAGTCGATGATTTCCCATAATTAAAAATCAAACTCCTACACGAGTATCAAGCCCCGGCCAAAGCTGATGCGAACAACGAAGTTATTACGCCATCTACCAATGGACGAGGTATTCCAAAAGCAAACCGAATTCGCCCATTCCTCCTGCGAGGAAAATGTAAAAACACTTGACATAGTCAGTGGGCATACTTGAAGACTGGCGTTAAATCAAATCATCTTTCGAACAATCTGTTCAGGCCAGTCTCAAATTACCTACACAGTAGGTTTCGGCTGGCACCTGTCAGAAAACAACTACTCCCCTGGCTAATACCACGAAGGGCATTGAATTATATCCGACCAGGTGCCAGTGCAGGTTTCTTCACAGAAGTAAATCCTGCATTTGCTTTCGTCGATACAAATGAAGGAATTGATTTTCAATTATAGGGACGGACACACTTGCAGACCGGTTTCGAGCTATTTGGCCACTCGTCAGTGCAAGGCAGTGCCATCATCAACATAAAGTCGATGATTTCCCATAATTAAAAATCAAACTCCTACACGAGTATCAAGCCCCGGCCAAAGCTGATGCGAACAACGAAGTTATTACGCCATCTACCAATGGACGAGGTATTCCAAAAGCAAGGCAGGATTTACTTCTGTGAAGAAACCTCACTGGCACCTGGTTGGATATAATTCAATGCCCTTCGTGGTATTAGCCAGGGGAGTAGTTGTTTTCTGACAGGTGCCAGCCGAAACCTACTGTGTAGGTAATTTGAGACTGGCCTGAACAGATTGTTCGAAAGATGATTTGATTTAACGCCAGTCTTCAAGTATGCCCACTGACTATGTCAAGTGTTTTTAAAATTTCCGAAATTTATAGTTTCAGTATATATAGTCTATATAACATTTTTCAAAGGTTAATAATATACTGAAAAATATATGCTAATATTTCTCAATGTATGTTCTTTGTACATATGAAATTTTAAGAATATTACTTGAAGTATATGTTATGCATATACTGTTTTTAATTTTCTTCAACTTATGCTACAAAAGCACGTTCCTTATTGAATGTTCTATCAGGAATATTATATTCGATCCTATACAGGGGATATTCCAAAAATGGATATAACTAAACATACACCTACCCCAGTAAACACAGGACATCCAAAAGATATCCATGAAAGATCTTGTAGTGGTCCATTAAAACGTGGATATGGGTGGGGCAGCCAATGGATACCTATTGAGTTTCATGTTTCATAACTGGTATGTATGGAAATGGACATCCCTCGAGTGTCCATCATCCTTTTTGGACATAGAAACGGCTTGAGTCGAATATTCTTCGTCGACTGTTCTATGGATTTCAACTGAACATCCTGTCAACTTTTTTTTTGTTCTTTCATTGGTATTGACACATTTCTGAATATTTCTTTCGTGCCTACATGTTGTTTTGCGAGTACTTTTGTTCTTGCCGCACGTCGTTCTCGTAGAGCAATGACAAAAGAGTTCGTTTCATAATCTAGAGGTGACCAGTTCAATCCCTACGCCTGTAAAATATTTTTTCTCGTACATATCCATTTAATGGCCAATTTTGTCCCTAACAGGTTTATGTGATATCCATAACATCTGAAATCAACGTCCAGGGAGTCAGTAAGACATTCATTTTATTCCCGGATCAGTCCTTCAAAGGTCCACAAACGGATGTCCATTGTATGTTCAAGTCCATAAGATATCCACTATGGACATCCGTTGTCCATCTAAGCACGGCAAACGGATATCTTCGAAGTACGTTTCGGACATCCATATTACGTCCAATGGATGTTCTTGGGACTGCATATGCATAAAACATATTTACTGTAGATATAGATTGATGAATACTTCTGTTATTTGTCAAATAAATGGAAATATCAATAGTATACTGTAGATAGCATCACAAAAACGCGTCAAATAGCTTTCCCGCAGGCGTTGCCTAATACTGTCCTACTTTTCTATAAATAATGCTGGCATGGAAAAAGCTGCACTCAAACTTAGAGGAGTTATATTGTTTTTCCTTTGGAAATCCACTACTGAAGGGAAAAACCATCAACATTTTAAATTTTTTTATATTCAGACCCCCCTAGCGCAGACTATATATATATATATATATATATATATATATATATATATATATATATATATATATATAATATAATTCGCCCATATATACCGTATATACACTTGAATCTTTGTAAAAATCAGGGACACAGCTGTAGTTTCTCTACGTGTAATAACAGTTCAATAGCACAAACAAATTGTTGAAAAATATTTATAAAGCAGAAACAGCTGCACGAAGGATAGCATATTTGTTATTTCCGCAGATTCCCTGGAAATCATCGAGAGTCAAATCATCAACGGCTATTCCACCAAGGCCTTTGTTCTTGACATATTGAGCCTTGTTGGCTGCTGTTTCGGGATCTTCGTAACCAACCCAAATTCCACCCTTTTCGTTTCCATCGGGAAGGCGATAAGCGTAAACACCTGCAAAACAATTTGATAAGCATCAATAATTTTTTCAAATTTAATAGAAATTAATTGTGATAGATGCAGTATTTGATAAGAGTTTAATCGTCACTATTTGAAATTCTTCGGTTCCAAGATTCTGGTTCGGAATCTAACCTCCTAGTAAGTATGAAACCAATTTGAAAATTCTCAATATTTGAAGATTGATGAAACAGAATCAAATAACTTGCCTCTGTCGAACATGTTCTTGTTGTTTATTTGAAGGTTAATTTTCACATATCAGCGAAAAACATTACAGCGCAAATTACTTATAGCGAAAAGTAGGTATTCACTGGGCAGTGTATTTTATGTAGTTTTTGTTCATTCCTTCACTTTAGTCGTATATCTTCCTATCTATTCTGAGAGGTATGAGCATTTTAGTTTGAAGTTCGTCTCACGATTGAATACCGTAGCAGAGACTACGTCAGCGTATTTCAGAGTTAATAACTCAAGGTTTCTTTGTCTAAACAGAATATGAGATGATGATAGTTGTTCTAGGAAGTGAATTAAACGAAGTCGGTGTTGAGTCGGCTCATCAGGAGATTTCAAATCATCTTGCTCAAAATGTGAGAATTGCAAATGTGCATAAAATAGCAGCAGCTATCTTCAATGAGGTGGTTTGAATAGGCCACAAATCAAGTCATTATAGCGATTCGAAAATATAGATATACTGGAAGAAGAATTGAAAGTAACCGATATCTTGGCTGACGTTTCAAGAAATGACAGAAACTGAAAGTGAACTTCACAAACCTCTTCTTTTAGTAGCGTCTGGTACTTTTTTCAACTGTCCTGGAGGGGGTAGTCCATTGGGTCCTACCGGAGAATTGACTTTGGTGCAGATTTCGGCATAACTCAATAGACCGGCTTCACCGGTTAGTGGTCCCGGATCACCAGGACCATCCAAATCAGTTATGGGGAACTCGTCAACTTTAGCTTCGCCTTCCAAATGCCAGGATCTTCCATATGTCGGAATTCCCAGGATGAGTTTGTTCGCTGGAGCACCGTGACTCAGCCTGAAATAATAACACTATCATCTCGGAAAATTTTTGTAACTCAGAACAATTTGTTTTCACATAAAAAAAATTGTACCTATTATCATTCATGCACGGAATAAAACAAACAGTTGCTAGAGCTAATACGAATGTTTCTCTGAATACAAATTATTATTCTACATTATTGAAGACGAGATATATTTTAATGAGAATTTGTAATGTTTTGTTTATTTGAGAATTATAAGCGTCACACCAGGAGAAAATTCCTATGGAAATAATTTCCAAGGAATGGCATATCTCTACCAAATATAGATGAATTCAAATATGGTTTTCGGGGTTTCACAGCCATGGTATTTCTTTGGGCTGAAATAAATTTTTATCGGAAATCTTATAATACAGTACGTTCGAATCCCCGCTACGGAACCACCGTGTTGAGATTCACACGTAAAAAAGTAAGAGTCCGTTATTATATTGCTCACCCAACTTCCGTTACTTTCGTGACGGGGCATCAGCCTAACGGAAAACCCCAAAGTAATCAACTCATTGATAGAGATCCAAACAAAACAAGTTCTGGTAGAGGGAAGTTACCGATTCACAGATCTATTTGGCAGTCTGTATATTATGGCCTTAATTTTTTTTACAAGAGGTCCAAACAGTGATGGTTCTTTAGAAAATGTGCTGGCCTTTATAGATAAGATGTCGTGAAAGGTTTGTCAGATGTGGTTTTTTTCTGATTGCTCTTACTAATGATATTATAAAATTTGCAATTCAGTGCATATGATATATGAAAATTCAGACATTCCAGCTATCAATAAACCTAAATTTTCGTGTGTTTGCATTTCATATATAATTTTAAAATTATTCATCCCTTATATTTTTTGTATGAATATGTACTCATATTTATATCATAATCAATTCAAAGAAAATTGTTATTTATATAGGTGTATTCATGAAAAAGTTTTACTTTTTGTGTCCGCGTTGAACTTTTTCGAAATAACTGATGAAACGCGCGGCAAGACGTTTTGGTATCTGCAACAGTTTTATTAATGAGTACTACATGTGTTGAATTTTTTTTTTCTTCCATAAAAACCATGAGGTATAAGTTATCTTGGATATTTCGCGTAACATACCAATATTTCACCCAGGCGTCAATATTTTCGTCATTCCTCCTGTCAATAAGCTCATACAACGGAGATGGGAAATCAGCAAGTTTCTTATTACGTGCTGGAGTGTAGAAGTCGAAGGCGTGTAGGACGATGAAGTCTAGGTGAGGTGCTAGAGCTCTGGGATCGTAGTACACTGAAAAAACATAATTTTTTCACATACCAGTAACTTTATGCCCGAACGAGTATAAATGTTATTTATATTTTATTTTCACCCACACGGGCATGAAGACACAAATCTCCTGCATTTCATGTTTTATGTTTGACAGCGTTCCCTAGCAACGATAGTATCTGCTTTCATAAAACTAAAGTATTGTTGAATTGAAACTGAATTTTCAAATTCATTGTATTATTTGTTCAGAGTGTTTATATTCAATTTTTGAAAACGCGCGTCATTTAAAGTTACCAGGCAACAACACCCCGAGAATCGAACGAAAGTGTAAGACAGAGTGCAAATAAATGTTTGTTTTTCTCTTTCCTCTAACAACAAAAACTATACTCATGTCACATTACGGATTAAACAATTTTATATTATTAACTGTCTTTTACGAATAGTAGAAAAGCATAATAGAAAGACAGTATAAAATAGATATATTGAAATATTCGTTGAGGTCATTCTCAAATTTACTTGCATAGTAAGTCGATATACTAACAACTGACAGAAAAAAAAACGACTGCCTGGGATATTACCAGTGAAGGAATTTTCACAAGAGAAATTCCTATGCTCTTGGTGATACGAGTGCCAGGTTTGATTTTCAATAGGTAGAATTTTTTTCTGTGAAGAATCCTGTCGAATAAAGTTTAACGCACTTCATGGTTCAGAGAGTTGTGTTTTTCCGACGACTGTTCTTGCTCAATTAACCTACTGTGCAGGTAAGTTGAAACTGTCTTGAACGAATTTTTCCAATAAAATGATTATCAAACATGTACTTGATACCTTTGGTACATAATTGAATATAATAATAAATGGAATGATAAATGTGATGCATTTTCCTGTGGTTCATATACACTTGTTACAGATCAAAAATAATTCAATTCACATGGGAGTCAATTGCACTGAAGACCTTTTTTATCAAACGTACTTGATGAAACTTGCAACTCTCAAGTTCGTGGTTACATATTTTTCAGGTCGGGATGGAAAGGAGATTGTATTTTTCGAAAATCTAAGTTATCATATTCATATAAAGATATGACATTTTTCATACTGGGTTCTAAAAGATTGACATCTTACCGGTGCTATTTACATTAGGAAGAACTGTAAGAGAAACCAACATGTTATCAGGTCTGAAAGCTGATTTCAGTTCCTTAACGAGAGCTGTGAACTGGTCTCTATGTTCTTGTGCATTTTCATCGATTTCGTCTTCTCCGGTGAATGTTGATTTAACGTTGCTCCAGAATTTTTCTGAAAAAAATCATCCCGCTTAAAAACAAAATAAAAAAGAAAATTATTATTGTAACACCAAATTGATTACTTGACGCACATTTCGCTTAACAATTAATTAGCATCTTCAGAAGAATTCAATTATCAATTTCTTCTGGAGGTGAAAAATACTAACCGCGCGTCGAGTGCCAGCAATATCAATTTGATGGTATTAAGGTTATTGCTCTCTGTTAGAAGTTTCAAACAATAGTAATCCTTCTTCGAAAGATTGAGATAAATTGAAACAAGGATAACATAATCTCTCTAATTCAGGTGTATACGAAGGGATCGTGTCATTGTTTTCTCACAAATGTACTTACTGAAACCAGATTTTATCTTCTTTGGTTTTGTTTCAGGAAATTCCCAGGCTAAGTCCAAACCATCGAATCCGTATCCCTTGACCAATGTATATGCAGAATTAACGAAAGCCAAACGATGAGCCGAAGTTTCCAACTGAAATATTGATCATGTTACTCAATGATGGGTACCCTCCATTTTCAGCTAAATCAAAAATGGTCATTCAATGACAAAGATTGACTCGGTAGTACCAAATCAAAAGCGTTTTTGTTATTCATACTTATACAAATTGAATAAAAGTTGACTATTTCAAAGTCCTATTGAGTAATACAAAGAAATCGACTTCAACTTTTTACAGGTTACAGGGAAAAGAGAAAAAATCAGAAATTGAATCATCGTCTAATACTCACGAACTTCATAATATATGGTCACCTAAAATTTGAATCTAAACCATGGATTTGAAAATCAACATGTCGAACATTTAGCTTAATAGGAGAGTTAACCAGCAAGAAGTCTGTTATTTGTATTGGTGCCAATGAAAAGCTTCCAGAATTTACATATAAATATGATTTAGATAGCACGTTGCGTAGCAAGTGCCACTCCCGACTTGATATTTTCGAATACAGACATGTGATTTTTATGATTTTTATTGATCGTAGAATCATACTATTCTTGCAAATCATTCTAAACGTTTCGATAAAATACATCCTTCACCAATCGATGTAGGTACTTTGATAGAAGAAGACTCAAATCAGAGAAAAGTTTTGAGAATATATTGATGATAAAAGACATGGGGTGATTTATTTTCCATGAGGGGAAAATGTAAATCCTCATTATAAATTAATGAGTAAACGAATAAATTCAATAATTCCTTTGAGATTGAAAAGTGATCAGAAAATATATGTATGAAAATTCTACAGAAAAAACAAATATATACGTTTATATCACAAAATCCATAATCGCACTTGAATCAATGATATAACAATCATAATTGATACAAATTAAAGTCTCTCCTAATCTTCATTCTTATTAATAATAATTTAATTATTATGTTTGTGTGAGAGCGTGACAATACCATTTTGGAAGTCCTCAATTGAATACTTACGATTTTCCTGTATTTTTCATTCTTCTCGTCCCCCTCTCCACTGACATCCTCATTTCCACCCACTGAAAGGAGAACCTTCAATCTTGGGAATCTTCGTTTGAGGTCTGTAACGTGTCTGTAATTGTCTTTAATAACGTCAAATTGTTCGTTCATTGGAACCAATTTGAGTGTGTTTTCATTAATAGCTGCGTAGCCATAAAGCAGGTGGGTGCAGTACTGTAAGGCTGGATCCAAATTGGATATGTCGAATTTCCCTTGTCCTGAAAATAATAGTGAGTTGAGTCATATATATTTCTGGATATTCTCATTTCAAATTGAAAAAATTTCAGTGACTTATTACAGAAGAGACCTCAGTAATGATTTGAATCTTCATCAGTTCTGTAGATCACCCTAAATGATACTTTTTTTATATAAAATTAATTCCCGATTATATCCAAGATGCTGAATTCCATTAGCAATTTCCACGCGCTAAGCTGAGCCTGAGTTGACTTGGAACTGCAGTCATTTCCTGATACAATGGTCGTACATAAATTAGAGAAAGCTGCCAAACTTCTTGGGTTGAATTGAAAGACCTTGTGCTTGTTGTGAGTTTCCTTATACAAATGGCAACCTTCAAAAGTCGAAACGTTCGGGATCTAAGGATCAACGTCTTCCGAGGTACTGCGACAGTAAAATGAGCAAATAAGACAGACAACTGTTATTGCGGTTCATCTGCAAGTTCCAAGCTCTGTTCTACGAATGATTTGAGCTCCTTCGTCTAGAAACAAGTCATCAGGAAACTGACCATCTTACATATATTCCAGAACCGATCGAATCTGTGCCTCTGAAATAACTAGGGATAATGTTATGATAACACTGAAGAACCGCCTTCTTTGAAAAAAGGCCTGCTTGGGGTCTGGAATATGTATCGGTTCAAATTTATCGAATTTACATTTTATTCTCGTTGGAATATGTCAATAATGCTGTTATCTCCGTAGCTAAAATGGTACTGGACAGGATATCACTCGCAAAAAGTCGTTATTAGAATGGAAAAATGATATTTGTGATATAATGGATGTCATGGGGTAATTTTGGATGAAATCCTATCGATGACAATATGAAGAATTCCTGGAAATATACTAACCCACGGCCAAAGTGTAAAATAATGACTTAGATATCTCAGTATGAGTTTGTCAGAGAACCATCCATCAAATGAAAACAGAGCTTGGTGTTCATTGTTGATGAAATGAACAGTATATTTCCATTACTTGAAATGCAAAATAGCTGTAATTACTTATACCACGCTCAATCTATTCACAGATACATAGTCTCTTGGCTTTCTTGAATGAGTAATTCAATGGAGAGTCAACAAGTTTAACTTCAATTAACTTGAATCATCCCAATCTGGCTGATTTGATAATATGTTAAAATTCTTCCGGTGTGCCTGGAAAAATATTATTTATAGAACGCATATTTACATATTTAATGACCCACCCAACAATTGAAACGACGGAATAGTCGAGGTTTATACATTGAAATCCAAGATAAATCTTGAATGAATTCGAAAACAAGAATGCGAATTCTCAATGAGTTTTTCCATCAATTCAATATTGATTTGGAACAGATGAACTAAGAAAATAGTAATATCAATCTCAAACAGATCCTCACAAATAATCTTCGAATCCCAACAAAATGCACTTCCTGGTGTATTTTATAATTTCACACTACATGAGAGTTTTTGTAGAGATCAATAATTATCCTTCTTCTCCTTCGGAAGATGCTAACCTTGTTAGCAAAACGAGCAAAATAACATCAGTTTTGATCCCTCCATAAAGTTTCAACTTTTACACCAAAGGTTTAAATCTCAACACTATATTTGTTTATACGAAGTTTTATAATATAATCAATTATTTGATCCACTTCGTTTCCATATGGGTAGGAATAGAAACAACACAAAAGCGATTGTAATGATGATCTTAGGAATATCCTCATTGGAAACATGGGACACTTTTGGTGACGTATACAGGTCAAATTGAGAACAACAATTCGGACCAAATCCGGGCTTTATGCCCTGCAAACATTCTCAGTATAGAATTTTGCTATGTGCTGGAACTGAATGAAATTCTTCAGCACAAGCACCCATTAAAAATGAAGAAGAAAAAAAGATTATTCTGTTTGAAGAAATGTAGTTATAAAAGAAAACGAGTGGTCAAAGAGAAACATTGTGCATAAAGGTCATGTAGTCACCGTTATCAGTGATAGATAATTATTTGATATGTAATATATTCTGGGGTCGAGTCCCAAAATTATTTGAGACTGTTTGTTTTCTCGGAATTATCAAATGAAATATATCTTTAATTGGAGAGTCCGTGGGGTTGTGTAAACAAATTGTATGATAAACATGTTCAAATTGACGCGAACAAAAGAATTAAAAGTTGGTGATCACATATATTGTGGTTTCTCTTTAATTTATGTTTTTGTTTCACTCGAACTTCACGATACTGGTACATCAACCATTAAATGATTTTTGCCAATAAAGCGCCTGAGAATTGCCAATAGATTTTCTATTGCCTCAAATTTTCGCTTTTTTTATATCACTCCTCTCACGGCCAAAAATCTCTCTGAGCGATCTCCATTTCCGAAGGTTTATCTTTGGAATCCGACAGATTTATATCGAACAAACCAATATGATGATCGAAGCTCAAATATTCGATATTTCTTGAAGCTGAAGTTGTTCAGCGTAATACGAATGGCGGGTTTGGTAACCTTCTTGATATAAAATTGAAACATGTATTGGGTTTTTCTCGGGTATCCAACTATAACAATGGGAAATATTCATCAACTGAAATCACTCAATGAATTGTATATTAACTATATAGAAGAGAAGTTAGGCTCTATGTAAACGCTCAAGAATTTTTAATTCTTTCATATAATGTTTGAAGACAGAAGAATTAATAAGGAAACCAAGATCTATGGATAAAATTGGTTTTGAGTTTGAATCGTTGACATTTTCGTAATTTAAAAAGCATACTCAGCTCGTAAAATGCACCCATCGTTTTGGTATTTTTTCTTTGTTCATTTTATGAAAAGTAGATTTTGGATAATTTCACTTTTTTCCACTCCTCCAAATGAACATAAATTCGTTCAAATTTATATGTCATATTACTAATTGGTACTACATGAAAAAGTTGTATGTTTTTATGATGGTCATAAAGGACCAGCAAGTTGATGACCAATCAGTAAAACCATAAATAACTAGTATGACGTAAACCCTTTTAATCTACCCCGTATTATTATAATACACTTATATGCTCATAACTCGTTTTATAATGAAATCCATTACGATACAGATTTCCATTACGATACAGATTTTCATTACGATACAGATTTTCAACCAATAGAAGCCCATTATTTTTCAATCAAGCATGATGTGCAAGCTTTGCATTTTGACGTTTGTCAAGTCAAAATCATTAGGTATTGAATTTTTGAAGAATTTAGTCAATATTCGATAATCATATGAAAATGTCTTATAGCAGTGATATAGAAGAATTACCAGCGACTCATCCACAGATGTCTTAGACAAGAAAAAAATACAATCGATGGGTTTATATTTTTCATTTGACAAATGGAACATATATGTTTTTATTTTCGATTAAACCAAGTGAGATCTCATGGCCGAGTGGTCAATGGCGCCGGCAGTAGTCAGAAACGCCCAGGTTCAATTCCTGACCTCGCCAGAGGTTTTTTCCATTTTTTTTTCTTCTCTTCATTTCTCATTGTTGTATTTTCCGTGATTATACCATTAATTTTAATTCTATAGAATTTTTCAAAGAAATACGATTGATCACCTACTATTTCTGTGTTCAATATAAATACCTAATAATATAATATTAATAGTTCTTCATTATTTATTGGGTGTAGATAAAATAGCGTATGCAACTCTCATGTAATGGTTATTAATACACTCGCATTAACCATACGAAACTCACCTTCGGCTCGTTTCGTATCCCAGTTTATGCTCATGTTTTAATAACCATCATTACACGATAGTTGCTTAATATACTATTATGGACATATATAGCATTCAGGGTCTGTCGTGTATCAAATATACCAACCGGCTCTGTAGTACTGTGGATTTTTTTGGGTTTTTCTACCATTGAAATCGCAAATACACTACCGACAAAAATTAGTAAGTCGCTCTGAAGCGCTACGGCAGTCATGAACATTGCCGTCCTTTACCCGCACAGGTTCTGTCTCCTAAGCGCACTCGCGAAAATGTTCAGTTAGGGACGAATAAAACAATCATCAACGCATGTTCAACGTCTTGACAAAGAAGGAATCTAACAACTACTTCTTACTATTTCTTTTGAGTTCTTTATTATTCAATATCTCTCGGAAATCTTCACCAATATGTATTTATAGATTTTTTTTTTCCTCTCCTGAGTTTATTTGGGAATGCAAACATGTATCTCAATTATTTTGAATATCCGTTTAGAAGAACTGAACTCATTTCTGAATCTGTCATAATTAATTGTAGTTTACAACAAAAACGCAGCAAACATAAAATTGTATCAATAAGCGATTAGGTGAAAAAATATATTCGTTTTGCTGACTGTACAAACACAAAAAAGCCGCATGTGCAAAAGACTACTCAGCATCTCTCATAGAGGTATCACCCCATTTTCTGATGAAATACCTATCTATAAAAAATGAAGGTTTTTCGAACAAAGGTAAATGCCGTTCCAGATTTGACATATAGTATCTATCAAAGAAGTTATATTTGGAAACCACTTAGAACGAAGACACACGCTGTACCTGTCTTTTACGCAATAATGAGATCATGGCCATTGTTATTTTGCTGACATTCAAGTAGACGTAACAAGTAAATCAGATTCAAGGTGACCACATACAACTTTTATATTTTTTATATGCTAATCAGTTGCGCAAATCGAATTAAATGTAAAATATTGAAAGAGTATTCAATAGAACGCGAACAAAAATAACTTATCATAATCCTTTTATCTCTTTAACCGGTGAAAGATCGTTATTAATTTATTATTTGTCTAACTAATGGATTTAAAACTACACTTGCCACAGTAGAATTCGGAATCAATATTATCAATGGCGAATCTAATGTTGAAAAATGAATTACCTTCCCTCAGATGTGATTTAGTTTCATAGTTGCAAACCACCACCTTTTCAGCAACTGCAATTGCTGCGAGTGCAAGTAAAACCACTGAAACGTGTAATGTGCCCATACTTGAGCCTGTCTTTGGTAATACTGACCGGTGAGCTCTTTCCTAGCCTTAAATCTTGTACGATATTTAGTGGATCTGCCCACCAATAGCAATTAAGCAATTTGTTGATGACTGTTCACTGTTTTCTGCAAACAGGGATAGAAAGAAATTGTTGTGGCACAGAATTAATAATCCAAAGATGATAAAGACTGTGTTGATTTATTAAAATTCCTTTATTTTGCTTGCTTTCGAGACCCGAGGGAATTCCCTTTCTTCAGAAATAGCGGAAAATTTTATCAAAGCTTATTATTTATGAAACGACATCATACAGGGTGTGTGCTGTACTTCTATGATGGAACTAAATAAGGTATTTTCAGGAAAAAGATTTTGGAAACTACGCCTTAACTCTTTAATCTCCTTCAATATAATAAAAAATAATAAAAAAAAATCTGCAGTGTTCATCTATAAAAAAAATCTTGATATTTCCGAATATCCACTTAGAAGAACTAAACTAATTTTTGAATTTGACCCAATGAATCGTTGTCTACAACAATAACGAAGTGTTCTGCAGCAAACATGATATTGTAGCAATAAACGATTAGGCGAAAAAATATATATTCGATTGAATACAGGAAATGAAGGATTTTCAAACGGGGGTAAATGCCGTTCCAGTTTTGACATACAGTATTCACCAAAGAAATGATATTTCAAAACAACCTACAACAAAGTTAGACACACGCTGTACCTGTCTTTTACGCAATAATGAGATCATGGCCATTGTTATTTCGCTGAGGTTGTCCAACTCGTAGATGAAGGCATTCTACATCATCTGAATGCCGAAAAGACATACATATATTCGCGAGGGAATAACGCCACACCCAAGAGGTAGACTCTGAGAGAAATGCTCTCTGGGGCAAGTACTCATAGGCAGAAACTGGGGCAGATCTGGGGCTGTATTTTCGAGTTGAAACCTGTACGATATTGCTGTTCTGTCGCAGTTCAACACATGTATGTTATATCGTTCCAAGTCATTCTAAGCGTGTAAAATGGGCTTTTTGACTAGATGTGAAAACTTGTCTGAAATACAGGATGGTTCTGGATGGAGCCTGTGAAGACATCAGGAGTTTGGATCCCCTTCATTGCATGGTTCGAGACCATGAAAATGCAGGGATTGAGGACTTTGTGTTCAATGCAGCAAGGTGCCCTCCTGTTGAACTCGATGTTGAGAATCAACACTCTCCCACTGGACTGAAACCCGCACAAAAAAAAAGGTCTCATCAAAGCAATAGAGAATGCTGAAATGCTGCATCTGCATACAAACAAGCTCATACATAAAGCTTCAATAACGTCAAGGACCATGGCTTGTCTGTTAAGCTGGCACTCGTTTTATTCAGGTCAGGTGAGCTGAAGTCAGAAGCTGGAGGGTTCGTCATGGCATACTAAGACGGTGCCTGCAACACCCTTGTCAACCGAAGTCGAGTGATGGGTATGACATCAGATGCAGGGCCTGCCGACAGGCGCCCAAGACTCAAGTAATTTATTGTTATCTTGTAGGTACAGTTTTTGCGGTTTCGGCCTATATCATTATCATATTGCGGTTTCACAGATGCTTTTCTATTTCATTTGGCACTGGAATGATATAGAAAACTCCGATAGTGTGTTATGTGCAGGTCAATATTGAGTACGTTGAATGACGTTTATTTCCCAAGAAACTCACAAGTTTATAAAAGGGAAAATTAGAAACAAATGAATAATGAATCAAATAAATAGAGAAAAAAAAGTAAGATAATGAAATCAGACTTTTCACAGGAATAAAAAAAATAATAATAATAATAATGAAAATAAAATAAAATTGTCCTTCACCTATCGCAATAAATGGTTTTCAACTTAACTATGAAAGTGAATTTTCGAAATTTTTTTATTGCATCAGGTAATCCATTATATAACACTAATCCGTTGTAATAAATTGATTGTTGTCGTATTCTTTATCTGAATTTCATTGTCGATAAATTATTTGAACATCTGGTTGAATGGTCATGTTGGTCACTATTAATTTTGAAGATGAGATTAGAATGTTTCAATTCATTTTTAACCAAATGAATGAACGTGCAGAGTTTTAGCGTATGTATCGAAGATATATCTAACAGTTGATTGGGTTTGTACAAATTTTTTGTCGGTTCTCTATAATCAAATTTATACATACATTTAATTAATTTATTCTGTAAAGCTTTCAGAGGTCTTAATAAGGTTTTTGTTGCTGATCCCCAAACCGGAATTAGGTATTGAAATCTAGAATATATCTGTTTTCTCAGAATTTCCAGATGTTTACTCCATGTCAAATGTTCATCTATGTATATGCCCAGAAATCTCACAATAGAAGAATATTTGATGAATTCATTATCTATTTTGATGGAACGGTCAGATTGTGATAAAGTCGATTTTTTTGAGATAAACATAAATGAAGATTTCTCGAAATTCAACGATAGTTTGTGACTTATCAACCAAGATGATATTTTTTGGAGATCTTTTAACATATCAACTTTAATTTCATGTTTATTATTTGCCCCATATATTACTGATGTATTGTCTGCGAACATTTTGATTTTTCCTTTCAAATCTAAATTGGAGAGATAATTTACATACACGAGAAAAAGAACCGGTCCAAGAATGGATCCTTGAGGAACACCACATAAGACAGTTGTAGAAAATTAAGATTACGAATCTTCTGGAACTCTTCATTCTGCACCCTCAAGCTTATAGAAACCAATACGCTCCCTTCGACCACCAATGTACAGAGTCATAGAGTTTTCGGCCCCAGCTACAACGATTGTTGTCCCAAAAGAGAAAAAAACGAACAAATTATCAATATATACTCTTCGAACCCTGAAGGCTCTACCAGGAATATTCTGTGAAATTGGTTCTGATTATATAGGTGTTCTCGGTGGTTCCAGACCAACGCTACTCTCGGATCTTAGCCGATGGCACACAAAAGACTATTCTCGCGACTGCTGAATGTCATTTACAAAGTCAAGTATTATATGACGTATAATAATAATAAATGATATTATTTCTTCACCAGGACAGACGATATAAACAGGTAGAAAACATCAGTAGGTGCATATATTAGCGCAATATACATGTGTCGATCCTAGGTGGCAAAAGGAAGAAAGAAGAAATCGAACGCTTTCGTGCAACCTCGAAATGGAACTATAATCCAGGCTACTCCCAAAATGAAGAGTAATTTATACGTTCAGAGTAGAAATTATTTTATGATTCATATAATTATATAACCTGTACGCGCTCTCCAACCATAGGGGCATCACGTACAGCGGTCACTACACGGCTTACTGCCGACACCCTTACGCGGAAACGTGGCACGAATACAACGATTACCGTGTATCACCGATTTCCTCGAAATCTCTAGTAAGCGGAGAGGCGTACGTTCTATTTTATGAACGGTTAGATTAATGTTCTCAGACAATTTATTATACAAACATGAGTTTTAGTGATCTGAGAGTGGGAACACGTATTGCATTTGATTATGATAATATGCGGTGAGGGGCATTAGGTTAGGTTGGGTTGAAACAGATTTAACCGAGTTCACAAATGTAAATCCAGAGATTCGTCGAGAAGACATTTTTTGATTCTTTTTTGAAGGATGTAACCGGTATATACTTCAATTCGTCGGAGATTATGTTGTACAGCTTCTTAGCAATATTATAAAAAAGCAGGATCGATAAAGCGAAGTGTGGTGTTTAGGTACTGATAGTTTATCTTTGAAGAGTGGATTGACCTGAACGTTTGTCGATTTTGTTGAATATATAGTTGGGTGAATTAAAAATTGCTTCTAGCAAAAAGAAATATCTATTTTTGGTATAACTTCCGTATCCAGCCGGTCGAGTTTATCAATGAAACTTTGTACACTTATAGAACTTGACATGCTGAGTTCGAATATCCGGGTCATTTTATGCGGAAACGCCCCCTAGCGGAGAAAATCAAAATTTTGTAAAAATGCGTTTTAGGCCATTTCTAGCACTACGCATGCGCAAATTATGTACTTTTTCATGCTGAAGACCTAAGTACGAGTTTTAATATCTTCATAACTATGATAGCTAAAGGATTGAAACTTATTACACAGTTGCGAATTGCCTAAATCTGACCTTCAGCGCATTCGCAGTGCTAGAAATGGCCTAAAACGCATTTTAACAAAATTTCGATTTTCTCCGCTAGGGGGCGTTTCCGCATAAAATGACCCGGATATTCGGACTCAGCATGTTGAGTTTCATAAGTGTACAAAGTTTCATCAAGAAAATCGACCGGCTGGATACGGAAGTTTAGCCCTATTTTTCATTAACAAATGGGTAGTGGTGAACATCAGCAACGCACATTGGATACCTTGTACATTCGTACACTCAAGTTTCTCAAGTTTTAGAGAACACGCTTGCTATACATGCAAAAGAGTTATATAATAAAATTAATTTTGTAATATGATAATATGGCGTTTTTACTTTGATTCATTTCAACAATACCTACTAATAATCAGTTGAAACTTTGATATAAATTATTAAGGGCAGTTATCATTTTGACAGTATCCTGAATATACCCACATTTTCAATATAATAATATTATAGATATATTGTTACGAAATGTCCTAGCGCCGGTCCTGTCCTGAGATTTTATCAGAAAGAGCTTTGGTATTGCTAAGTGCAGAAGCCGAAGTGGAAAGTTTCTAGTCGAGAGGGTTTTAGTACATAGCGTTGGATACTTCAGCTGAGCAATTTAAGTGATTGGTTCTGTATTGTGTTGTGATAAAGAGTTGTAATAAAAGTAGTTCAGTGTTGTTTGGAGTTTTAATAAACGAACCCAAGGAAAGATCGTAACGTTATTTTAAATATGGTATTTCATCACGCACCGACCGATTCTATTCGATATTATAATTTGTCATATCTTGCAAGTATTTATTGGTTTTGAATCAATTCTAGAGACATTGAAAATAAAACAATTCCTCATATAAAAACAGTATATTGGTCGAGGTTCGTCGAATTAATGAGGTGAAGCAATGCTACGATCAGCTACGATGAACTTGGAGAAGCATTCACTACTCATTCTCTCACAAGCAAGGAATCTCACATTAAAAGGTGAGACCTCGTTTTTTCTTGACTGGCACACGTTTCTACCTTTGAGGTTTACATTTGTAGTGGAGCGACAGCTTGTTAAAGAACCTTCCATTGCTTGGTGATTTTTCTCCTCCAACTACATGTTTCTTCTTTTTCATTGTGAACGTTTTTCGTGAGCAAGAAAAACTTTCCAATGATAATTGAAGTTTGCGTGGTATTCGGTTAGAAAATTTCACACTCAAAATAATTAATTATAGTAGTTTTTCCGAATCCACCTATAGTAAAGAAAACCCCAAATTTCAATTTTTTGGGGTTTTACCCGAATCGAAAAATAACGAATTCGCTGCAAACATTGAGTAAAATAAATATTACGAGAATATAGCAACGGCCTAAAAGGCCAGTATTGCAATGAAACAACAAGGCCTCACAAGATCCGTACTCGGAGCAACGAGTACAACATAATAGTGATGATAGTAAAATTGTCAAGTGGCTCGTAAATAAAGATCCGGCTCAATATTGTATTTTCATTGGTCTGCTAAATTGGTCTAGTGTCGAATTTGAACGTTACATTTTAGTTCTGCAAAAACGAAATATGATACGTCAAAAAAAAATCCCTGTTATTTGCTCTAGGTTAAAGAATTTCCGACTGAAACCTGAGTTGCTATGGTAACGCCAGACAAAATACAGATTTCGTTGTTCAAAACCTGTAAGTGTGAAATTTTCCAGTGAAAACCTCGATACTTCTATATCGGGTACCTAACCTACCACAATTTCTATATTGGTTTTTGAAAGATCTGTCAAAGATCTAAAATTTGACATACCATTTTTTTCATCCACTACAAAATAATGGCTTTTAAATAGAAGTTGATCTGGAATAATTTTTTCAACAATATGACCCTTTCATTACTAAATGGCTGCGTAGGAGATATTTTTTTTCAAATTCAATGTGGTACATGGTCAAACAACTTGATGAAATGAGAAAAGAAAGACGAATTTTCCTTCGACAAAATGGTTAAGGCTTTGGCGGCCGAGCTTTTCAGTATTACTACTTTTCTTACGTCAGGAAGAAATTCCAAAGAACGACGGCCTTCAAACCCGAAGAAAAGTAGTAATATTGAATTTTCCTTTGTTTGTAGACGAGGAAAACATTAAGTTCACGATTAATTTACACACACCATTCTTTTATTTAAACAAATGCTGAATATACTATATATGCATTCAATTTCATGTTCCATTTGAAAAAATTATGGAGTTTTGAAACTACAATGTGAAAAAACACATATCAATTCAACATTTTTACCAAAAGAAAAATATGTATACTTCAAAGTTTAGGTTTATAACATACTATATACCACCCACGAAGATTTTCAAGAAAATTGATACTAGAAATGGAATTTCAGAAAAAAATTAAATGTGTGAACTGTCGAGTATTCAAATTTTTGAACTCTCTGTCAAATACTTATATATAAAAATATATGACATATATTAGAGCCATATCGAGTGTAGGACAAATGGCTTATACATATTGGAAAAGAATGACCACGTGTTTCATCATATGCTTCAGAAAAATATGCAGAGTTTCATTTGTAATTCTTGACTTCCTTCCAAACCAGAAGTAAGTTATAATAGATTCATTGTTGAAAATAACTCTATTCCAAATATAAAATTCCTAACCCTACAAAGAACTGGAAAAAAGAATAAAAAAGGTCATATTCTGTTCAATTTTACTAAGAAATTTGAAAAGACAATTATCAAAACTTCACACAAATGTACAAATGATCAACAAAAAACTGTTCAAAAACGAATCAGTTCGTCCTCATGAAACAGTCACAAATCAAAATATACATTTGACAGCATTCAGAAAGGGATATTTTTTCCGGTACACAATCCACGGAAATCATCCAGAGTGAAGTCTACGAAGGTAACTCCACCCAGTCCTTTGAGCGAGGCATAAGTTGCTTTTTGTAGGGCGGTATCAAGATCCTTGAAGAACACTCAAATTCCGTCCTCGCCATATTCGGGCACTCGAAAAGCATACGATCCTGGAAGGCCGAAAGAACATGAATATTATTAAAATACACTATTGAATATGAGGTAGAAAATATTGTATCAGATGAATGATACTGAATTAAAAAAATTTTACATCCCAAGAATACTCTGTGTTATACAGGGACACCTCTTTTTCATTTTATTAGCCGACCCGGGCCATTTCGTTGGGCATTAATAATTTTTGTGGTGTGATTACATACTGTTTATGCAAAATTCGCATTAGGTTGGACCTAGGAATCACGTTATACCATACAAACTTCGACTATGTTTTTCACCCCGAAAGAGCTCTGTTTGAATAGTGTTACTCCAGTAAAGGAAGTAAAAACTGGCTGGACTAATTCGAAACCAATTGGAGATACTTGGACTAACTTGAATTTTGTTAAGAAAGGTGCCCAGTATCCGAGTAAATAACTTCCGTTACTGGGAAAAAGCGCGGGGGGTGGGGGGGGTGGAACTCATTGGAGGAGGGTTAAAAAAAATAATGAAACCAATCGATAAATTATCATTTTTTAACATAAAAACATTGATTGCAATTTTTCATAAAAATGCACCCCTTTCGAGTAATAGCGCAAGGAAAAGTGTGATTTTTGCAAAAAAATTTAAAAGTTTTTTAAGTTTTTTCAAATTTACTGAAAATCTGTTAGTATTACAAAAAAAATTATATATTACTCATTTGAAGTATTTTAGTTTACAAATAAAGTGGTTTTTGCTTTATTTTTGTACGATTAATATTAAAGGAGATATGACATGGCAAAAATGGTTGCTTAACGAAAAATGAAGAAACCGGATCGTTCTGGCGTGAATATAACTTTTACGAAAGAAATGATTTCTATCATTTTGCAAGATGACAAAATCGGGAAAATTTCGAGACCAACCAGAACCGTTTAAAATAAGAAGAAAAAAAGTTATGGGCAAAATATTTTTTTTTCAAAAATTTTTGAGGGCAATTTTCTGGCGCCATATGGGCTCAGGTGCTTGGAAAAAAAATTCTTTGATAAAAAGTCAGAACACTTCGTCCTAAATATGTCCAGCCATTTTTGGCCCTATCGGGTAATTATTGTTTATGTTTTGGCCTGCTAATGTTGGGTAAAATCGTGTATTTTAAAACATTCTCAGTTTTTGACCAGCAGCATGAACATTATTTATTTTAAACAGACACATTTTTCAGCATTTATTCCAGGATAGTTGTATTTCAATTTTTTGTTATAATTTTTCATCTGTAAGCAAATTTGTCCGTTTAAAATTGCCTATTTTATGTTTATAACGGTAAATGCTCTTTTTTTGTCGGGAGAAAAAAAAAATTGGCTCATCCAATTCAAATGTTGCCAATGACATGAAATTTCGGCGATAACCTCAGCTTTAAAATGGTTCCTGGAACATCTCGTTATCATTAGCCACAAAAAAGTTATGGCCAAAAAACCTTTTTTTTTTCATCAATCACATAAAAATTTTATAGTTAATCCATTGGGACCCTCTATTTATGAGATTTATGAACATTTTTCGTGCAGTACTGTATGTTTAGATGATAAGCCAATTAAATTCTGCTGTCAAAT